>CAUYUJ010018728.1:15000-98289 GCA_963575745.1 Prorocentrum cordatum
GGAGGAGGAGAAGATGATGGAGCTGCGGGGTGGAGGAGGACAGACGGAGGCAAGAGAAGGATGGAGGAGGAGGAGGAGGAGGAGGAGGAGGAGGAGGAGGAGGAGGAGGAGGACCTCATCACCCTCGCCAACAAGCGCACGCACCTTCTTCTATATACAGAAACTCCCGATCAACCGCAGAGCGGCCGGCTAGTAGTAGTAATAGTAGTAGTAGTAGTAGTAGTAGTAGTAGTAGTAGTAGTAGTAGTAGTAGTAGTAGTAGTAGTCGTAGTCGTAGTCGTAGTAGTAGTAGTAGTTCTGGATGTCCTTGGAGTCGTAGCAGCAGTAGTTGTGGTCGTAGTCGCGGTCGTGGTCGTAGTTGTCGGCTTCGTTGTTACGCAGCCTGATGCAGCTAGTAAGGCCGTCAGTGGAGCTCCCCATGGGGCCACGACGCGTGTGAGGGTTGTGTGCCAAAGTGGGCGCACTGGGCGTATGCGGACGCACCCACTGGGACCGTCGGTGGATATCCCTGTGGGGCCACGAAGCGGGCGAGGGGTGTGTCAGAATGGGTGTGATGGGCGCATTCGGACGCGGCCACTCGGGCCGTAGGTGGACCTCCCTATGGGGCCACGAAGCGTGTGAGGGGTGTGCCAAAATAGGTGTGGTGGGCGCAGGCGAACGCAGCCATGTGAGCCGCGGGTGGTGCTCCCTACGAGGCTGCAAAAACATGAAAGGGTGCGCCAGACTGGGTGCGGTGGGCGCATGTGAACGCAGCCGCGTGGACCTTCGGTGAGTTTCCTTGTGGGGCCACGAAACGTGCGCGTGGGGCGTGTGCCAGACTGGGTGCGGTGGGCGTATGCGAACGCAGCCATTTGGGCCGTCGGTGGGGCTTCCCGTGGGGCCACAAAGCGTGTGAACATGGGCGTGGCGGGCGCATGCGGCCACAACCACTGGGGCCGCCAGTGGAGTTCCCTATCGAGCCACGAGCCGCGTTAGGGGTGTGCCAACATGGGTGCGGCGGGCGCATGCGAACGCAGCTCGTTGGGGCGTCGGTGGAGCTCCCTATCGGGCCACGAAGCGTGTCAGACGTGCACCGAAAAAGGTGCGGTGGGCGCATGGAAACGCAGCCACGTGGGCCGTCGGTGGGGCGCCCTATGGCGCCACGAAGCGTTTGAGGGGTGCGCCAAAATGGTCGGGGGTGGACAGACCTCCTACCCTGACACGTCGATTAAGGACTGGGCCGTGTTCTTTTCGCGAGAGGGCGTCGCGGCCGTCATGTTTGCATGTCCAGGTCCGTCGGTTTCGGTCCCAGGCCGTTTTCATGAAAGGGAGGTCTACTAAGGGGAGGTCTGTCCACCGCCGAAATGTGCACAGCGGGCGCATGCGGACGCAGCCAGTGGGGCCGTAAGTGGGGCTCCCTGCCGGGCCGCGACACGTGCGCGTGGGTTGTGCCACGGTGGGCGCGGTGGGCGCATGCGAAGGCAGCCGCGGGAGCCGTCGATGGAGGGCCGTGCGGGGCCACGAAGCGGGCAACGGGCGTGCCAACATTAGGGGAACGAGAAGCGACATAAGCATACAAACTCGGAGGTCCGCGCGGATTTCTCGGATCCGCGCTGGGGCCCCCTGGCGGCGACTCCGGTGTCGCCCCTGGCGAGCTCCGCGCGCCAGGGAGGGGGTTCCAGCGCGGATCCGAGAAATCCGCGCGGGCCTCCGAGTTTGTTTTATGTTCATGTCACTTTTCGTTCCCCCAAACATGGGCGCGGTAGGCGCATCCGAACGCAGCTAGTGGGGCCGCCAGTGGAGCTCCCTATGGGGCCACGAAGCGTGTGAGGGGTGTGCCAGAATGGGTGCGGCGGGCGCATGCGAACGCAACCATTTGGGCCGTCGGTGGAGCTTCCCGTGGGGCCGCGAAGCGTGTGAGGGGTGTGCCGAAACAGAGGCACGCGGATGGCAGAGAATGGGTGGGAAGACGGAGTAGGGAGAGGAGGGGGGGGATGATTCGGGAACGCGGGGCGATGCCTTTTCAAAACGAGGACACAACAACACATCATGTTTGGAGTTAACTGGTTACGCCCTGCTGGTGGGACCCCAGCCCTTCAATGAGGTCGCCGGACAAATAAGTTGTCACCCCCTGGTAGGGGGGGATTCTAGAGACCTTTCGAGGTTACCAGTAACAGCATCAGCAGCATGACCGTCATCATCACGGCCACCATCGCCATCATCATCATCGACGTTGTCGCCGTCATCAGCTACGCCTCCCTGCCCGCTTCCCCTGCCATTCGGAGGCTCGGCATTGCCTTCCCGTGCCCCCTCCTGCCTCGTCGACCTCTCCTTGCTCGCCCTCGCCCTCGTCCCGTCGCTCTTGTTCCTCACGTCCCCGCGTCCGCCCGTTCTTCTCGCAGGAGAGGCGGGGGCGCCGGGGGAGAGGTGTGCGGAGATGAGGGGACGAGGAAGGGGAAGACGAGGAGAAGGAGGAGGAGGAGGAGGAGGGGGAGGAGGAGGAGGAGGAGGAGGAGGAGGAGGGGGAGAATGAGGAGGAGGAGGAGGAGGAGGAGGAGGTGTGATGCAATGTCGGGGATGGGGGGTGATGGGGACGAGGAGCGGTGCGGCCGCTGCGGCCGAGGGTGGGAGGTTGGGCAGGGGACAGGAGGGGCGAGAGAGTGCGGAGGGTCAGGATGATCCAGATTTCGTAATAAAGGGAGGGGGTCTCATTTGGGGGGGGGTCTCTTCCAGGCCATCTTGGAGGGCCTGGGGGGGTCTGGGGACGATGTTTTGGAGGGTTCTCCCACGGGGGGGGGGGGTCTGAAACTTCTCGTCCGGGAGGGTCGAGACCCCCTCCTTTTCATTACGAAATCTGGAGTAATCAGGAGGAGGAGGAGGGCGAGGACGGTGGAAGGTGAAGCGGGGGCCGACGCGAGGACCAGCAGCAATACGATGATGGTCATGGCGATGGTGATGATGATGCTGCTGCTGATGATGATGATGATGATGATGATGATGATGATGAATCTGATGATGTGGATAAGGCATAGCAGAGGATGCGTAGGATGATGTGGACGGGGACGGTGAGGGGGGATGGGCGGTGCGACGTGAGGATCAGCATCGAGACGGACGAAGATGGGGAGGGCGATGCTCAGGTGGATGAGGGGGATGAGGGCCACGAAGGGAATGATGATGACAATGAGGACGGTTATCAGGATAAGAACAGTGTTGCAGCGGGGGGAACAAGGACAAGGCCAATGTTGCAGCGGGGGGAAGAACATGGGAACACTGAGGAAGGTGGTCAGGATAAGGGAAATACTGCAGAGGCTTCCTCCCCTTATCTCTCGCACTCGTCCTGATCGTGCCGGTCGCCCTCCTCATCTTCAGACCTTTCTCTTTGTCTTCTTCCTCTATCCAAAGAAGAGTTAGGGGCGGAGGGATGGTGTGAGGAGAGGAGAGCCCCCCGCGAAGTTGAGGTTGGTTTTACTTCTCCTGCCAGCCGCTGTAAACTGAGCACGCTGGTGAGGAGAAGTGCGATAGTGATGATGGGGATGATGGGTTCTGGTATAACGCCGGTATAATGACGACGATGGTGATGATGAGGATGATGAGGACGAGAAAGATAATGATTGAGGGTGGGAGGAGGAAGTGGAGAGGATGTATGAGAGAGCACAAAGGATCAGAAGGAGAAGGAGGATGACGATGAGGACGGAGGATACTTAGAGGGGGCGACGCGAGTACTATCAGATATAGGATGAGGATGATGACGATGACCATGATGATGAGGATAAGGTGTGGAAGAGGATGAGAGGGAATCTGGGGACGAGGACGGAGAGGAGGAAAGGGATGGGGGCGACGCAAGGATCAGCAGGATCACGGACGAGGACAAGGAGGACGATGATCAGGAGGAGCAGGTGGATGAGGGCCACGAGAGATACCAGGATGATAAGGAGGGCGAAGGAGCCGGGCCATGCTGCAGCAGAGGAAGAACATGATGATTGCGAGGAATGTTGTCATATTAAGAGCATTACCGCGTTAGCCTCCTTCCCGTATCTCTCATCCGAATCTTCGCCCTGCTCTCTCCGTCCGCTCCCTCTACTCATAGGAAGGGTAGGGTGGACGAGGGCGAGTCCGAAGATCATGAACAAGAGGCGGTGGAATTCGAGCTTGAGGAACCACACGGAAATACACGGCAGGAGGTGCAAGCCAACGGAAAGCGGGATGCAGATGGTGAGGAGGCCAGAGGAGGAAGAAAGGAATGGGGGCCGAGATCGAACACAAGGCGAATGATATGATACGGGGGGAGGGCGACTAAGTACTCCAGATGTCGTAATAAAAGGGAGGGGGTCTGGACCCTCCAAGACAAGCCATTTCAGACCTCCCCCGTGGGAGAACCCTCCAAAACATCGTCCCCAGACCCCCCAGGCCCTCCAAGATAGCCTGGAAGAGACCCCCCCCGAAATAAGACCCCCCTCACTTTATTACGAAATCTGGAGCATCCGCCTCGCGCGAAGACGCGTTCTGGCACGTCTTGGGTATACTGCTGCTGCGAGCAAGCGGCCACGAGCGGCGAATAGGGGCTGATCCGCGGACGGTCGTCGCGGTGCGCGTGCCGCTTCTTGTTGCCAGGCGTTTGCCGTTACTGGCCACCGTGTGCTGTGAGTCTGCCGACACCTCGCCGAAAGTGGGTTTCCATAACACCGACTGGGTAGTCGAAGGCCAGGCTGTCAGATTGGATTGGGCCCCAAGGGCCAATCTGGCCCGGCCAAACTGGACGATTTGGGTTCTTCGCCAGACTGGATTCGCGTTGGCTCCCTCGCCAGATGGCCCCCGTTTGCCAGATTGGGCCTGCCAGATTGGCGCCAGATTGGCTTCGACTACTCCAGATTTCGTAATAAAAGGGAGGGGGTCTCATTTCGGGGGGGGCCTCTTCCAGGCGAGCTTGGAGGGCCTGGGGGGGTCTGGGGACGGTGTTTGGGAGGGTTCTCCCACGGGGGGGGGGGGTCTGAAATGGCTTGTTTTGGAGGGTCCAGACCCCCTCCCCTTTATTACGAAATCTGGAGTACCATATTGGCGCCAGATTGGCGCCAGATTGGCTTCGACTACCCAGATTTCCATAACACCGAGTGCAAAGACAATCGAACATTGGCAGCGAGAATGCACGATTCGGATGCACGGGCCTGGGCGAGTCGTGTCGTGCGGACCCCTCTCGGGCAGGGAGGGCGCGGCCAACGACCGCGGCCGAGGCTGGGCCGGACAGGCCAGGCTGCCATGGGCACTCTCTTGGAGGGAGCCGTTCCTCCGCACTGTCGGTGCTGACTGCACGGCAGCCCTCCCCGCCCCAGGCACCCACGTCCGCCCGGCGACCAGCGACGACGACGACGACCAGCGACGACGACCACGACGACGAAGACCACGACGACGACCACGACGACGACGATGACGACGACGATTACCAGCGACGACCACGACCACGACCACGACGACGACGACTGCCAGCGACGACGACGACGACGACGACGACGACGACGACGACGACGACGACGACGACGACGACGACGACGACGACGACGACGACGACGGCGACGACGACGACGGCGACGACGACGACGACGACGGCGACGGCGACGACGACGACGCGACCGCACCGGCGAGGATGAACATGGGCAAGTCAAGCTGGAGGACAGCATGCGGCAGAGCCGGGCGCTGCTGGTCGCGGGCACGCTGTCCTCCTCCATGGGCCTGCCATCCTCGCCCCTTCCTTCCTCCTCTTCTCTCCTCCCTCCATCCCTCCCTCCCTCTTCCTCCCTCCTCCTCATCCTCATCCCTCCTCATCTCTCCTTCCCCTCCTCCTCCTCCCTCCTCCTCCTTCCTCCTCCTCCTCCTTCCCCTCCCCTCCTCCTCCTCCCTCCTCCTTCCTCCTCTCCTCATTCCTCCCTTCCTTCTCATCCCTTCTTCCTCCTCCTCCTCCCTTCTTCCTCCTCCTCCTCCTTCTTCCTCCTCCTCCTCCTCCCTCCTCTCTCCTCCTCCGTCCACCTCCCCTCTCCTCTTCCGTCCTCCTCATGTGCGCCGCCCCCGCCGACCAAGCAGAAACATGCAGAGCCCACATCGAAGACGCCCACGGCTAATCCCCGCCGCCCGCTGCCTTTTTCGGAAGCGCCCGTGTGGCCGCAAAATGCTGCCAGAGTTCGGCCGAACTGCCTGACAACGTGCTCCCCCAAGCCGTCGCGGAAGCCCTTCGGGCAGCACGCGGGGGAGAGAAGACGAGGAGGAGAGACAGGAAAAGGAGGAGGACAACGAAGAGGAGGAAGAGGGAAGGAGGATAATGAGGACAAGGAGGAAAAAAGAGCAGGCAAGTCGTGCCAATGTGCTGCTATGTGCTCGATCCTGTTGCCAGCCCCGCCTCCTGCTAGTGGCGTTGTACGGTAGTTCATGCCAAGTTGCATGGGGAGCGTTGGAAAACGACTCCACCTCCTCCTCCTCCTCCTCCTCCTCCTCCTCGTGTTTCTTCACTCCCTGTCATGAACCCGCGTCCCCCGCAGTGGAAGCCTCTGTCTCATGCACACCTGCACTTGCATGTTGCAGATGTACTGCGCTTGCATGGAGTTCCACTGCTTTGCGTTGCATTGCATGGCATTGCATTGCAACGCATGCGATTGCATATTTTTGCTGCATCACTTCCCATTGCGTTGCGCTACATTGTGTTGAGAGATCCTCGCCACATTCTCCCAACTCTGTGCTCAGACACGCCGCGCGCGAGGTAATCTGGTCAATTGTACTTCAGACGTTCTCGCCTGAATCATCCTCCCAACTCTGCGAGATGCCGCGCGCGAGCTGGTCAGGCTAATTTTGCCTGAGACATCTTCTCAACTCTGGGTTCATAGATGCCGCGAGCGAAGAGGTGCGGCCCGGCTAGCCTGGGGATTCTTTCCAACTCCGGGCCCAGATATGTCTCGGCCCGATGTGGTCTGGCCCATTTCGCTTGCGACGTCTTCGCGAGTCTCGTTTCTTTTTATACATCTCGCGAGGTGGTCTGGCCAATGATCGCCAAAACATCATCGCAGCTCTTGGATCGGATACGCTCTGACCTGAGCTGGTCCAGCCCGGCTCGCCTGGGACATCCTCGCAACGTTGGGCTCAGATGTGCCCTGACCAGAAACGTTCCAGCCCAAATCGCCCGGGACATACTCGCCCGCGACAGGTGCGAGGTGGTCCAGCCAAACTCGCTTGCGACATCCTCGCAACGCCCGGTTCCGACATGCCGCGTGCAAAGTGATCATTTGGCGAATTTTGCCTGCGACATCTTCGCAAATTTGGGCTCCGTGCTGTCGCGCGCGGCCTCAGAGATACCTCGGCCTGACGTGGCTTAGCCCCGCTGTACCTGAGACATCCTCGCACCTCCGGGCTCAAGAATGCCGCGCGCCGGGTGGGGTGGCCCGTTTCACCAGAGAATTGTCTGCAGCTCTAATCCCACAACTGTTGTGGCCCGGTGTGATATGGCCCACATCGCCCGAGACATCCTCGCAACTGTGGGCTCGAAGCTGCGACGCGCGAGGTTGTCCGGCCCGGTTTGCCTGAGCCACTGTCACATCTCAGTGCTCCGACATGCTCCTGAATTTAGCGGGTCTGGCCAGTTATGTTTGAGACGTCTTCGCAACTCTGGGCTCAGACATGCAGCGCCCAAGATCGATGGGCCAAATTCGTCCGATGCATCCCCGCAATTTCAGGGATATTGCGCTCGAGGCACTCCGGCCGGACTCGCCCGATCCATCTTCGCAAGTCTGGGGTCCAACGTGCAGCGCGAGAGATGGCTTGGCCCATTCCGCGTGAGATATCCTCGCCACGCTGGGCGCAGAGATGCGCTTCGCAAGGTGGTCTGGCCACCTTCGCCTGAGACGCCATGCCAGTTCTGGACTCAGACTCAGACATGCCGCAGGCATCGGGGAGGAGGCCTCCTCCCCGAGGCCTGCGGCCCCCGGCCAGGCGAAGATTCCACCATCAGGCACTTCGACCCCGCCTGGACGGACGTCAGAGGGACGCCGCGCGCCCGCCACGGCCGTGCCTCCGACGCCCCCGCCCAGCTGCCTCGACCTCTTGGGCGGGCCGATGACGAGAACCGGGATCTTTGGCCGAAGGACACGAGCTTCAGAGGTGGGAAAAGTATCGATACCGCTACCCTTCTCTCGTCTCCGCCTCCCTGGGCCTCCTGGGAGGTCGTCGTCGGCACGGCTGGTTTCGCCTTGAATTCCTGGTGCGAACGCACCCCCGGAGACGTCCAGGGAGCAGCGGTATCGGCATTCCGTGGCCTCCCCCGTCCGTATGATAAACTCAGACCTTCGGACGTCTGCGCAGACGTCTTGGATCGGCGCTGGAGGAGGAGGAGGAGGAGGAGGAGGAGGAGGAGGAGGAGGAGGAGGAGGAGGAGGAGGAGGAGGAGGAGGCGCCACGCCTTACTTTCTCCGCGCGCCAGGAGGGGGGGGGGTCAGGGGCCGCTTCCAGGAATCCGCGCGGGCCTCCGACTTCTGATGTAAGTCGGGCCTCCTCCTCCTCCTCTCTCCTCCCTCCGCCTCCTCCCTCCTCCCTCCTCCTCCTCCGGCCTCTCCTACTCCTACTCCTCCTCCGCCTCCTCCTCCTCATCCTCCTCCCCCTCCTCCTCCTCCTCCTCCTCCTCCTCCTTCCCTCTACAGGAGGGGTCTTCAAACGTAGAAAAAAACACAGTCTGGGGACGTTTCTTTGGTCTGTTTGACTGTGTTTGAGCTTTTTGTCAACACCCACCTAACCACCCCAACCCAACCTGAAGGCTCAGATTTACCCTCGATTTCCAGTGGGGGGGGGTCGGGAAACAGCGAAAAAACACGTGTGGAACCCTTACCCCCCCCCCAACCCGAAATTCGGGTCTTCGAGTTGGGTTGGGGTGGTCTGGTAGGTAGTCATTTTGGGGGCAGGTTATATCCTTGGTCCCAAATCCGCCTGTCTCGGGGACAGGCCCGACCTAAACTTATGAAGGGTGTCTGTGCAGATGTCTTTCAGGAGGGGAAAGAACACACAGACACAATTAATCGTCGACTCCGAGGAAAATGTGGGAAAATATGGGAAGTGCGGGGGAAGACGAAAACCCACAAAATATTGGAAAATCTAGGAGAATCGTTTTATTTGTGTGTATTTATTTGTGTGTCCCAGGGCCCCTTCAGTCTTGTCTTTTCTCCATCGCGCGTGGCCTAGGTCCCGGTCGGGCATGTCCCCCTACAGGGTCGGGCCGGAAGAAAGGGGGGGAAGAAAGATCCTCGTGGGCCTCTGGAAGCCGTTGCGATCCTCGGATGAAAGGGCCGATGATGTCATTCTGAACTTCGGGAGCGCTGGGATGATGGTGAAGACTCTTGGGCCGGACGAAGGGGGGATTGGGAAAGGGGGGGGGGTCGAAATTTACTGCATGCAGCGGGCTTCGGCCTCACCGAGGGGCCCATTCCTCGATACATGGCCGCCCCCGGCGCCGGGAGGCGCCGGGAGAATCAGCTACGTGAGCTGGTTCTCAAACCCCCCCTTTGCTATCCCCCCCTTTCGCCCGACCCGACAGAGGGATTTTGGACGAGATATAGAAAGTAGCCCAAAAATATTCAAACATAGTCAGACGATAGTCGAGAAACATCGCCCCCGGACTATATTTCTTTACCATTTTTGAACATTCCTCCCCGACTCACTGCGAGGTCGACCCCTTGCCCAGGATGCAACTCCCAGGGGGTTAAAAGTCGCAGTCGGTGCTCGAAAATATCCCTTGTCGGAAACTTGTTCCATCTGGCTTCGTTCGGCTCCATCAGGTCTCATCCCGCCTCGTCCGACCAGATCCCGGGCCGAACCTAGTTCAATCCCGCGCTCAGTCTGGCCAGATCCAGGTCTCGGGGGCGGAAAAGAGGGGGGTCATGACTAGGGGGGGGGGGATATCATGGCGGGGGCCATGATATTTCCTCAGATTTCAGGGCGCCTCTTCTTCTTTCATTACGTCCCTGCCCCCCCCGCTGGGCCGCGCACATGCCGCCGGCCATGATTTGCACCCCCCCCTCTTGGACACCCCCCTCTTGGCCGCTCCCGAAGTCTGGCCAGATCCAGGTCAGCGGCCCTTCCAGTGTCGGGACGATCGAGATGGGTACGGAAAGAATGGGTATAACAACCCATAGCGCTGCTTGTTCCTTTTGAACAGGACTCGCCGTCGACGCGGACGTTGCCCGCTGGAGACAGAAGGCAGCCTGGCCAACCGCCGTTGTCGCTTTTTGGACAGCACTTGCTGCTGAGCACCGTTCCCGTCTCCTCCGTACCTATCTCGGGCGTCCGAACATTTGGCTCGCTCGCCTTTCATCGTTCGGTTTTGGTTGTTGAGCATCTTTCTCATCTCTTCCGTACTTGCCCCGGGCGTCCAGACATTTTGTTTGTTCGCCTTTCATCGTTCTGACGAATTCTTTGTCACAACGATGGAGGGTGAAGTCTTCGTCTGAAAGATTCGGATGCAGCTCCTTGGAGGTCAAATTCTGACTTTGCCCTGGTCCGAAATCCGGCTTAATCCCGCTTAATCTGTTTTTATCCCGTCTGATCCCGCTTAATCCGGCTTCATCCCGCTTGATACGAGGCCCAATTCAGCGTAAGAGCCACCCAATGGGGCTCAATCCCTCCTTAGTCCTTCCGAGGAAGACCTCCCAGCAGTTGCCTCCTGAGGTTGGGAGGCACCTCCTGGGAGGTTCTCAAGACCTCCCAGGAGATGTGCCTCCCAGCCTTGCCGCGGGGGGGGGGGGGGGAAGCGGGGCCTGGACCGCCAGGCGCCGCGAGCCGGCTGCGACGGCTCTTGCCCAGGAGATCCCAAACATGCATCGATCAGGAGGGGAAAAAACACACAGACACAAGTAATCGTCGATCCCCAGGAAAATATGGGAAAATATGGGAAGTGGTGGGGAAGATGAAAACCCAGAAAATATAGGAAAATATGGGGAATCTCTTTATTTGTGTGTATTCATTTGTGTGTCCCAGTTTCCCTTCAATCGATGGGGGCGTGGATGAGCGACGGGCCCCCGCCTCCATGGGAGCCCGCAGACTCCCGCCGCCGAGCGGGGCGGCACCAGCCGCACTCTGGGGAGGTGCCCCAGATCCGTGGGTCGCCCATCCGTGCCTGCGCGCCCCCGAGGTGCAAACAAGGGTGGTCGGGAGGGAACAAAAACAAAGACACAAAAATAATCGTCGATCCACGAGAAAACATGAGGAGATATGGGAAGCTGGGGGGGAGACAGAGTCCCAGAAACTATTGGAAAATATGGGGAATCTTTTTATTTGTGTGTATTTATTTGTGTGTCCTTGGGCCCCTTGAGGTGGGCGGTCCCCCGGAAGAGCCCTCCTGCGGGCCCGAGCAGCACCTGGCGGCCTGGTCGGAGCACCTGCCCTTCATGGAGGAAGAGGTACCCGTACCGCTACCTTGGCATCGCTCGGACGTGTGTATTTTTTCTCGGCGACGGCCATCGAGGACCATCCTTGATCATTTGGCGAAAAAAGCACGCACGAAATCAAAAAATACACGAGGAATGGACGTCCGAGCGATGGCGAGCTACCCTCCCCTCGTTTCCCCCTTGTTCAGCCTCCGCGGAGGCCCTCGTCGCCACCGCCGGATTCGCCTCGGAATTCTGGTCAGGACGAGCCTCGGGAGAGGTCCGTTCGGGGAGCAGCAGCATCGGTGCCTTTTTGCTTCCCAAATCCTGGGTGTGTGCGTGTGTGTGTGTGTGTGTCGACTAGACGCAGGAGTGACCTTTCGCTGGAGTGACCTTGGGTGCGGGCCCAAAAGTCCCCCTTTGGCCCCAAAAAAGCCGCGCACCAAAGGTCACTCTTACCCGGAGTCACTCTTGCGTGTAGCCGAGTGGGGTGGAGATTTTTGGGAGCCCACTTCGTGCACCAAACATGACCTCAGATGTCTCGGGGGGAGCGGTGGAGGAGGAGGCGGGGGTCCAGGAGGTTCTGGGATTGTTTGTTGGGGGGGGGCGGCCAGTTTCTAAGTGTTTTAGCGGGCTGTGAGAGGGCCACTTTCCCGACCCCCATCCGTGATGAGAGTGGATGAGGGGGAGTTGCGTTGCTATCATGTCAATTACGGGATACTTGCATACGTTTGAGCAGTTGTTTGATTGGGCAGGAAAACCGTTTGCCAATACGAGCTTTGCTCTGCGAGTTCAGCTTTGCTGTACTCTTTGGGCTGAACTCCATCGGAGGTACGAACCAAGCAAGCCTGCGGTTGCCATCCATTGATAACGTGCATACATTCGCGGGAAAACCTCGCGATGCGCATCGCCCCCCCCCCCCCCCCCCCCCCAGGAACACAGCCAGCTGACGCATTGCTTGGCTCTCCGTGCTATCTGTCCTAACTGCCCCAATCTCCCATAGCCACAACGCACACGACGTACCCACAGATCCATCTCCAGCTGCGTCGCATGTTGTTCTTCATCTGGTCCAAATGTGTATAGCGGCAGCCTGTGTGCGCTTCCCTGCGGGTGTATAATTCCTTCCACGGTGATTGAGTGTATAATCATTGTACTCCAGATTTCGTAATAAAGGGAGGGGGGTCTCATTTCGGGGGGGGTCTCTTCCAGGCTATCTTGGAGGGCCTGGGGGGGTCTGGAACGATGTTTTGGAGGGTTCTCCCACGGGGGGGGGGGTCTGAAATGGCTTGTCTTGGAGAGTCCAGACCCCCTCCCTTTTATTACGAAATCTGGAGTAGTCAGCGCTTGATGTTTGAACTAGTCTGAAAGCCCCTGAAAAGATGAAACTCAATTCCGATGCCTGTCCTTCTTACAGGCTTAGACAAACTTGAATTCTAGCGGAGCGCGGAGCGGTCCACAGATTTTTGGGTCCCTCAGTACTAAACACTTATTGTATGCTTAACTTCACTGCTCTGCAAACCGACATGCAACTATGCGTTTCTAATCTCAAGCTGCATGGCTTAGCTGATAGCGCACGCCCTAAACCCTCAACTCATGTGAGACATATCTGGTACTAGAGCACAGAAGGATGAGGAGGAGAGAGAGAGAGAGAGTCCTTCACTCTCTCTCTTACTTTTCCCATCACTGTGTATGCCAGTCTCGGGCTGACGTTCCAGCTACATGCAACGTCTGTCGGCGTACTCGAACTTCGTAGTCTGCAACTCATGGATTTCCGTGAGGTCCTTCTCAGTAGCTAGCGGGCGTAGTGTGGCACGCTTGTGCCTGACTTCTTGACCGTCAAGTAGGGTGAACTTCCACTTGCCGGTGGTAACGTAAAGTAGCAGTAGATACGAACCAATTTTCCGTCGTGAGTCCATCTGCCAGCATCGACCGTGTCGGTAATAAAGCAGTGAACGAATCCTATGATGATTCTTGTCTTCTCGTAGAGCAATGACCGCTACTCGTTGAGACTTGTTGGAAGGTACGCCACGGCCACCAGTGATCAGCTCAGAGAGGTCCAAGTTAGATCTTGAGAGACAACTCCAGCATGTCATGAGTTGCGATGCCCTTCTGAGCTTCTGGCACAATCATCACTCCGTACGCCTCGCTGTGATGAGCTGTCCCATCTGTGTACATCCAATGGCTGAAAGCGTTTTTGCATACGATGTTGAGTGTGACACTCTTGAAGCTTTCCCTGCACTGAAGAAGAGTACGTGCCCGAAACCCCCAATTCGCCATTGGTCTTCTCCTGAAATCCACTCTGGCGTGTTTGCCTTTAGCGAGTCATGCATCAGCATGACTTTCTTGCCCTCATATGGATAACAGCTCTTCTTGTTGGCGTGGCTACATTCATGAATACTGCATAACCTTACTGGGAACGGCACTCGATGATAGTGCAGCACATTCATCAGTTTCGTCTACTTGGCCTTGGCTAGAACTCGATTGGCACTCTTTGAAATGCTGTATCTGAGGGTGCACCATCTCTGACTGCATTGAAACCACGTCGTGGGCGATGTCCATCCTTGTAGGACAAAGCCATAGCAAACTGCTCACCAGAGATCTGAACTGATGATGCCCGAATTCGTCCAAGTCCTGGAAGTCCTTCTTGAGGTGCATGATGTCCGTGACCTTGGCCTCCGGCAGTTTCTCCAAGTAGTGTTGTTGATGTACGAGGAGGCGTTTTGGTGCAAGTAGCTCGTGCTTCATGCCCAGATATGTGACATGTAGTCCTGTTCGCCTGGGATTGCCAAGCTTCTTGCCCAGCGTCGTCGCGCTCTGTTGCAGGGAGTATGTGGTCGCCGCAGGCAAAAGGTCGTCCACACGAAAGACGCATCGAGTCACGATTGCCCAGCCGCTGGTGACCATCAGGAAGCACTCGTCATGCTTGCTCATCCTGAAACCGATGTCCAGCTAGAGTTAAGTCGGGCGTGTCCCCCTGCAGGGGGATCTTCGACGAACAATTAAGAATACCCCAGGAATGCCCCAAAGAGGTCAAAACATACCCCCGAAATAGTCCCCAGACTATTTTTGACTCATTGTTTGACTATTGTTGGTGTATTTTTTATTTTTCGTCGAAAATCTCCCTGTAGGGGACCACGCCCGACTTAAAGCTAGAGTGAGTGAAGGAGCGCCAGCTGCCACAGCAGCGGTGCATCCACCAGGCCATACACTTGAGGACGAACAGCGGAATATCTCCTATGAGGAAGGCTTCTCCAATGACGCCAGATGTCTGCCGGTGGGCGAATCCACACCTGCGTGGCTTCCTTGACTTCATAGCCTAGCTCCTTCGCTTTGCTGGCAATTTCTGAGCCTGTGAAGAACCGCTGTTGATCTGTCCAAACTCTCCAGAATGAGCTCGACCTGCATGGCCAGTGAACATAGTAGACGAGGTCTCAACGTTGACGCCGTTGAGGAGTGCCGGCTTACTGAAGTCTTCTGACTCTCCAAGAAACCACAACCAAAGCACCTTGACTTCACGATGCGCTTCTGCCTATTCTTACACCTTCGACGTTGACACACATGCCGTCGACCACGTTCGTGGCTTTAGTGGTCAGGTTGATCTCGAAGACGTTGTGGCTGGAGAGTGGTACTGCTTCCTCGTAATCGCCAACCTCCATTGCACCCCAATGATCAATGACTTCTTGAGGCGTAAGCAGATCGTCCGATGATACGGAGAAACAGCTGTCCTCACGAATGTCGTAGAGGAAACACATGGGCCTGGTCACTGGGCCCTCGAGTACTACGAACGCGTCTTCAGCGTTCCGCGGTAGTGAGCAACTCGATTCTTGCTGCATGAAATCCAGAATATGTTCGGCATGCGCAATAACACGCTTTCGTCGAACTTCGGCTTGAAGCCGGTCTGCGCCACATGGCGCAGATAGTGCCTAAGCCGATGCTCTGCCTGCCTTGCGTCGAAGAAGACCTGGTAGCTGGGGAGCTCAAGCTTCTCCTGCTTGTCCTCGTTCGCCTTCTCGCTGGTCGCCGGGCCGTAGTCAAGAGTCATCTCAAGATCGGCAGGTTCGGCCACTGGAAGGATGTCAAACGACGCGAAGATCGGGACAAAATCGCATCGGGATAGCTCGAAATCTCTGAGAATCGGCGGGTTTGGAGGATGTATTTGCGCCGCGGCCGCTCCAGAGCGTTCCGGAACGCTCTGAGAGCGCTCCGGAACGCTCTGGAGCGATTTATCCGGATCTTAGCCCTGTTTTAGGATGGGTTCAAGCGCTGCAGGTTCTTCTGGTTGAGCGTCTTTGGCAGCATGCGCTCTTTGAGGGTTGTGATGCTTCGCGCTTTTTGAGGCCATGGCCTCGCTGCAACGGGAGGCGCGGCTCGATGTCGTAGGGGGTCTCGTCTAACTTCTCCTCCTCCTCCTCCTCCTCCTCCTCCTCCTCCTCCCTCTCCTCCTCCTTCCTCCTCCTCCTCCTCCTCCCTCCTCCTCCTCCATCTTCTCCTCCCCCTCCTCCTCCTCCTCCTCCTCCTCCTCCATAGGCTCTCGTCCGAGAGCGATCTGACTTCGATGTTGATGGCGACGGCCCTTCTTGAACTTCAGGTGGTGGAGCATCGACTTCGGGTAAGATCGGTAGCAGTGGTGAACATGTCTTGCCGTAGTCGATCGTGTCCTCGTTCGCCTTGCCGTAGTCGATTGTGTCTTCTGCTTCTGTTGAGGCCGAGGCGGCTGATTTTGTCGCTGGCGGTGATACAGGACTCGGCGCTGGTATAGGCGATGACGGCATAGCCACGGTGTCCCACGTAGGTCTTGATGTTCCCTCGAAAATTCTGGATCTCGAATGGTCGACTGCCTCATGTGAGTCGGTGTAGATCGATAGCAGCTGGCCCTTCAGGTGGTGCAAAGCCTGCTGCAGCTGTCGGCACTGAGACGCCCCCTGGTGGAGGCTGCGGTGGACGTCTGTCCTCCTGTACGAACTCTGGCGAGAGGTCGTAGGATACCATCGGCGAACGATGTCGGCGACGTACTGGAGGTGTGAGTGGAGCTGGTGATCGAACTGCTGCAGGTACTGCTCGTACTGGTACTGGTGCTCTCATGTGCGGCGGCGCTGCCTCTGGCCGTTTGCTGGCTGCGACCTGCGTGGGCGGTGCTGGAAGCGCTGTCGGACGGGGTGTCTTGACAGGTGGCTGAGGCGGGAGCTTCGGTATTTCCTGAGGTCGTCCTCGTGCATGATCTTCTCCATCTGCATCTCCTTCTTCTCGCCATGAGCCTCCCTGCAAACTCCACGGTGACGCTGTCCATGGGATATGTGATGCTCCACCGGTACCGCCGAGGTCAACTTCCACCTCGCCGTTGTCGCGATCCCCGTCGTTCGGCTTGCTGCAACTGAAGTAGAGCACGAAGCTACGAAGCTCTCCTCCTTCCAAGGCCCAGCGAATGAAAGTGGGAGTGCCTTGTCAGGAACACCGTCTCGTATCAGGTAGCGTTGGCGTCTTCTGTTGTTCCAGGTGAACAGCTGTCCTCGCTGGGCTGCAGGAATGGCCGTTCTGCGTTTGCACGTGTTGCCGAACTGTGTTCCGTCGAACTAAGTGCTATTGAGTACGCCAGTAAAGTCTTTCTGGGCAGCTGTCCACAGTGGTGGTGGATTATGCTCGAGATCGGGCGGCACCAGAATGTAGCTCCGTTCGGTGCTTGAGCATACCAGCCCATAAACGTACGACGAGTATGTTGCGCCTGATTCGACTATCTCTATCGTTTGCTTCACGATGCCGTTGACTTCGTTCTGTGCTGCATAGCTGCTATGAGCTCCACGCTGTAGATGGCAAACGAAGCCCACGTGAGGCCTGAGGTGCCTGATGGGCACCATCATGATGTGGCCTCTCCAGTCGGCCACTGCTCTTGAACCGTCCGAGTAGACCTTGATGACTTTGCATTGCCCCCGCCAGCCAGGGTCGTCCTTGCTGTCGGGCTCGCGCCAGATGTCGGCCTTCGCACCGTCGATCAGCTTGGCTCGGTCCTCAAGCTTGAACTTCTGCGTCTTGGTGTTCTGCGCCACACAGAGCCTGTCCTCCACGATGCTCGGCAGGCACACATCCTGCGACGTATGCCTACTTCGATGGCGTCTGGAGGTGGTCTCAGGATCGTAGAGTTCACAAGGTCGATCCCCAATGAGTCTTTGAGTCGGTGTCGCACCGTTGTAGCTGAGCATGCTGTTGGTGGACATGGCCACCTCGCAGACCACCTGGCCGTCCGTTGTGTTGAGGCCCTGCTTCTTGACAGTACCCCACACCTTCTGAGCTCCCGTCCTCATGATCTCGATCCGCCTTTCTGCAATATGAGCCGCCGCATGTCCTTGCGAGGCTCCGAAGTCCCGGGTGATGCTGACCTTCTTGCAGCACTTGCCCAGAAGGTCACTCGTGACGGCTCCTTCCTGGTCGGTGACCAAGAGCGTCATAGGGCCGAAGTACCTGATCCAGCTCCTGAAAACAACTGTCATCCACTCGTCGGCCGTTTTCTTTGAGAGCTCTTCGACCAAATACCAACAGATACATCCGCCGACTAAAACAACGGTCGTCTCGAAGGTAAAGAAGAGGACCGCCTGGACCCGGTAGTTGAAGTGCTCGCACAACAGTGATATGATTGTTTGGCCTCGTAAAAATGCGTTTCTACGTCGAGCATTCTTTTCAAATCTCGATGACATTGTCAACTGGCTGGATGACTTCCTTGCCATGGTCGGCTTGGCACAGCATCTTCTTGAGCTCCATGGTGGACGCGTGCCAGAACTTGGCATGCATGCCCATGATGATGGCCTTCTTCTCCTTTGTGGAGGCCTGTGGGTCTCGAAGTATTTCTTTGGTCGTTTTGAGGTCAAAGCTTGCCTCGATGTAGGTAGGAGGTGCAACAGCTTCAGGAGGCGGCTTCATGACTTCCGCTGGTGCTGCTGCCTGTTCTGCTTGATCTCCTTGAGCGGCAAAAGGAGCAAATTCTGGAGCTGGTGATGCAGGTGCTGGAGCTGCAGGTGCAAGCGGGTCTGGCTATTGGGCCGCTGGAGCTGCTGCCGCAGCTTCAGCCGGTATCACTGGGACGCCAGCTGGTACCGCCAGTCTTGGTAGAGGTGGTACATTTGCACCTGCATCTGGTACGCCTCCAGATGGACTCCAACTCGGCCTGGAGCAAATCTGCAGTCTGCCCCACGGGTGTGTGGCGTAGTAGCCTGTGAGCTGCCGGCGGGTATCTGCTTGTGTAGTCCATGTCGGCATCTTTCTCAGCTCCAGAGGTGTGTGTAGAAGCCCGCACTGTTCTTGATCACACCACCACTTAGGTGATCATGGATATCGTGGACGATCGCCGTAACCATGGGCCATGGGTAGACCGCCGCTGCAGCTGTCTCTTTGATGCCCGTGCCTGGAAAGGAGCCCTGCAATACTGAATGCGCGCTGCTCAGCGTGATGTAACAGTGTATAGGAAGGTTTGCTTCTTGACTGACACGCCTGTCGAAGGATCCAGTGCTCCAGGCTGGCACTGATCAAGATGACCTTGACCTCAGAGCGGCGCAACAGTCGTCAGCGGCGAGCTCTTGAGTCGCCCATCACGATAAACTCGCTTGACTCGTTGAGCTAGCCACTGCACATTCGGGTACTCCCTCCAGCTTTGTGGTTTCCTTCATCACTGTTGACGCTGACCGTGGTGCACACCTCGGTGAGTAGAACTTCACACGTATGTTGAGTGTCTTGTCGATTATGTCAACCTGGTCACGATGTGCCTTGCGTCTAAGATCCTAACCGTACCTGAAGTCACGAGGAAAACTGATCCTCAGGCTTGATATGTACGCACGAAGACTCAGCCTTCCAGAGCCGCTCACTCTCTCCATAAACTGCAGGTCGTAACACTCCTTGACAATCAGCTCGCGCCACTGGTCCGCATTCTGCGGCGTGATCACGACGAGGCCGCTAAAGTAGTAGAATTCCTCCGGCATGCAGACGTAGTGTTTCTCGAGTTGTTGCTTCTCCTTCTTGTCCATGCCCTGCGACCAGATTTGGTGCGTATACTTGTGGCCCGACACGCTCATCCAGTGGTCGGTGAATATTTTGCTTGGTTGCTTTTTTAGCCAATTGAAGCCTTTTGCGTCTGGAGAGAGCAGTGCTTTGGCCCCCTCAGAAGTCATTCTGGGCTCGCTGGAGGTGTTGTGTGCTGACGATGCCGCAGACTCTGTCGGTGGTATGTAGTCGAGTCCGATACCTGTCGTTTCAGCCTCTTGAGATGCTTCAGCAGGCAGATGGTGGACCCTGAGTGTTTGCGATCGTCTTGTTCTTGTCAACCTTGAACGCCCACTCGATATTCGCCTCGACGCCTCGCTGGTACTTGTCGAGCCAGTGCTTTTTCAAGTCTTTCCATAGTACTGCTTGCTCCGAGGCGATCTCGTGAGTTGTCTGGTGAATCATGTTGGCCGGTAGGGGATAGATGTTCGAGCCAGTGTTCAGTGTGCGAACAAGTGCCACTTGAGGTCGATTACTTGGACGTGCACCCGGGGCTGAGATGATCAGGATGCCGTCGCCGTCGTCGTAGACTCCACATCACTGTCGCATTGCAGTTTAGCATGCTAGGCAACGGGGTCAGCCCTGGACATGAAGAGTCATCGTTGCCGATCAGGTCGGTCGAGAAGGTCGTTCCTGGTAGTCCTGGTTCTCCTGGTGGCATCGTGCAGACTCCTTGGTCCTGCTCAGGTCGACCGCCGAGTCCTGTGAGCGTCGCAGTGGAGTGCCCGAAGTGAACTTCACGCATAGCTCCCAGTGGCTGCACGATTCGAACCGAGTGTATGCGTGACGTATCTGTACCCATCGACGTTGAGGATGCTCCTGTATCAACCAGGGGCCCTAGATTTTCTCTTCGCGAGCCACATGCGTGGTGCCGAAGTGCTCGTCGTGAGCCGGGCAGTTCAGTGCGGTGCTGAGAGTAGCAAGTGTCATGAAGATGGGCTTCTTGAGCGTTGGTCCGGCCAATGGTCTGCTTGACGATGCTGACACTGGCGTTTGCTCATCTGTAGCGGGAAAGTTGAACACCGTGGTCTGTTCCATGGGAGCTACCACCATTGCGTCTGCGTTGAACTTCGTACCTAGCTGGACACTGCGTTTGACAGGGGTCTCGAGACGAGGCCCTGTTGCGATTGACTGTGCTGGAGTGCCCAGCGAGAACAGTTCTGGTTTCGGCGCCACTGCTTCTCCATCGTAGTAGTTCTCCGACACGAAATGAAGAGTGCGATGCCATGATTCTTCGCCGTCGTAGTCTTTCCATTCACTTGCATCTGTTTTGTCGTAGTAGCTACCATTTGCTGCACTTCTTGCCCTTAGATCTCTTCCATGGCTTGCCAAAGCCCTTGCCACCTGAACTACTATTCTTGTTACCCTTGTACTTGTTACGATACTTTCCTTTGTTGTTCCGCTACTTGCTCTTGCCCTTGTTGCCGTAGTAGTCCGAGGGTTTGTTTGACCACGGTGTTCGTGCTTTCTGAAGAGGGCTGCCCAAATTCGCATGAAGAGGAGAGCCGCATGTCATACACTTGTCACCTGACTTCGTTGCACCCGTCTTGCCTCTCTTGCCTTTGGGCTTGCCACGTCCTTTTTCTTTGCCTTGGCCTCGTGTTCGTATCCTTCTTCGTGGTATGTTCTATTGCCTTCCTCGTCGTGGTAGACGTCCCAGTCGGGCTCTTCGCCATACAACGATGACATGTCTTGCCAGTCGTCGCCATAGCCAAACAATGAGTAATATTCATCTGACCACCAAGACTCTGAACTGTCTTGCTGCCAGTATGCACTTTCGTCTGTCCAGCACTGCGAAACCATCGAAGGAATCGACGAGCTGGTGCCTTGAAACTCGTGATTGGCCACTGTCTGCATTCTCAAGTCTGTCCGCATCCGTTCTGAGAGAGTCCTGACACCTGCATTAACAAGAAACTCTTGCCAACATTGTTGAGCTGTAGACCTTCCCGATCTGTCACTTCCTCGAAACACAATCTGAACATCGTGAGGAAATCATTCATCGGACGATGGCCACGCTGTAACGGGAAATAACAACGATGACGCAACAATGCCCATGTCCTGATTTTGAACCTCGTCGGAACGGGTACTTGCGGTTGCCGGACCGCCAGCCTGGTGGTGTGCTCTTGTTGAACGTGTCGAGCGGGGTACCACCTGTCGCGGGCGATGTTTCTCCCCCAATCCCCGAGTTTCGCCCGAAAAGTCTGGCCGCTCAGAAGAATGGGAAAACCCTGGGATACACCCCAAGGGGGCTATTCGGACGCACCCCTATCGAGAATGGACACCCCCCCATCGTATATCCCAGGGTTAGGCCCCAAATTTCTGGTCCATTCGGAAACCCCACGAAGCCTGGGATAGGGGTCGACATATCCCCTGTTAACCTGAGCCGGCGCCTTCTGTCACCATGATGTAGGTCGGGGCTTCGGTGCTCGTAGTCTGGGCGATGCCGCTCGGCAGGCGGGATCACCTGCCGGGTGTACAGCCGGGGCCCTGAAGAAGGAACCCTTTTCGTTGGGGAGGGGCTCCGCGTTCCTTAAGTGTTTCGCAGCTTGCCTCAGGTTTCCTTTCTGTTTTCGATCGGAAATCGAAGTTTAACCCATGGAAAAAGTGGCCTCGTTCCCTATTTTGGGTTCCTTAGGTCAAGCCCCCGACTGTAACTGATGAGGATCGTGAGTGCAGTTGCCGCTACTCGGAGGTGGACAGACCTCCTGCCCTGACACGTCGATTAAGGGATTGGCCGTTTTCGGTTCGCGAGAGGGCGTCGCGGCCGTCATGTTTGCGGGTACAGGTCCGTCGGTTTCGGTCCCAGGCCGTTTTTCTTTAAGGGGAGGTTTACTACAGGGAGGTTTGTCCACCGCCGAGCTGCGCGTGCAAGGAACCAGGCGTTTACGTACTTATGCTGCTGCTGAGAATACATGTATTGTTTCCTGACGGCTCTGCTGGAACCTATGGCGAAGCTGCGGGCAAGGATACTGGCGTGTCTCAAAGGACCTGCCACCACATTAGCGCTACCAAGGTTAGTTTTCCAGTGAGGATGTCAAACCATGGCTTGTTCCATAGATGTTACAGATTATACAGTCAACGCTTGATTTTGGAACTGGTCCGAAGGCCTCTGAAACACATGAAACGCAGCTGGGAGGGAGAGGGAGATGGGGGGGTAGGGAGAGGGGGGAGAAGGGAGAAGGGAGAGGGGAGGGGCAGGAGGAGGGAGAGGAGGTCGTAAAGGGGAGAGGAGGAGGAGGGAGAGGAGGAGGAGGGAGAGGAGGAGAGGGGGGAGAAGGGAGGAGGGAGGAGGGAGAGGGGGGCGAACCTCACAGGGGAGGGCGTCAGCAAAGAGAGAGCCTGGATGACCCAGGGGAGCGGATGCTGCGGGGGGCAGCGGGGGAGGGGGCGGCGGACGGCGGGCTTCTCTGAAGTATGGCCTGTCCCTCGCACATGAGGAGTGCTCAAACATAGTCGGGGGTGGACAGACCTCCTGCCCTGACACGTCGATTAAGGGATTGGCCGTTTTCGGTTCGCGAGAGGGCGTCGCGGCCGTCATGTTTGCGGGTCCAGGTCCGTCGGTTTCGGTCCCAGGCCGCTTTTCTTTCAGGGGAGGTTTACTACAGGGAGGTTTTTACACCGCCGAAATAGTAGAAACAAGTATGGGGACGCTTACTATATATGTATATATACACATATTTCAGGAGGGGAGAAAACACAAGGGCACAATTCATCGTCCAATCCCCAGGAACTATCGGAACATATGGGAAGTGGGGGGGAAGAAAAAGACCCAGAAGTTATGGGAAAATATATATGGAATCTTGTGATGTGTGTGTATTTATTAATCGCTTCGCTCATTCCGCCGGCCCTGGAGCGCTATTTGGGGCCTCTTGGGGCCGTCTTGGGGGCCTATTCGGGGCTTCTTGGGGACGTCTCATCCTTGGCGGCGTCTTGGGCTCCCCTGGGGCCTCTTAGGGGGCTCTTGGGGGCCCCTTGCTGCGGGAGGGGGGGTAGTCGATTGCAGCCGCCCCCTCGGAGGCCACGATCCTCGTGAGGGGTGGCGAAAAATAGCCTCCCCCCTGGGTATCGCCCGGGACCCGGCCGGGGATCGACCGGGGTACTTTTCGTCCGGGGGCCCCCAGGGGCCGCCCCCCGCGCGCGCGAACTGGAACACTTTTGAAGTAGTTACCGGAGTTCTTAGCACGCCTCTGGCCCGTTGGTCTCGGCGAATTCGTGTATCAGGGCCCCCTCAATATTTCGGGCCGGGCGAAAGGGGGGGATGGGGAAAGGGGGGGTTACGAAATTTGCTGCATGCAGCTGGTTTCGGCCTCACCGAGGGGCCCACTCCTCGATACATAGCCGCCTCCGGCGCCGGGAGGCGCCAGGAAAATCAGCTACGTGAGCTGATTCTCAAACCCCCCCCTTTGCTATCCCCCCCCTTCGCCCGACCCGAATATTTCTGCTCGTCATTTTCCCTCCAGCATCCGCCCGTAGGAGGACCTGCCCGGCCCACGGCCACCACCTGCGAGGCCTGCTGGGGCGACTCCCCACGACCCCAGACGCCCTTCTCCCGCGGCGCGGCGAGCCGGCCAGTCTCGCGGCGGCCCCCCCCTCCCGCTTTGAGCTTTTTTTGTTTTTTTTGATTCAGGCAAGTTTACTTGCATGGCGTTCCCCCCCCCCCCCCCCCCCCCTCGCCCCTCTTCAAGCGAATACTAGCGTGCAAGTGCCTTTCGACTTGCGTGATTTCCGCGCCCCCCCCCCCGGGGTTGCTTCAGGCTCAGCCCCCCCCCCCCCCGTCCATGCAAGTAAACTTGCCATGCAAGTAAACTTGCCAGAGTCTAAAAAAAAACAGGCTCTTTTCTGGACGCCCGAAATGGGTAATTACGGAAAGAATGGGTGCAATGCCCAACAGCAGTTCCTGTTCGTTTTGAACCGGACTCGCTGTCGGTGTCGCCGCGGCCTGTCTCCATTCGAAGCAGGAGGCCGCCGGCCCAACAGCGGCCGCTGTAGGTTTGGGACAACCTTTGTTGTTGGGCATTGTACCCATTCTGTCGGTACCCATTTCGGGTGTCCAAAGCTTTTTCGGATGCCACTCCTGGGAGGCCAAGTTCTGATTTTGCCCTGGCCCGAAATCCGGCTGAGTCCAGCTCAGTCCCGCTTGATCTGGTTGGACCCCACTCGACCCTGCTTAATATCTGGCCTGATCCCGCGTCAATCCGCGAGGCCCTCTCCGGCGCAACAGCCCCCCGATGTAGCTCTTTCCTCCTGGATCTTTCCGACGAAGATCTCCCAGTAGTCGGGGGTGGACAGAACCCCCAACAGTGACACGTCGATTAGTGAATTGTCCGTTTTCGGTTCTCAAGAGGGCTCCGTGGCCGTCATTTTCCAGGCTTGCGCCCGCCAGGATGGGGTCTTCGTCCAACGACGCCGATCTAATATTAAGGCGGGCCTGTCCCCCTACAGGAGGATTTCCGACGAAAAATGATAGATACCCCAAGCATCGACCAAACAGAGTCCAAACACAGTCTGAGGACTCTTTGTTTTGAGTATTGTCCGATTTTGGTTGGTGTATGGTTAGGGTTTGTTTTGTATTTGTCGAGGGAAATCCCCCTGTGAGGGGGACACGCCCGACATAGATCTATCGGGGGAGCGTAAGACCCGGGTTTGCCAGGACTCGGGTTCGCCATCGTTTTTTGACGACCTCGCCTCGGATTTTGACGAGGAGGAGTTTCGTGGGATGTCTGCAGCGGGAGGCCTCGTCAAAATGCAGGCTCGGCCTCGTCATTTTTTTGACAACCCCGTCGGGGATTTCCGAGTCCCCTGTACCCAGGTCTCACGTCCCCCTGATAATATCTGAGCATGCGGGCGATGTCGACCTGACTGCCTACCGTCGGGTGCCCTCCGCTGCTGCATGCGTCGCCCACCCACGGGCCTGCTGCGCTGTGGTTGCAAGAGCCATGGAGCACTGTGCCCGTCCGCCGCGTGCGCATCGCCGGCGTTCGGCCCACCGCCAGCGCTCACACAGCAGGGCGTCGAGGCCGGGGAGGGAGAATGCGAGGGCGGGAGGAGGAGGAGGAGGAGGAAGATGAAGAAGATAAGAGACGGAGCGGGAGAAGGAGGAGGAGGAGGAGGAGGAGGAGGAAGAGAAGGAGGAGGGGGAGGAGGAGGAGGAGACGGAGTTGGTCAGGAATTGGTCGACGGCCACGGCGGGGAGGAGGAGGAGAAGGAGGAGGAGAGGAGGAGGAGGAGAGCGACGACGACGTCGTCGAGAGGATGGTCGGCACGCGCCTGGCCCTTGCGGCGGCCGCAGGAAGAAGCCGACCCGCAACGCCGCCTTCGAGGCCCCGCCGAGTTTCTCGTCCGCCTCCTCCTCCTCCTCCTCCTCCCCGCTCCTCCTCCTCCTCTTCCTCCTCCTCCTCTGCTGCTGCTGTTGCTGCTGCTGCTTCTCGCCCCCCTCCGATGCCACAGACGCCGATCCTGCCCCGGCGATGTCTTGTCGCCGTCCACGTGCCGAAACCGCGTGGGGCAGAAGGGCTCCCGTGCTTCCCCGCTTGGCCCTGGTGGACCATCCCAGGCGGGCTCGGATATCTCCCGGAGGAGGTGCCGGGCCCTGTCGTCCCCGCCGGGGCCCCTCCGGGCGTGCGGAAACGCAGATGCGTTTCTCCAGGTGGCCCTGGCGCCCCGCGGCGGCCCCCCGACGCTCCCAGGGCGTCCCGCCGGGGGGGCCCCGGCATGCCCCGAGGCGGGCTCGGGGCCCAGCGGCGGCCTGCCGAGGGGCCGGAAACAGATGGGGAGATGAGGTTGCGTTTTCCCCGCTTGGCCCGGCGCTCCGTCCTAGCCCCCCTTGGCATCCGCTGGTCGTCCGGAGTTTGGCGCCGTTCTGGAGTCCCTGGGGCCCTCTGGGCCTATCTGAGGGGTGGCCTGGAAGCCGCGTGGACCTCCCTGGAAAAGCTGGGGCTGCTTTGGGCCGAGGGCCACTGGCGGCAACTTTGTGTGGCCCGCTCAGACGTGTGAGCCCGTGCCGCCTCTGCTTCGCCGTGTCCTACTGCCTTCGAGGGCCCTGGTGCTTCTGCAGCGCGAGCTCAACCGACAGTGCACGAGGCCATTCCCAGTGATGCAAAATCGAGAGGACACGCATGAGGAACGCGGACCAGGTTTGGGGAGCACACGTAAATCCTTGTGGGACGGCCGATTGCAGGGGACGGGTCGGGACCGTACGTAAGCTGAATAGAAGTCGGTCCTGACCAGACGTCACCGAACAGGTGGCCGGCTGATCGGGAGAGCCTGAGAAGGTATGGCCAGTTGTGAGAGAGCTCGTATCGCGAACGATTGCTTGGACAAAAGTGACTACCCACCTCTCCCGGGAGCTCGAGAGGGAGGTAGAACACACCCATCCCCACAGGTTCGCATCCGACGGTCGTGATTCCCGCGGGCGTTGAGGACGCCGCCATGATCCGCGTCTTCTTCAGATGCGCGGGAGTTCCTGTGCCCGCCGACGATGAGGGTATGCGCGGGGCAGACAAGAGGATTGCTGCAGGCATGGGGAAGTTCAGCAAGATGGCGCGCATCGCGCCGACGTCGCAAGCGCAAGCTCTCGCACGATGCCTCATTCGTCTCAATGCCGATGCGGGCTCGCACGATTTACGCATTCAATCGCTTGCCCATGAAGCAGTCGAAAAGCATCTTCCAGCTTGCCAAGGACATGTTCCCGGCACCCAAAACGCCATAGCACGGCCGAGGGGCTGCCCTGAGCGCAGCGCGACGTGGCAGCCCGCCACCATGTATTCTGGTCGCCCGCAGTCGCTACAGATGCTGGCGGTGCGTCAGAAGGAGCGGCAGTGTTAGATCCAGCGGAGGTGTCCATCGCAGCAGCGCCCGATGCGCAGAATGTGGCGCTGGTCCTTCTGCGCCCCCTGGCCACTAGGATTCCTGGGTGATTGGCTAGAGGCATCGCGGCGCGCTCCATGCGCCTGAACGTCCGGGAGAAGCCGTGACCTCGCAACTTGGAGCTGTGGCAGGCACTTGCTACTCACAGAGCTGCGACGCCGTCTCTGGGCTTGAACAGGGTCGTCGGTGGCGAATTAAGTTTGGAGCCAGGCGATCTCGGAGATGCGGACTGGCCCCGTGCCATCCAGGGCCAACGTGGCACTCGCAATGTTTTCTTCCTCGAAGGTGCGGATCTACTGCGTCGTGCCCGACGGTCGACGGCCAATGTCGTCGCGGGCGCCCATCCGCATCTCCCGGCGGCGTTGGATCTCCAGTCTCAGGAACGGGGCCCACTTTTGCGCAGTACTGTTGCAGCGAAGCCGCCGATGTCAAACCGGGATGCGGCATGTGTCTTTGCGTCTGGAGCACGGCGAGAGATCGGGCATTCAATTCGCGGGCGCCGTCGACATGGATTTCAATTACATCGGTCGAGATGGCAGGTTGCCGCGACATCGCGGCCGAACGAGCGCGCCCGCATCTCGCGCTCGCGGGGGGGGGGGGGTCCGCGCCGAGCTCGCCCTGAGCCTGCCAATGGCCGAGTCCCGTCGCAGCTGCAATGCGGGGCCCCGCGCATGGGCGGCGGCCGACCGCCGGGCGGAGCGCGCTCGTTGGACGACCGCCCCGTTCGCGGCGCCGTCGGCGTGGATCCGTCAGCGCCCAAATGCTGCTTGAAAATGCATGGGTCGGGGTCGCTTGTCGTTCGATCACCCTCGAAGGCAGGCAGGAAGGAGGCCCGCAAGCAGGTTGACCTGACGCGACTGCGGCGTCTACAGTTCGATCGTCGTGCTCTTTTATATCGAACGACGTTTTTTCCCTGCGAGCGGTCAATTCGCACGCGCGTTCACCCCGCGCGCGAGCGGCGCTCGGGGCGCGCCCTGAGAGAGCAGCCGCTCGCAGCGAGCGGATCGAGAGCGAGTGTCGTGACGGCGGCCGGCCAGCGAGCGCTCCGCATGGGGAGGCGCGAGCTCATCGCCAGTTTTCTTGCCTGCGTGAGCCTCGCGCAGTTTTGGGCAGTTTCCGCGCCGACACCGTTTCAACGACGTGCGCTCCGCAAGTTGTTGTCAGAAGCTCTGCCGTGCCCGTGGCAGTGTCATAGCTGCTGAGCTGAGCGCCGCACTCTCAGTCATCGCGGCAATGCGCGCGTCTCAATAAAGCAGCTGCGCGAGTTCACGCCAGTGCCCATTCCCGACTGCATGATGGATCAAAGGAAGAAACAGCTAAATGCGGTAACCGACGTCACGGGCGCCGGGACCTTCGAGGTGATCTACTTCTTGCCGGCCGAGCCGCGGCGCCCACCCCCGCCCTGAGACGACGCGCACGCGCTCGAGCGGGGAGATGCTGATGTTCCGCAGGGCCCCGCGGCGCACCCGCGCGGTTCAGGCTCGCTCCATTATCATCCTACTCTCGCGCGCGCTGGCCGTGCAGCGGCGCAGATCGACCCATGTTCGGGCCGGCCTGTTCGTGCGATCTGCGGCCGACGATCGGGGCTCTGCCAGTTGGTGCCCCTTGCTGAGCGATGCGTTGGCTTGAAAGTTCTGGGCGTCGCGAGCAGCGCAGACTTCGTTGTCCCCGCGCGTGTTTCTCTGTTCGTGGAGGAGGAGCGCAGGGCAGCAGATTGGCCAGAGCGAGTAATCGACATGCAGGCACGTGGAATCAGATGCCCACCTGGTGGGCGGGCGAAGCGGGGAGGGCAAATGGGGCGCGGGGAGGGCAAATGGGGTCAAGGTCGCCGGCGCGGCGGCCGCTTTCCACGCCGGCATGCTGAAGGAGGCGGTCGACGAGGCGAAGTTCGTGAGTTCCCCTGCCTCGGGGGCCGCTCGCCCGCCCGAAACTGCGGGCGAAGCGGCCCGCCCTGATCCGCAGATGAGATGGCCCACCTATCTGTTCCCCCGCGCAGCGCATGATTCTACTCAGCTGATGATCGCGCTATGCGGTTTCGCAAAGCCTTGCTTCCATCCAAGCGACGTGGGCCCCCCGTCGTGGGCGCCGGGCATCGCGCGGCGCATTGGAGCTACCTGGGGCTACGCGAGCTGCGTGGGCACTACTCCGCGCGCGTCAGCAAGTACGTCAAGAAGCCGAGCGACCCCCGCCCTGGCCCCCCCGGCGCTCGATCCACGCGCGCAAATGTTTTCTCGAATGCTAGCTCGATCGAGGGATTGAGCGGGAGAGTGGCCGCCCGGTCCCCCCGCCATCAGTTGTCCTGGAGTTCCCGCCCCCGTCTTTCGATGTCGGGCGCCAGGCTGGCGCCTTCCGGCCCCCTGTCACCTGGGCGGGGTCTTGATGCGGCCTGGGCTGCGCTCGCGCGTGTTTCAGGCGGCCCCCTGGCTGACTTCCTCTTAGCGCTTCCGGCGCTCTGCGAACCAAGCCCCCTCGCTTTTCGCCAGGGCTCTGCCGGGGCAGCTGGACTTGGGGCCGCGGAGCGCGGCGAGGGGGCGCGAGGTCATTCGCGCTCCGCGCAGCGCGAAGTGCGAAGTTCGGCGCCCTTGGGGAGCGGCCCATGGCGCGGGGAACGTGTCCGTTGGCATCGCGGGAGCCGGAATGGGCACGAAATTACAGGGGGCGACGACCGCGGGTCTCGCAGTCGGCTGCAAGACCAACGCGGTCCGTCCAGTGGCCAGCGGCGTCGGCCCAACATGAATCGCCGTTCGTTTGGGGCAGCGGCGGTTCTGAAGTGTCGTCCGCATGGATCGGTGCTGTCCACACTTTGGGGCGCGTCAGTCTGCGAGACGAGCGCCAAACTTGCGTCAGTCTTACACAGGAGCCCGCCACAGGCGCAGTTTTTTCCCAACCCTCCTACGTTGGGTTCTCGTTTTGAATAGAGCACTGCTCGCGCGTCTCCTTCCTTCCCGCCCCCCCCGCCCCTCTCTCCCCCCCTGCCTTTGACCGTGCCATCCCTGGGGGCTGCGATCTGTGAAACTGTCGCCACTTTCGAGGCTTGCTTGCGGGGCCCAGCGTGGGTACCCACGGCGGATTCAAATGGAACCTCGCCATCCCTGGGGGGCTGCGATCTGTGAAACAGTCGCCACTTTCGAGGCCTGCTGGGGGGCCCAGCACAGTGGGTACACACGGCGGATTGAAATGGGACCTCGCCATCCTTGGGGGGCTGCGATCTGTGAAACTGTCGCCACTTTCGAGGCCCGCTGGGGGGCCCAGCACAGTGGGTACACACGGCAGATTGAAATTTGACCTCGCCATTCTTGGGGGGCTGCGATCTGCGAAACTGTCGCCACTTTCGAGGCCTGCTGGGGGGCCCAGCACAGTGGGTACGCACGGCGGATTGAAATTGTACCTCGCCGTCCCTAGGGGGCTGCGATCTGTGGAACTGTCGCTGCTTTCAAGGCCTGCTGGGAGGCCCAGCACAGTGGGTACACACGGCGGATTCAAATTAGACTTGGCCATCCTTGGGGGGCTGCGATCTGTGAAACTGTCGCCACTTTCGAGGCCTGCTTGGGGGGCCCAGCGCAGCGGGTACCCACGGCGGAGTCAAATGGGACCTCGCCATCCCTGGGGGGCTGCGATCTGTGAAACTGTCGCCACTTTCGACGGCTGCTCAGGGGCCCAGTACAGTGGGTACCCACTGCATATTCAAATTAAACCTCGCCATCGGGGGCTGCGATCTGTGAAATTGTCGCCACTTTCGAGGGCTGTTGGGGGGCCCAGCACAGTGGGTACCCACGGCGGACTCGAATGGGACCTCGCCATCCCTGGGGGGCTGGGATCTGTGAAACTGTCGCCACTTTCGAGGCCTGCTGGGGGGGCCAGCACAGTGGGTACCCACGGCGGACTCGAATGGGACCTCGCCATCCCTGGGGGGCTGCGATTTGTGAAACTGTCGCCACTTTCGAGGCCTGCTGGGGGGGCCAGCGCAGTGGGTACCCACGGCACACTCAAATGTGACCTCGCCATCCCTGGGGGGCTGCGATTTGTGAAACTGTCGCCGCTTTCAAAGCCTGCTGGGGGGCCTGGGGGGCTGCGATTTGTGAAACTGTCGCCACTTTCGAGGCCTGCTGGGGGGCCCAGCACAGTGGGTACACACGGCAGATTGAAATTAGACCTCGCCATCCCTGGGGAGCTGCGATTTGTGAAACTGTCGCCACTTTCGAGGCCTGCTGAAAAAAAGGGGCCCAACACAGTGGGTACCCACCGCAGATTCAAACTAGACCTCGCCATCCCTGGGGGGCTGCGATCTGTGAAACGGTCGCCACTTTCGAGGCCTGCTGGGGGGCCCAGCGCAGTGGGTACCCACCGTTGATTCAAATTAACCTCGCCATCCCTGGGGGGCTGAGATTTGTGAAACTGTCGCCACTTTCGACGGCTGCTCAGGGGCCCAGTACAGTGGGTACCCACTGCATATTCAAGTTAGTTTTCGCCTTCCGTGGGGGGCTGCGATCTGTGAAACTGTCGCCACTTTCGAGGCCTGCTGGGGGGGCCAGCACAGTGGGTACCCACCGCAGATTCAAATTAGACCTCGCCATCCCTGGGGGGCTGCGATCTGTGAAACGGTCGCCACTTTCGAGGCCTGCTGGGGGGCCCAGCACAGTGGGCACCCACGGCGGATTCAAATGGGACCTCGCCATCCCTGGGGGGCTGCGATCTGTGAAACTGTCGCCGCTTTCAAGGCCTGCTGAAAAGAAGGAGCCCAACACAGTGGGCACCCACCGCAGATTCAAATTAGACCTCGCCATCCCTGGGGGGCTGCGATCTGTGAAACCGTCGCCACTTTCAAGGCCTGCTTGCGGGGCCCATCACAGTGGGTACCCACCGCATATTCAAATTAGACCTCGCCATCCCTGGGGGGCTGCGATCTGTGAAACTGTCGCCAATTTCGAGGCTTGCTTGCGGGGCCCAGCACAGTGGGTACCCACACGCAGATTCAAACTAGACCTCGCCATCCCTGGGGGGCTGCGATCTGTGAAACTGTCGCCATTTTCGAGGCTTGCTTGCGGGGCCCAGCACAGTGGGTACCCACACGCAGATTCAAATTAGACCTCGCCATCCCTGGGGGGCTGCGATCTGTGAAACTGTCGCCACTTTTTCGTGGCCTGCTGGGGGGCCCAGCACAGTCACGCCACACGCAGATTCAAATTAGACCTCGCCATCCCTGGGGGGCTGCGATCTGTGAAACTGTCGCCACTTTCGAGGCCTGCTTGCGGGGCCCAGCACAGCGACGCCTCCCAAGTAGCGTACACATCAAGTTGATTGTCCATAGAAGTTTCGGCCAGCTCCTCGTTTCCATTGATACAAATGGGTTGGGTACGTCACAGGGTAATTTCCTTCAAACCAATGTGGATCGGTCGCGGGTGGATCGGGGGGTGCGCCGCGGGCGGGTCGCAAGTAAGTCTCGGGTGGATCGCGGGTGGGTCGCGGGGTGGGTCGCGGGGTCGGTCGCGGGTAGGTTTCGGGGTGGGTCGCGGGTGGGTCGCGGGTGGGTCGGGGGTGGGTCGCGGGGTGGGTCGCAGGGTGGGTCGCGGGGTGGGTCGCGGGTGGGTCGCGGGGTGGATCGCGGGGAGGGTCGTTGGGTGGGTCCCGGGGTGGGTCGCGGGGTGGGCGCAGGTGGGTCGCAGGGGGGGCGACGACAATAAACAACAACAAAAACAACAACAACGACGACAACAACAACAACTACAATTACAACTACAACTACAACAACAACAACAACTACAACGCAACAGTCATACCCCTCACCACGGATTCCTTCTTCAGCCAGCCACGCCACCATGGACAATGAATGACCGTTCGGCCCCATCACCGTGATTTTTGGGGATGTTTTCCCATTGTTTGGGGTATTTTCATTTTTCGCCCAACTTAACGGTAGTTCGAGGTTGCGTGCAATTTTTGGGTGCGCCTTGGGTTCCTGCAAACTCGTTCGGGAAGCTTGGGGCACTCTAATTCACCGCGGGTCTCGACGCACCGCGGCTCCGTAATCACAGTGCCGATCAGCGCTTCGCTGGAGGCGCCACGAACCGACATGCACGCTAACAGCTCGTGCAAGGTATTCACAAGGTCCCTACCCCGTCCTTTTCCCTCCCCTCCGTTTCCTTCCCCACTTCCTCCACGCGCTCGAGGTTCATTCCGATTCTCCTCCCTTCTGTGGCACGCTTCTGGGAAGGAGGGACGGAACAGGGGAGGATGTGGCAGCAGGGGGGAGGAACAGGGGGGAAGGGCGTACTCCCAAGGCGCAGCCCCCAGTTTCCCCCCTTTTTTCTCCACGTCGTGCGTTTCGTACCGCGTGATGCAGGCATGGGGGTGGGATCGCGGGTTGTAGGAAAGGGACTTCTGAAAAGGCAGCAAAGGATGGTTTGTGGGGCCCGCGGGTGCAAGAAAGATGCCTTTTCCATTACCTTCTTGAGATGTAGAATTCTGAATCGGTGGTGGTTCATCCCTGGTCGAAAACTTGCCCAATCTGGTTACATCCCGCTCAATCTGACTTAATCCCAGGCTAAACCGTCCTGATCGCCAATCGGGCTCAGGAGACCTCGATCGTTTGGCGCGGCTGGCTATAGCTTCTCCTTTTGTTGCTGGGTGAGCAGTGGAGCAGAAGGAGGAAAAGGGAGGGGGAGGTTGGGATCGAGGTAAGGAGGAGGAGGAGGAGGAGGAGGAGGCTCAGAAATGAGCTAGAGTCAGTCTTTCTTTCCCGTAGCGATAAGGGGCGTGAGTCAGGGGGGAGGGGGGAGGGGGCCGGTCGCGTTAAGATTCGCGCCGTCGCCGTCTGGGAATGTTCAAGGATGGCTACTGCTCAGGCGGCATTGTCGCGAATCGTGGCGTGTCCGGGGGGGCGGGTGGAGAGGTGTGTGTGGCAGGGCCGGTAACGGGCGTTACCGCGAATGATTTTCGTCCTCCTCCTCCTCTTCCTTGTCCTCCCTCCTCCTCCTTCCGTAGCCATTTTGGCTCAAGTTCGAAACGTGCGTCCTTAGCGCTTCGAACTTGGACGCTGCCTAGGGGTGTCCCGAGCATCCCAACCGAGGTTCGGCCTCGCACCCCAGTAGCCCCAAAACATGTTTTTTTTCGGCACTGCTCGATTCCAGTTTCGTTTTCTCATCACGACCCGCACCACCCCAATCCGTCCGATGCCACCCGCGAATAAGTCCCGTGGCGAAGGTGACGCTGACAAGCTGATGGGAGGCATGGCATCGGTCGTGTCAGAGACCGATCAGAGCAACACGAAAGCTTCGGGCGTTGAGGACAACGTCAAGTCCTCGGCCGAGATGAAAACGATCATCTCCCCGCATGTCGCGCGTATGGACCACACTGAGGCTTGCATACACGAACACAATGAGAAGCTCCAGGCCGACCTGAAGAAACTCGTCGAAACCGCGCTTGAGACCAAGTGGGAATCCTCGACTACGGCATCCAGCGGTCCTTCACCTACCGTGCGGAGCTCCGTGTCCCGACGTGGGATGCTTGGTGACTCGCCCACCGACGCGTCTAAGTTTTGGATAGGAGGTTCCACGCGGCCCATGTTCAGCACCGCCATGGTCGAACACGCCAAGAAGGTGCCCGTTTCGATTCCTGCGTAGATGGCCCAGGATGCATCTTACAAGTGCCACGACCTGAACCAGAGCTACTTCATCAAGTTCGGGACCGAGGCGAAAGCGAAGACCTTCCTCGACTGCGCGCGGAGCGAGGGCCTGAGCCACGAGGACCCCGTGCATTAGAAACGCATCCCGCTGCGACGCCGCTTCGACGCGCCGCTCACGGTGCGCTCCAAGAACAAGATCCTCGGAGGCATGTGGCAGCAAGTCCTCGCTCACCTCTGGAACCTGATGCTCTGGGACCCGACAAAGCTTGCGATCGGTTTCAACGGCTACAAGGGCTGCCTCTGTATCGTCGACCGAGAAACGCAGGATATCGCGGTCTTGTTCCGCATCGATCAGCTCATAATGGGGTTTTCGACGTCGACCCCGGCTCCGGCGGCATCTTTCGTTTTAGGATCAAGCACGTGGAGGCGACCAAGATGATCGGCGCAGCCCAGAGGCTGGTCGCGGCCGCGTCTTGCCCTGCGCGTGCGCACTGACCCCCGCTAGGGGCTGGTTGCGTGCTGCGTGCTATGGTGAATTCAGTTCGGCTTAGATGCGGCCACCGCCTCGGAACTTGGAACCGCATGAAACGCCAACCGAGCTCCTCGAGCGCGGCGGAGCTATCTCGCGCATGCGTTCGCGCACTGTCTCTTCCATTTCGTCTTCCACCTCATCTACTGGCTCCACGTTGTCCACTCGTTTCTCTTCGTCTTCTTCTGCCAGCTTTTCGGTTGGTGCTTCCTGCTCCTCGGGCGGAGCTTTCGTGCCAACTGTGCCGCCCCATCGTTCTCTGCAGGTGGCGCATTGGGTTCGGCGCAATCTTATCATGACGACTTGGAATTGGCGCACCCGTTTTGCATCTGTCCACTTTTTTTCCCAGATGGTCCAGCGAGCGTTTCAGATTATAGCCAAGGTATCCCCAAGCATGACATCATATTTGTTCAGGAGACGCACGGGCAGGAGAGAGACTTATTGCACCTGTGCGAGGAAGCGTTCGACCTTCGAGCGCGGGGCTCCTTCTTTCCCTCGGGCATATCGGGCGGCGTCGTCAATATGATTCTTCCTGAACTTGCGCAGGACATTCCCGGAGCTCACTCCAACGAGATCATTCCTGGGCGCCCTCTGGAGGTAGTGTTGTCTGGACCCAAAGACGCCCCCCCCCCCCCCCCCTCAGGTCCTCGACCTCCATCTCGATCCCGCTCTGTCTATAGAAGCCGAGAAGTCTGTGTCCAGGAAGGTGCACTGCCTGTTCAAGCCCACCGCGGAGGCCACCGTTTTTGCTCTGCGATTTCAACTTCCTCGTGGGCGGCGAGCCCCGACGGCTCTGCGATGGCCCCCAGCGCATTCCCCGCCATAGGTGGAGAGGGTTTTATCAGCGACGCATTTCGGAATCTCGTGGAGGTCGTCGCCCGGCCGACGCCGACCCACCGCGCCGCCATGGGCGAGGGTGGGAAGGTGCAGTCTGTTAGGCGTTTAGATCGGATGTACACGATCATGTTCTCGGGCCCCCTCCCGGACCTGGACCTGAAGCCTATCTCCTTGGTTTTGCACGATGTCCTGGACCTGGAGTTCCACTTGGATCACGCCCCGTTGGCCCTGGCCCTTATTCGTTTCAAGAAGCCCGATGCTGCGTTCAGGGTTCAGCCCTGAGTTCCGCGGCGCCCCGAGTTCCCCGAAAATGGCCGCGCGAATATGTTTAAAGTTGGTGGTCTCTCAACCCAAGCCCAGATGCTGTGCTCGCTGGATGCGCAGGCCTTCCGCGCAGCCGCTGCGCGCCGGCTCGGCCGCCTCGTGCGCCGACTGGCGTCCGCGGCGGCAGAGTTGCCATCGTGGATTTTGTCCGCAATGCGAGCGCTCGCAGCTGCCAGCGCTCGCCTGCCTCGTCGCGCGCTGAATGCGCGCCCCAAGCTGCGCGAGTGCATCGATGAGTCGTTTGGGACCTGAACCTTTGAGCTCGCTGCCCATGGGCGCTCGAATTCGCTTTCGAGCCATTGCACTCGCCGTCAGCTCGACGATCTCGAACGCTCCGACTTCTCCTGTCCCACGCGCAGCGGGAACTCAAGCTCGGATGATTTCTTGCTCGACAGCTTGGGCTTCGACGAGGCGCTTTGTTGTCCTGCAAGGCGCAGTCGACCCGGCTGGCCAGAAGGTCTGGGGCCCTGATGAGGTGGCGCAATGTTTAGCCGCGCAATTGGGGGCCATCCATAGCGGGGGCCACCGATGTCCGAGGGCGCGTTAGATAATCGCGCCCTTCTTCCAAACTCGCCCACCCCGCGTGTCGTGGAAAATCGAGTTCGACGGCTTTTCTGATGTGGTTTGGAAGCGTCGAGACAGCCCTGTGGCCCCGATGCCATCGCTTTTTCGTTGCTGGCCCGTGCCGGGCGCTGGGCGTTAGAGGTTCTGTTCTGTTCGCCATCTACGGGGGCATCTCAGCAGTGACTACCCCGTTGACACAGAACTTCGCCACGTGCGTTTTCCTCGCGAAGGGCTCTTCGGACGTGGATAGTGCTGCAGGAGCGTTCAGGGCGCCGTCGGCTATTCCACCGATTGTATTATCGAGCGCCGATACCGAGGTCGTCAGTCTCGCCATGAACGACTCGCTCGCCCGGCTTGCCCAAAAAACAGTCGTCGACGTTAAGAGGGGGGGGTGTCCGAAGTCTTTCGGCGCCCAACAACGTAGTCGAGTTCGGGGCGCGCGTGCTTCCCTGGCTTGCCCAGCTCGGCTCGTGACGCGCTGGTTTTTGCCGCTTCGACGCGCGCGCTGCCCTCCCGAGCCTCCTGCGCCAATGAATTTGGTTTGTGTTCATGGCCATGGGTATTCCAGACTTTTTCTCTGGAGCTTTTCAGTGTCTGCGTTGGAACATCCGGGTCGCTATCAACTTCGCGGGGCCCAGGAAGGATGGTTTTTGGCTCTCCAGGGGGACCAAGCAGGGGCGCCTAAAATCAGGTAGCGCGCGCGCGCTGGGGATTGATCCCACCCTTCGGCATTTTCGCTCGCGGCCCCCTCGGCACGCAGCGGTTCTCACGGCCTTCGCCGGCGACGTCGGCATAGGCGTGCATGACCAGTGCCAGACGTTGGCGTCGATCCTGCCTGCCTGGGACGTGGCCGCGCGCGCGGCTGGGTTAGTGGCGGTTGGTGCTTCATCTGGACACAACCGTGGCGTGTCTGTTGAGTGCCCCTACCCGCGCCGACTTCCCACTGAGCTGAGTATGTTTGGCATTGCTTGCTCGCTCCCTCTCTTTTTTCAAACGAAGGTCGAGTACGTCAAGTATATGGGACTTGCATTGGGGCATGGCGTGGGCGAAGCTGCCGGCGCGCGGTGTCTCTCGGAAGTGCCCTGGGGGCCCCCCGTCCTTGGGCCTCTTGATCTCGGGCTGGCCCACGCGCTCGCACGATGCGGTGCCTATTGTTTCAGTGCGGCGGGCCACGTCGTTCAATGCCACTCTTAAGTCGGGCCTGTCCCCCTACGGGGATATTCGACGAATAATGAAAGCTACCCCCAACGTAGTCCAACAATTGTTTGGGGATTATTTTTGGTGTGTAACATTGACTTTTTTGGTGCATTGTTGGTGCATTTTGCATTTGTCGTCGAAAATCTCCCTGTAGGGCGACACGCCCGACATTATTCTACTCGCCCGCTGGAGAAGCTTGCCGCCTGAATAGCGAAGCCTTCCAGTCATTGGTCACCGCTCCCCGCGATGCTCTCTCTAGTCCTCTGTTGAAGTCTGCCGAGGAGTTCGGCCCCCCCGTGCAGGCAAGGTCGTTGGCGCGCCTGGCGCGGGGAGCTCAGTGCAGGCGCGCGTTCGATGCGAGAGCCCTCTTCGAGATGGACCATCTCTTCGACGCAGCCGAGGCGTCCGACGACGCGCTAGTCCTCCTGGGTGAGACGGTGGCGCAACGGCGCCGTGGTCCAGACGTGTCGATCTTCCCGAGCCCTGAATGCCCTCCCCAGCCTCCCCGTTGATAAGCCCCCCCTCCAAAAACTTGTTTTGGTCGCGGCCGCGAGACAAAGGTCAGGCGGCAAGAAGCAAAGTCCGGGGCACGAACGAGGCGAATGAGCTTCAACAGGCACAGGCCGGCCGGCCCGCTCACAAAGCAGCCCCCCTCCAAACGCGCGTAGACAAGTATTTCCAGGACAATTGTAATATTTCAGCTCGTTGTGAACTAGCCAGGCGCCTCAAGCATTTTCATCATGCGCTCTCGGAGGCGCAGTTCGATGTGACGGTTCGCGCGTGGTCGGTGTGAGCAAGTTTGTTCCGAGTTTCTTCCTAGTTGCCGTCCAGGAAGGGGATTGCGAACAGTTGGTGCACCACCCGCCGTTTTCGGTAACCCACGAAACGGTTCCGCTGGTGCCACTTTGCCGCTGCACGAGATGCTATTTTCCACCATCCTGCCTGCCCTTGTTCAGACTTAATATTGGCTCGCTTCCCCTCCGGACGAGACGCCCACATGCGAACGTCGCCACTGGGGCCGTAAGTGAAACTCCCTATGGTGCCACGGAAACATGTGAGGGGCGTGCCGAAACGGGCGCGACGCCCGCAAGCGAACGTTGCCACTGGGGCCTTAGGTGGAGCTCCCTATATGGTGCCACGAAACGCGTGAGGGGTGTGTCACCACCCACCAAACCACCCCAACCCAACCCGAAGGTTCAGATTTACCCCCGATTTCTAGTGGGGGGGGGTCCGGGAACATTGGAAAACAAACACATGTGGAGCCCATACCCGCCCCAACCCGACATTCGGGCCTTCGGGTTGGGCTGGGGTGATCTGGTAGGTAGTCAGTGTGCGAAAACGGGCGCGACACCCACATGCGAACTGCGCCATGGAGGTTCTCGGTGGACGAGGAAGAGGAGGAGAAGGAGGAGGAGGAAGAGGAGGGGGAAGAGGAGGAGGAGGAGGAGGAGGAGGAGGAGGAGGAGGAGGAGGAGGAGGAGGAGGAGGAGGAGGAGGAGGAGAGAGGAGGAGGAGGAGGAGGAGGAGGAGGAGGAGGAGGAGGGAGGGGGGAGGAGAGGAGGAGGAGGAGGAGAGGAGGAGGAGGAGGAGGAGGAGGAGGAGGAGGAGGGGGGAGGTGGAGGAGGAGGCGGAGGAGGAGGAGGACCTCCGCCTCGGCTGTCGGCGGCACCGGGTCCTCCGGTCTCGGCCGGCGTTCTGCCGAGGGGCTCGTGCCCACAGCCTGCGTGCACGGTGCCACGTCTTCCAGGAGGAGAAAAACACACACACAGACACAATGAATCCTCGATGCTCCCAAAAATATGGAAAAATAGGGGAAGTGGGGGGGTGAAGACAGAAATCCAGAACATATGGGAAAATATGGGGAATCTGGTTATTTCGTAATAAATGAGAGGGGGTCTGGACCCTCCAAGACAAGCCATTTCAGACCTCCCCCGTGGGAGAACCCTCCAAAACGTCGTCCCCAGACCCCCCCAGGCCCTCCAAGATAGCCTGGAAGAGACCCCCCCCCCCGAAGTGAGACCCCCCTCCATTTTATTACGAAATCTGGAGTACCATGTCTTCGGCTTACCACACGCGTAAAAAGCGTTCGACAGGGGGGGGGGGGGGGCGTGTTCGGACGCCTCGCACGAGCCCGTCTCAGGCAGACGGCCAGGAGCTCACCGGCGGCAAGCGCCATCCTCACGTGGCGTCTGGATAAACTGTTGCTCTCTTCTCGCATGTTTCTTGGCCACCTGCCCCCTCCTCGTTTCTTCATGGGAGTGCCCCTCCTCCTCCTCCTCCTCTTCCTCCTCCTCCTCCTCCTCCTCCTCCTCCTCCTCCTCCTCCTCCTCCTGTTCCTCCTCTTCCTCTTTCCTCCTTCCTCCTCCTGTTTCCTATCCTACTAATATCAACGTTATCCTATCGATGTGTCGGCGTTGGGTGTCTTGGCTAACCTTGGGGCTTCGTCTGATGCACGCCTGCGCTGCCCGCGCAGACTGCTCTTCTGTGTGAGGGCCGTCAACTGATTATATCGTAGCAGCAACCAGTCATAGCTAACCGTGGGAGGTCTTTAATGTAAGGGGGGGCTCCCTAATTTCTCGGCTGGCAGTGTAGCTTGGCCTTTCCCTCGTCCTTCCCGTCCTCATCATCACCATCAGGGAGCCTCATTCCCCCCTCGACCATGATCGGTGGCCGCCGCGAGGGAATAGTCATGTTTCTAGTATCGTTTGGGTCCTCAAGAATACGCTCGCGCAGAGGTTTCTATGTTTCCCAACCCTCCTTGGATGGGTATTCGTTTTGAATAGAGTAGTGCGGTCTCCAGTCCTCCTCCTCTTCCTCCTACTCCTCCTCCTCCCGCCTTCCGCGTACCTCGTGTGTGTGTATCGTGGCTGCGGCACATCTAGTGTGTGCATCTTGCCAAGGGGCTGCGATCGGTGACATTGTCACCCTTTTCGAAGGTTGTTGGTGGGTCCTGCGGAGTGAGGCACCGCGGGGACCTGAGCGAGACCTCGCCGTCCTGGGGGGGAGCTTGGATCTGCGACATTGTCGCCAATTTCGAGGGCTGTTGGTGGGTCCAGCGGAGCGAGGCACCGCGGGGACCTGAGCGAGACCTCGCCGTCCTTGGAGGGCTGCGATCTGCGACATTGTCGCCACTTTCGAGGGCTGCTGGTGGGTCCTGCGGAGTGAGGCACCGCGGGGACCTGAGCGAGACCTCGCCGTCCGTGGGGAGGTTGCGATCTGCGACGCTGTCGCCTTTTTCCGAGGGCTGCTGGTGGGTCCAGCGGCGCGAGGCACCGCGGGGACCTGCGCGAGACCTCGCCGTCCCTGGGGGGGCTGCCATCTGCGACGTTGTCGCCACTTTCGAGGGCTGTTGGTGGGTCCAGCGGAGTGTGGCGCCGCGGGGACCTGAACGAGACCTCGTCGTCCCCGGGAGGGTCTGTCATCTGCGACGCTGTTGCCATTTTCGAAGGTGGTTGGTGAGTCCAGTGGAGTGAGGCACCGCGGGGGCCTGAGCGAGACCTCGCCGTCCCCGGGGGGGGGCTGCGATCTGCGACATTGTCGCCACTGTCGAGGGCTGCTGGTGGGTCCAGCGGAGTGAGGCCCCGCGGGGACTTGAGCGAGACCTCGCCGTCTTGGGGGGGGGTTGCGATCTGCGACATTGTCGCCACTTTCGTGGGCTGCTGGTGGGTCCTGCGGAGTGAGGCACCGCAGGGACCTGAGTGAGACCTCGCCGTCATTGGGGGGCTGCGATCTGCGACGTTGTCGCCACTTTCGAGGGCTGCTGTTGGGTCCAGCGGAGTGAGGCGCCGCGAGGGCCTGCGCGAGACCTCGCCGTCCTGTGGGGGGGCTGCGATCTGCGACACCGTCGCCACTTTCGAGGGCTGCTGGTGGGCCCAGCGGAGTGAGGCACCGCGGGGACCTGAGCGAGACCTCGCCGTCCCTGGGGGGCTGCGATCTGCAACATTGTCGCCACTTTCGAGGGCTGTTGGTGGGCCCAGTGGAGTGAGGCACCGCGGAGACCTGAGCGAGACCTCGCCGTCCCTGGGGGGGCTGCGATCTGCGACATTGTCGCCACTTTCGATGGCTGCTGGTGGGTCCTGCGGAGTGAGGCACCGCAGGGACCTGAGCGAGACCTCGCCGTCCCTGGGGGGCTGCGATCTGCAACATTGTCGCCACTTTCGAGGGCTGCTGTTGGGTCCAGCGGAGTGAGGCGCCGCGAGGGCCTGCGCGAGACCTCGCCGTCTTGGGGGGGGGCTGCGATCTGCGACACCGTCGCCACTTTCGAGGGCTGCTGGTGGGCCCAGCGGAGTGGGGCACCGCGGGGACCTGAGCGAGACCTCGCCGTCCCTGGGGGGCTGCGATCTGCAACATTGTCGCCACTTTCGAGGGCTGCTGGTGGGTCCAGCGGAGTGAGGCACCGCGGAGACCTGAGCGAGACCTCGCCGTCCCTGGGGGGGCTGCGATCTGCGACGTTGTCGCCACTTTCGAGGGCTGCTGGTGGGTCCAGCGGAGTGAGGCCCCGCGGGGACTTGAGCGAGACCTCGCCGTCCCTGGGGGGGCTCTGGAGATCTGCTGTGGGATACGCTAGGCACAACGGGCGCATGGCACAGCCAACGGGGTTGATTTGTGAAACAGACCATCTGCCGGGCGATGGCCATAACGTTGCGCCTACACGTATCCCGCGGGTGCTCTGAGAGCTGCTGTGGGATACCTTGGGTGCAACGGACGCATGGCACAGCCAACGGGGGTGACTTGTTATTTCGTAGCCCTTATATCTTGATCGGGGGCTGCGAGCCTTCCGATTGCTGCTCGCAACATCACGTGCGTCCATGTTGCGTCGTCGCCCCCATTGCAGACACCCTGATGTACATATGCCCCGCATTGCGCAGGGGTTGGGTACGTCGCCAGGGCAATGTCCACCCTCTGGGTGGTCACTCAGACGGTGCGCCAAGGCAGCGCGCGATCTCACGAACCTTGGAAGGCGATAGGGGGTAACGGGGGGAGGAGCATGCGGTTGATGGTCAGCGGGAGGACCTCCGCTCTTCCCCCCCCCGCGGCCGGTGGGGGGGGCGGGGGCGGGCGGTGGCCCGGGTGTGTGGAGGGAGGGAGAAAGGGAAGAGGAGGGACAATGAGGAGGGGGGATGGAGGGAGGAAGGAGGCGGGGGGATGGAGAAGGAGGAGGAGGAGGAAGATGGAGGGAGGAGGAGATGGAGGAGGGAGGAGGAGAAGGGGGAGGTAGCCAAAGGGAAGGAGGGAGGGAGGGTGGAGGGAGGAAGGATGATGAGGAGGAGGGTGATGATGATGATGAGGAGGAGGAGGAGGAAGAGGAGGGAGGAGGCGCAGGAGACGGAGGAGGAGGAGGAGCAGGAGGAGGAGGAGGAGGAGGAGGAGGAGGACTAGGAGGAGGAGGAGGCGGGGGGAAGGAGGAGGAGGAGCAGCAGGAGGAGTGGGGAGGAGGAAGAGGAGGAGGAGGAAGAGGAGGAGGAGGAGCATGATTATGAGCAGGAGGAGGACGAGGAGGAGGAGAAGCATGAGCAGGAGGAGGAAGAGGAGGGAGGAGGAGGACGCGCACGAGGAGGAGAAGGAATTGTATGAGTGGGACTCCTACGTTTACTCACTCTATTAGCCTTGCGTGTTTTCGTTCTGACCCGCAGCCCTGATCTGTTGCCGCCCCTCTTGAGTCGGATCGCTACACCCTGAGTCGAGTCCCGAGTCCTGAGCCAGCCAGCACGCTGCGGGCACTGCACCGCCGCACTCGAGGTCCGCTCAGGGCCAGCAGCATGCAGGAGTGCCAGGGCGACGGGGAGGAGGACGAGGACGAGGAGGAGGACGAGCAGGAGGGGGAGGCCGACGATGGAGGAGGCCCATGGGTGGCGCGGGCAGACCAGCCAGCCCAAGTACGTCGGCCAGCAGGCCCCGTGGGGTGCCCGCCCGCCCGCCCCTCCCTGCCGCCTGCGGCGCGGCTCGGCCTGCCACGGGAAGCGAGACGCCGTGCGAAGCCGAGGGCGTTCTGGCGCTGGGCTGGGCGCTGTCCCGTCTTGGGCCGAAGACCGTTCCAGCGACGGAGGGCAGCAGGTGCGATGGCGCGGGCATTCGCGCGCAAGCTGTCCAGGCAGGGCCGTGCGCCGATCTAGCGTAAGCGTGAGTTCGTTCTGCTCCACGCGGTGTTGCCTGGCTGGGGGGCCGCGTAGGTCGCGGCGTCAGGTCGCAGTGCTGTCTCGACTTCGTACCCGTTTCGGCGCGCTCACGGGTGCCGCTTGCGGTAGCAAATCATTGGAGTTTTCGTGATTTCGAAATTACGTCTTTAGAATGCCGTAGCGTTGATAGGCGTCTGGTAATCGATGATCTAGCGCAAATTTAGCGTCGACGTAACATCGATTAGCGTCGATTAGCGTCGATTCGCAACGGCCAACTAGATGGTACGGGTGGCTCCCATGAGTTGCCACCGAAGGTGCCATCAGGCTCGATTGTCCCCTGGACGCCAGTAGCCTACGGGCCGACAGCGCCTCGATCCCTCGGCGGCCCTCCGTTCACTACTGATACACGCGCACACACACACTCGCGCACACACACACACACACACACACGCACACACACACACACGCACGCACACACACACACTCACACTCACACTCACACTCACACACACACAACACACACGCACACGCACACGCACACGCACACGCGCACGCACACGCACTCGCACTCGCACCCGCTCTCGCACACGCACACGCACACGCACACGCACACGCACACGCACACGCACACTCCCGCACACGCACACGCACGCCCACCCACACACACATACACACACACACACACGCACGCACGCACGCACGCACGCACAAGCGTAAGCACAAGCACAAGCACAAGCACATGCACAAGCACACGCACGCGCACACGCACACGCACGCACACGCACACGCACACGCACACGCACAAGCACGCGAACACGCAGACACACACACACACACACACACACACACACGCACGCACGCACGCACGCACGCACGCACGCACGCACGCACGCACGCACACACACACACACACACACACACACACACACACACGCACGCACGCACGCACGCACGCACGCACGCACGCACGCACGCACGCACGCACACACACACACACACGCACACACACGCACACACACACACGCACACTTCGGGCCATCGACGGGCTCTGAGGTTCCGCGCTTGCGAGCTCTCGGCTGCTTGCGATCAGTATCGTTTCGCCGATGCAAATCCCCATCCTCACTATCCCACCATCCCAGCTGGGGGTATGGCCATCTAGGGGGGTAGATCGGCCAATGGGGCCTAGGCAACGCTGATGGGGATAGAGGCGACGGGCGGGACAGGCGGGCGCGCGAGAGGGAGAAGAGACGGTGCGAGGGAGGCGCCGCCGCCGCCGACCGACGACGACGACCGCGGTCGTCGTCGTCGATCGCCGTCGGTCGTCGTTCGTCGACCGTCGATGGTTATCGCCGATCGTCCACTGACGATCGGCGGCCGACGATCCACGATCGACGACTGACGGTGATCGACGACGACGACGACGATCGTCCCGCCCCCCCCCCCAGCAAGCCCACGCCACCGGACCCCCCCCCCCCCTTCCCCCGCGCCGCCAGAACCGAAGCCGCCGGACCCCCCCCCCTTCCCACGCCACCAGAAATCACGTCACCGGAACCCTCCCCCCCCCTCCTCCTCGGCAAACCATGCATTCTGAGGCGGTTCCAAAGGAAATCCATTGGTTTTCAAAGCAAACCTACGCCAACAGAACCCCCCCACACGCCACTAGAACCCACGCCGCCGGACCCCCCCCCTCCTTTCCCGCGCCACCAGAACCCGCCGCCACCGGATCCCCCCCCCCCTCCCCTCCCCGGCAATGCCACCCCGGTCACCCCCGCCCCCTTAAACGCACGCGCCGGATCGGCGGATTAATGCACCGCCGCCTGCCGTCGTGCATCGGGGCGGAGAGGGGCCGCTGCATCGCGACCGTGTGTTTTTGAAGGAACCTTTCTGGGAAAGCTTCATCGGCTTCTCGTCGTTGTTGGTAGCCACGACGTAGTATTGCAAATTATCTTCGAGAGCGGTACTTGCCAAACATGTCTCCACTACGATTTTCTGGTCCGACTCGGAGGCGGCGATGGCTTTGGCCAGGGCCATCACATGCTCGGTGACCGTGCACCTCGCTGGGGCAACGCCTACAGCATCCTGGGTCGAGGCCTGTGACGTCGTCTTGCCAGCCAGATCGATCGAGGCGTGAATCCACATGCGGTTGAGCTTCGCGGGCAGGACGTCGTCGGTTGCGTTCTGAAGCTCTACCGTGAGCGCTGCCGTGCGAACGTACGGGAGCAAAGGCCCATTCGTTTCGTGCCCAGCTGGTCCTCTGCCAGTGCCCTCGAAGACGTGCTTGGGCACCACTGGCAACTTCGCCTTTCGGGCCGGACGAAAGGGGTGGATTGGGAAAGGGGGGGTTACGAAATTTGCTGCATGCAGCTGGTTTCGGCCTCACCGAGGGGCCCATTCCCCGATACATGGCCGCCTCCCGGCGCCTCCCGGCGCCGGGAGGCGCCGGGAAAATCAGCTACGTGAGCTGATTCTCAAACCCCCCCTTTGCTATCCCCCCCTTTCGCCCGACCCGAATGGCGTCGGTTCGGCCAGCGAGGTCGGTCGCAGCAATTTCCCGACGGCCCGCCCTGCGGAGCGGACGTGGCCCGCCGCCCGCGGCGCCCGCGGGGCCGCGGGGGGGCCAGGGGGGGCCCCTCCCGCGATTTCGGCGAGCACGTCGCCCCAGCAATCCACCATCGCGGCGATTCTCGGGGGCGGAAAAGAGGGGGGTGATGACTAGGGGGGGTGGATATCATGGCGGGGAGCATGATATTTCCCCAGATTTTATGGCGCCTCTTCTTATTTCATTACGTCCCTGGCCCCCCCGCTGGGCCGCGCACATGCCGCCGGTCATGATTTGCACCCCCCCCTCTTGGACACCCCCCTCTTGGCCGCTCCCGACTTTCCCAAGGAGCAATCGGGCAAGATGTGCCGGATCGCGGCCGACGAGCCACGCGTGTTTGAGCCAAAACGGCGACGCGTGGCGATGGTATTGGCGATGATGTTGCCTTTGGCAATTTGGGGGGGGCGCCGTCCTGAATCCCCGGCGGGGGGGGAAGGGATGCTTGCACCCCTTATCGCCGCCCCTCCTTGCTGTCACGCGCCCTCCCCAGTCCATCCCCGCCCAGTCCCCTTGCACATATTTGACCCTCTTCGTCGCCCATTAACAGGGTTTGAAAAAATTATCCCGGCAAAGCAACCTAACAGCGATGTGTAGAAGCATATATGGAAGCATTCCCCTTAAGATTCAGATGATAATCCAGTTGTAGAGTTCTGCTGTTCTCGCAGTCGCAGTCGCATTCGCGATGACAGTCGCAGTGGCAGCGGCAGTCGCAGTCACAGCCTCAGCCTGCCTCAGTATCCGCCTGCCTCAGCCTCAGCCTCAGCCTGCCTCAGCCTCAGCCTCAGCCTGCTTCAGCCTCAGCCTCAGTCTGCCTTCAGCCTCAGCCTCTGTGCCTCAGCCTGCCTCAGCCTCAGCCTGCCTCAGTATCAGCCTGCTTCAGCCTCAGCCTCAGCCTGCCTCAGCCTCAGCCTCAGCCTGCAGCCTCAGCCTCAGCCTGCCTTCAGCCTCGGCCTCAGCCTCAGCCTGCCTCAGCCTGCCTCAGCATCAGCCTGCCTCAGCCTCAGCCTGCCTCAGCCTCAGCCTGCATCAGCCTCAGCCTCAGCCTCAGCCTCAGCCTCAGCCTCAGCCTGCCTTCAGCCTGCCTCAGCCTGAGCCTCAGCCTGCCTCAGCCTCAGCCTCCTCAGCCTCAGCCTCAGCCTTCAGCCTCAGCCTCAGTCTGCCTTCAGCCTCAGCCTCTGTGCCTCAGCCTGCCTCAGCATCAGCCTGCATCAGCCCCAGCCTCAGCCTCAGCCTCAGCCTGCCTCAGCATCAGCCTGCCTCAGCGTCTGCCTCAGCCTCAGCCTCAGCCTCTGCCTCAGCCTCAGCCTCAGCCTCAGCCTCAGCCTCAGTCTGCCTTCAGCCTCAGCCTCAGCCTCAGCCTGCCTCAGCCTCAGCCTGCCTCAGCCTCAGCCTCAGCCTGCCTCAGCATCAGCCTGCCTCAGCCTCAGCCTCAGCCTGCCTCAGCCTCAGCCTCAGCCTGCCTTCAGCCTCAGCCTCAGCCTGCCTCAGCCTCGGCCTCAGCCTCAGCCTGCCTCAGCCTCAGCCTGCAGCCTCAGCCTCAGCCTCAGCCTCCTCAGCATCAGCCTGCCTCAGCCTCAGCCTCAGCCTCAGCCTCAGCCTCAGCCTCAGCATCAGCAGCCTCAGCCTCAGCCTCACAGCCTCAGCCATCAGCATCAGCATCACCATCTCAGCCTGTGCCTCAGCATCAAAATGTGGCCCGGGAATGGAGTTCTGGGAAGTCGAAGAGCACGATGTGGCCTGGAGTTCTGGGAACTTGAAGAACACGAAGTGGCCTACAGTTGGCTCCGGGCATTCAAAATGTGGCCCGGGAATGGAGTTCTGGGAAGCCGAAGAGCACGAAGTGGCCTACAGTTGGCTCCGGGCATCTCAAAATGTTGCCCGGGAATTGAGTTCTGGGAAATCGAAGAGCACGAAGTGGCCTACAGTTGGCTCCGGGCATCCAACATGTACGCCGGGAATGGAGTTTTGGGAAGTCGAAGAGCACGAAGTGGCCTACAGTTGGCTCCGGGCATTCAAAATGTGGCCCGGGAATGGAGTTCTGGGAAGTCGAAGAGCACGAAGTGGCCTACAGTTGGTTCCAGGCATTCAGAATGTGGCCCGGGAATGGAGTTCTGGGAGGTCGAAGAGCACGAAGTGTGTGACTGTTTGCGAAAAACGCATTCGGACACGAGTTCGGACACAGCTCCCCGGGTCCCGCCCCGACCCCCCTGTGGAGTCATTTGCTGCTTTCTTTTGACACCATTAGAAACCTATCAGCAAAAGCTGTTAGGTAAAAGCGCTCCCACCCTGGTTTACGAGGCGCTGTGCGCTGAACCTCCTGTGGGTTGACAATGCAAGCGCTGCCTGTCGTGCGGCGTCCTGGCGGCTCTCTGGCCTTTGGGAGCTAGCTCCCAGGAGGTTTACAAACCACGCGCCTGTAACCCAGGGTAGGGGCGTTGTTGCATCCCTCAACATTACTCCCTTAGCAAAACAGAGCAACGCGAGAGTCGCGTCTGTGCGCGTCCTGTCCGAGGGGCGCGTGGGGGGGGCCTGAAGGGCTCCGGTGGAACCAGACGGGACCTCGCGTCGATTTTGCGGGGAAGGAGCTAGCCCTCGCCTAAGTAGGCATCGCGCCTGACGCGCGCTCGGGCGTTTGGGAAAAAAGGTGGGTTGCGGAGCCGCGGCAGATCCAGCAAAACGGTATAAATATTGTTTAGTTTTTGCGCATTCGAAATGCTACGAGGGAGTATGGTGTCTGATGTGTTTTGGATTGTTCTAGGAGTGCGTCGAAAACGTTGCAAACGACTGCTTGGAGACTACCGATGGGAGTTGTTAGAAAGTTGTCATCTTCCCTGCCATCTTCCCTGCTGTAGAAGGTCATGCGGATCATAAGTTGAACGATGGGCCTACCGCAGAAGCAACTACGGCGCGGGCGTTTGGATGACTTCTGGCGCCAAACTGCAGTGCGTAGCTTTCGATGAGATCATGCGGGCGGCCTCCGCGTGGTCCATCAGGGAAGGCGGCCGCGCGATCGCGCTCAATCCGCCTGGCTATTGCTAGCGGTTGAAAAAATAAGTCCGCCGCCTCGGCGGCGGCTGCATTGGCGGCGGCTGCAGCCGCGGCCGGGAGATGGAACTGCAGTTCCACGCAGGGAGGGACTGCAGCTCCAGCTGCGGCCCCTCCTTCCTATGTGCATCCCGTTCCCTCCTCCCTCGTCAGTCCATCATCATGTAGATCATGGCATTCATTGGCGTGCTTGCAACTACTTGAATTTAAGCTTGCCTGATTTATCCTACTATATCATACTTTGGCGTGGCATTTAATTCCAGTTGGCATGATCGAACTTACCGTAGCACCCCGCATGTGCGGATAAGAGTGAGGGGATGGTTGGGACGTCGGCAGCTTGCTAGACTCTGGGGAAGCCCGCTGCAGGCGTCAAAGTTTTACAACTTATACAACGAGCCCGCCGCAGGCGCCGATTTTTTGTTAAATAAATAAAGGGGGGTCGCGGGTGGGTCGCGGGTGGGTTGCTGTTGGTTCGCGGGGTGGGTCGCGGGTGTAGAAGGCAGGAAATCCATCCCATAATAATCACCCGGGCAAACGAAGCCTTTTTAGTAAACGCGCACCAGGAATGAATCGAACAGGGCAGGGCTGTTTAACAAACGCCCAGGGCCGTTTAGTAAACGTCAATTGTCGGGCCCGGGTGGGTTGTCCTCCTTTGAGGGTGGGTCGCGGGGTGGGTCGCGGGCGGGTCGCGAAGTCGGTCGCGGGTGGGTCGCCGATGGGGCGGGTGGGTCGCGGGTGGGTCGCGGGGTGGGTCGCGGTAGGGTCGCGGGTTGGGTCGCGGGTGGGTCGCGGGGTGGGTCGCGGGGTGGGTCGCAGGGTGGGTCGTGGGGTGGGTGGCGGGGTGGCTCGCGGGTGGGTCGCGGGTGGGACGATAACAACAACAACATCATCAACATCAATAACGCAACAAACAAAATTACCACCACCAATTCCCTATTCAGCCACGCGCCCAGTGACAACGAATGACCGTTCGGCCCCCTCACTTTGACGATATCACAATCTAACACGCATTGCTATAGCTTAGCACGTCTGATATACTTTACCGGAACAGCAACACTGTTAGTTGCCAGTAGCGCTCTTACCCGAATTCTAATACATGCTGAAGTACGCGAAGGGATTTCCCAGCGTAGCTAAACCATGTTAAACTATGATGTTGCCTCAATCATTTGCGTTTCAATTCTAACTTGTATTTAGCTAACACCCAGCTCGAGCAAGTATGAGGACGTGCCCGACCTAAGCTTGTGCCTTTGTTCGTTCGTCTGGTCCTGCTTGTGCTCGCCACGCTCCTGCGCAGCGGAACTCATCGAAACACACCGGGGGCGCGCGAGAGACGCGCGGTCGCCGCCAGAGGGGGAAAAGGATGAGGAAAAGGAAGGGGAGGAGGAGGAGAGGGAAGCGGAGGAGGAGGAGGATGATGAGGAGGAGGAGGAAGATGAGGAGGAGGAGGAGGAGGAGGAGGAGGAGGAGGAGAAGGAGGGGAGAAGCGTCGGGATTGCTCCGGAGCTGCTCGTGCACAGTCTAGGCGGGCGAGATATTTGCCCGCGTTGACTGTGCACGAGCATCCCTTGGGCTCGCCGCCGATACTTGCCCGCCGCGGGACCCGCCTCTGGCCAGGGCGTGCGTTGTCCAGGCGGTCCCTGACATGTCGGTCGGGGATCCGATTTGTAGCCGAGGCTGGCAGCGACCAGAAGAGCCGTTGCTTTCCTTGTTCGGCGTTCTTTCTGGCAGCACGAGGCCTTGCGCCCAAGGAGGGCGAAGATTGAAGACGAGAGCGGGGAGGGCAAAGGAGGAGAGACCCGGGAAAGAGGAGCACGAGGCGGAGGAGGACCAGGAGGAGGAGGAATAGGAAGCAGAAGGGAATGAGGAGAAGGAACAGAGGGAGGGACGAGAGAGGATGGACAAGGAAGGAGGAAAGAGGGATGATGTGGAGGATGGGGTGGACAGCGAAGGATGGGACGAGAAGGGAGGGACGAGGGATGGTGGACGCGGTAGGAGGGAAGAGGGAGGACGTGGGGGACGTGGAGGTGTAGGTCGAAGGGGGTAGGAGACAGGGAAGACGGGGGAGGATGGGCACGAGGAAGAGGCGGGGGAGGAGGGGGAGGAAGACGACGACGACGATGAAGACGAGGAGGGGAGGGGCAGGCGCTTGGGAGGGGGCGGGGGACGTGGTAGGAGCGGTGCTGATCTCTCCCCCCCGCGGCTGGGTCATCCGTTGCCCGCCGCGGGCGGAAGGGTGGCGTCCGACGGCGGCCGCTGCGAGGCCAACGAGTTGTCCAAGTGGATGAACGCAGACAGCATCACGCGCCACAAAGAGGACCTCTGCCCTCAGTGCCGAAGTGCCCGAGAAACGAGGAGGAGGAGGAGGAGGAGGAGGAGGAGGGCGAAGTGCGGGTATGCGCACTCGAGGAGGACGCAGGAACTGGGAGGAAAAGGGAGGAGGAAACGGATTGGACGAGAGGGCGAGGGAGGAGGGCGAGGAGGCAGGGGGGGGGGGGGGGAACGCGGAGCGAGGACGGCGGGGAGGAACGGGCAGGGGGAGGGGAGCACGAGGGGGCGCACGGGAGGACACGCGTGCCGCAGCTGTGCGTGTCAGGCGGCACGTGCCGCGCTGTCTGTGCCTGCGCTGGACCCCCCCCCGGCTGCGGGCCGCGCCTCCCGCGGCCCCCCCCCCCCCCGGGGGCGCGTCCGGGCGCCCGGGGGGAGGGGGAGGGGGGGGTCGCAGCTCCCACCCAGGATCGTCTAGGCCTCCCAGATGGGGTCGGAGTACGGTAGGTTCGCGTCGTGTCGACCGGCGGCGACCCCGCCGCCGACGTTCAACGTGGAACGCCGACGGCGGCCCAGAATCGGTCGATGTTGAACGATCGGACGTTGCGGAGACGGCCTATCGTTCAAGGTTGAACGATCCAGCGCGGTGTCAGGAACCAACGCCAGGGTCGACACGGCACGGACCTGCAGTAGGTGGAGTCGGAGGATCGCGCCGCATCGCCGATGCATCGGCGATGCATCGGCGATGCGGCTCGATGTGGGGCCCGTCTTTCACCACGCCAACGTCGCCGGTGCATCGCTGACGTCGCCAGTGCATGGCCGATGCATCGCCGATGCATCAGCGATGCATCGTCGATGCATCGGCGATACGGTGAGATGCTCCGACCCCATCTACTCGGACCCCATCCTGGAGGCCTCTAGGAGCGTCTCATGTGTGGCATGTCCCTCTACGGGAGGAGGATTCGAACACAGCAGCAAAAACAGTTCGGGGAGGGACGATGTTTCGACCGCGTTGGACTGTGTTTGAATGTGCTTTGACTACGGTTCGTTTTCTTCCAAGATCTTCATGTCGGGGGACACGCCCGACCTCAGGAACGCCCCTGCGAGCCTCCGAGGTGCCGTGCGGAGATGGCTGTGCGGCGCCCCTCGTGGGGGGAGCGTCGGAGGGCCCCAACACAGAAAGTCCTTGCGGCCTGGGTGGATACTCCGTCGAATGTTTGGCTGGCATGTGGACGACACCCCTTGACGAAAGGGCGAATCATCGAAGAATGAAAAGCACCATAAGCTGCCACAGGCATGAACTGTTGGCGCTCCGCGCGGGTCTCTTGGATCCGCGCTGGGCCCCCCTGGGCGGCGCCTCCCGCGCCGCCCCTGGCGCGCGGAGCGCGCCAGCCGCGCCAGGGAGGGGGGGCCAGCGCAGATCCAAGAAATCCGCGCGGAGCTCCAGCAGCTTATGTGAATGGCGCCTCGCGTTCTGTAGAAGAAGGGGTGGTCGGAATCTGGGCGAAGCCCAGTTGAGATCACGCTTTTAAAACGACAAGTGCTGCGGAGGTCCGCACAGAGGGCCCCACGAAGGCCCACCCGGCCGCAGGGGGATGCAGAGGACCAGGCGCTCCGAGGCCGGCCCAGGTCGGGCAGGGTCAGGACGCGAGGGCGGAGAAGTCCGTCCCCGAGGGCTCGCGGACGCTCTCGGAGCATGGCTCCGAGGAGGCCGCGGCGCCCAAGACATCCCTCGGGCTGGACGAAAGGGGGGGATTGGGAAAGGGGGGGTTACGAAATTTGCTGCAGGCAGCCGGTTTCGGCCCCACCGAGGGGCCCATTCCTCGATACATTGCCGCCTCCGGCGCCGGGAAAATCAGCTACGTGAGCTGATTCTCAAACCCCGCCTTTGCTATCCCCCCCTTTCGCCCGACCCGAATCCTCCGGAGCCGCGGGATCTCACAGATGGTGGATTTAGCCTCACCCGATGTTATCCTCGTCCTGGCTTCGTTTCAAAGACGCAGCCGACCTCCAGAGTAAGGACGGGCAACAATCAGGAGGATACCATTGCATCCTTGCCACCTCGGCCCATCCTTGGCCACCTTGGCTGGCCGCACTCCGCTCGAAAAGCTTCGAAATGGCCTTCCAAGGCCCTTGCATCCTTATCGTGCGTCCTTGTTTTGTACGGGTTGGCTGTACACGACGGCCGTTGAAAGTAGGTATTCTTGGACTCCCAGGTCCCAATCTACTTTATAGGCGCCTTCATAGTTCGAGAGTCGAGCAGTGTTCCTTCTTCCCTTCGCTTCAGGGGGCGGGCGGAAGCCCAACCTACGGCCGCCCAAGGATGTTGCGTCCTCACAGCGCGTCCTTACCATTGCTGCAGATTTTAGCTGGAGGGCCGCGGAGGTCCGCAGAGGCTTCCGTGCAGGCCCACCTCTTCCGTAGACGCGCTCACGGCAATGTAGGCAACGGCGATGGAGGTTTCGGCATTGTGGGTGAGAGTGGTTCGTGGCCAAACCAGTCGGAGGACATCAGGATTCGTGCTTTCCTATAACTCGCTGCGTCGTTTTCGCTCGATACAGTCGCACATTTGAGATGTAGGAGAGTGTGGTTCGTGATTTCCTGTAATTCGTTCTGCGCGAGCTCGGTGTCAGAAACATCGGATTCCCAACGCCGCCGTTCACCAGCATCGCCGTTAGCGCGGCCTTGGCCCTTCGCAGGGAGGTGCCTGGGCCCCGGGCGGTCCCCAGGCTCGGCCCGGGGCCTCGGAGAGCTGCGCCTCCACCCTGCAGAGGGAGGAGGGGGAGGAGGAGATGTTTCGGGAGGGGGAAAAACACACAGACACAGCTCATCGTCGATGCTCAGGAAGACATGGGGAAATATGGGAAGGGGAGGGGGGGGGGGAAGACGAAAGTCAAGAAATTATGCGGAAATCTGAGGGATCCTGGGGCCGGTGTGTATTGTAGTGGCCTCTGGCCGGTGCTGCTGATCCAGGGCGTCCTCGGCGCCGTGGCAGACTTCGGCGACCTGGGACGCAAGTCTATAGAGTGTTTTTAATACATGCTCGCGTGCGGATCATGAACTAAAAATGCAGGGCTTTGTACTAAAAACAACGATGAGTTCATGCATGAGTTTATCCATACATCAATCATGCATTTTAAAAGTCCAATCGTTTGAAACATCCCATGTATTAAAAGCTGCCCTGTACATTTACCTTGGGCCCCTTGGAAAAGGAGGAGGAGGAGGAGGAGGAGGAGGAGGAGGAGGAGGGAGGGAGGGAGGGAGGGAGGGAGAGAGAGAGGGAGGGAAGGAGGAGGGAAGGAGGAGGAGGAGGAGGAGGAGGAGGAGGAGGAGGAGATTAGGGGAACGAGCAATGACATAAACATAAATCCTCGGAGGTCCGCGCGGAGTTCTCGGGTCGGCGCCGGACCCCCCTGGCGGCACATTCGGCGCCGCCCCTGGCGCGCTCCGCGCGCCAGGAGGTGGGGTCCATCTCCGAACCGAGAAACCCGCGCGGACCTCCGAGTTTTGGTGTTCATGTCATTTGTCGTTCCCCTAATCAAGGACGTCGGCTTCGGCACCGCCTGATTCCGAGGCTTTGCCTCCTCCAGGCCTCGTTCTGAGGCTGCGCCCCCCTCTTCCCCCCCCATCTCTGATTAAGTCAAGCTTCGCGCGGCCCGCTTAGCTTCGACCGGAAGAGGTACGCTCTCGACCCGCGGATCAAACAAATTATCGTTCCCATAATTTAGGTGCGGCCACGTCATACCTGACATCCTGCCCCTCCCACCCGTCCCTTTCCAGTGTGCTGTTGTGTCTTGTGTCCGCCCGCAGATATCAGATCGGACATGGGAGGGGACGCCAGTGAGGGAGGAGGAAAAACAAGGGAACATGATGAGGAAAGAGCAGGGAACTGATGAGGAGGAAGTGGAGGAGGAGGAGGAGGAGGCGGAGGAGGAGGAGGAGGAGGAGAGGTCTGAGTGTATCCACGGTGCATCAACCGTGCCAGAACACACGCTCCCGTCCCAGGTCCTCTCTTGAGGTGCTTCAGAGCTTCTCTAATCACTCTCTCTTGCGCTAGACATTTCAAGACTCAGTGGCAGGTGTCACGTAAGTGTCAAGCGACAGGCCCCTTTTGAAAAGGAATCGCATACCAACGTGAAACTGCTATCTCACACGAAAGCTCCATTTTGCCGGGGCCGTCCTCAATCCGCGTTACCGTAGCACCCCGCAGGTGCGGATAAGACTGAGGGGGCGGTGGGGACGTCGACAGTTGACGAGACTCTGGAGAAGCCCGCCGCAGGCGCCGATTTTTTTTGTTAAACCAATGTGGGTAGGTTGCGGGTGGGTCGCACATGGGTCGCGGGTGGGTTCTTGTTGGGTCGCGGGGTGGGTCGCGGGTGTAGATGGCAGATAGTCCATCCCATAATTATCGCCCCGGCAAGCGAAGCCGTTTAGTAAACGTACACAAAGAATGACTCGAACAGGGCAGGGCTGTTTAACAGACGCACAGGGCCGTTTAAACGATGGAAACCACCGCCCCCGCAAGTTCACATACAACATCCAGGATGGGCGAAATTTCGCATTTGTGGGGCAGCGTTTCCCACTTGCGCTCATGGCCCATTTGGCACTGCGCGCAGCTCAAGCACTTACGTGCGCCAGTGCTTCAAAACTTCCCCTGGCAATGCACCCTGAAAGCAGCAAAAAGGTGACATGAGAGTTGGAGTCCACTGCCCCTCTGTTATGAGGCCGTTGTATAGGAGAGGGAACAGAGGACAGAGTGTTTACACAGTTTTGAGGAATTCGTGAATTCAGCATGGGTCCGGCTTGAAGTGCCTCGAAGAAAGCGCGCACCCGAATCGCAGACATATGGTTATATGCGGACCTGGGACACTTTGCTTCCCGTCGTCGTCCTCGCACTTTCTCCGTTCCCCTTCCTGTCTTCCCTCCCCTGGATGGTGTCGAAAGCGTCCGCGGCTCGGGCGGGGGAGCGCCCCTTCCCACCTCCCTTATTAGTCCTCGTTCCTCTTTGCCTCCCTGCTCCACCGTCCGTCGTCCTACCTCGTCCACCCTCCTTGTTCGAAAAGTGAAGTCCCTGGTGCCGCGTGCCCGCGTCAGCGGTAAATGCTTCTTCGATACCCGAGCACAGCGGCGCAACCAAACAGAGGGGATTGCCAATGCGAGAGTTCGGGGCGCACCCAAAATTTGGGCCGCACGGCCGCCGAGCACAGTCGCATCGCTAACATGTAAATTATAAGTGCCTGCGGCAAGGTCCGCCCCCCTGCCGGAGCAGTGGTCTATATGGCGGCGCGTGGAGCTTTGACTTGTAAGTGGTCCGTGACATGTGACATCTCTCGTGTTTTCGGATTGCTGCGCGGCTTTATTTGGTGTCCTTCGAGGCCTTTTGGGGCGTCTTCGGGCCGTTGGGGGCCGCTTTGGCGCCGCGTTACACCGCGGCCGCCCTGGGCCAGGGAAGCGTGTATTTGCGGTTCTCTCGGGGGCGCCCTGGGCCGGGGAAGTGTGTATTTGCATTCCCCCCCAGCTGGGCATGTCAACTTCGGTTCTGGGCTGGCAAAGTCGGGGCGCCCTCGAGGTGGCGAGCGTTTACCTATTCGAAATACACAGATGAACGTGTGATCTGTGTACACAGTGTGTGTCTTCAACTGTGTATTTTCGTGTGTGGGCCCGCTGTTTACACAGATCGTGGTGTGACCTGTGTACACAGATCTCGTTCCCATCTGTGTATTTGGAGTGCGTCCCTCGCGGGTGGTGTTGAATGGGCGGAAACTTTCGCGTTTCTCTTCCGGCTGGTCCAGGGGGGCCTCGTGCGCGGTCGAAATGCACAGTTCGTGTCTCCAACTGTGAATTTGTTGCGGGCCGTTCGCTGGAGTGGTCTCTGGGCGGGAGTTTCCGCGGGTCTCCCGGCTGGTCCAGGAGGGGGCCGTGGTCTGGGCATGCAATGGCGCGGGGGGGGGTGGGGAGGGTGGGCTGTGGGAAGGAAGGGGTTCGATAGGAGGGGTGGCCGAGGGGCCAAGGATGAACGGGACTGGACGAGAGCGGAGGAAATGAGCCCAGGAGGATTTGCATCATCGGTGTCAGCATCACGAGGGCGAGGGAGGTGGGGTGGGGGGCAGAAGTTGGGAGCATGATGTGCACTAGGGCGTAGAGGATGGGAGGAGGGCAGGCATGTGGACGATGGGGGAACGAATCCGGCGCAGGAGGACGACGAGGAACGACGTGAATTGGCACATGGGGGGGGGGCAGTGTGGATGAAGGGCATGATGAGGACCGGGGCGATCGGAGGGCCATGGGGAGGGTGGAGCCGCAGCGAAGGGATATTTGGAAGAGGCGGGGGGTTTGGCATGAGCTCGAGGCGGGCGCCAGCTAACGATTCGTTGAACAGAGTTTTGCTTGTCCGTACACCCCCAGAACACAGTGACTGGTTGCAGAACTTCATGATCAGGGTAATCGTGCGCTTCGTGCTTCCAGGCCACAGGCTCGAGTCCGCGACGCCCCTTGGCGTCGCGATGATGCCGCCCCGATTTGCCAGACCGCATATGCACAGATACGCAAAATATGTGTTGCAACGTTTGTTTCATGACCCTCTCTATACTAACAGACCCACGCTGGAATCCAACATGAGAGACCTGTGGAACCTGCAGGACATGTCGGACCATCGGAGCCTGCAAGACCAGATAGAGCTGTGAAGCCTGTGGGACCTGTGGGACATGCGGGACCTGCGGGACCTGCGGGACTTACGAGACCCGCGAACCCTCTGGGACTTGTCGGACCTCCGGGACAAACGAGCCCTCCTGGAGCTGTGGGACCTGTGGGACCTCGACTTGTGGGACCTGCGGGACCAACGAGACCTTCGAGACCTGCGGGATTTGTGGGATCAGTGGGAAATGCAGAACCTGTGAGGCGTGTGGGACATGAGGAATATGTGAGACCTGTGGGGCCTGTGTGGCCTGTGGGACCTGTGGGACCTGTGGGACCTGTGCGGCCTGCAAGACTTGCGAGACCCGGGGGACTTGTGGGGCTGGTGGGGCCCGTCGGACCTGGGGGACCCGTGGGACCTGTGTGGCCCGTGAGGGGACCTGCTGGACCTGTGGGTCCAGAGGGACCTGTGGGACCCGCGGGGCCTGTGGGAAATTTAAGACCTCGGGGGCGTGTAGGACATGTGTGTTCTGTGGGATCAGTCGGGCAAGTGGGACTTGCGCGGCCTGGGAGACTTCTTGGAACTGTGGGACCTGTCGGGCATGTGGGTCCTGTGAGACCTGAGGGGCCTGCAGGATCAGCGAGAGCTGCGTGACCTGCGGGGCCTGTGGGACCTGTGGGCGTGGTGTGTGTGTGTGTGTGTGTGTGGGACATGTGGAGCCTGTGGGACCTTTAGGACTCATGGGACATGCGAGAGCGATGGGATTTGTTGGACCAGTGTGACGCGTGGGGCCCGCGAGACCTTCCAGACTTGCGAGGCCTGCGGCGCCGCCTGCAAACTGTGTTGGACCTGCGGGACCTGTGGGATATGTGTGATACGGGGGATATGCAAGACCCCCTCCTCCTCCTCCTCCTCCTCTTCCTCCTCCTCCTCCTCCTCCTCCTCCCCCTCCTCCTCCCCCTCCTCCCCCTCCCCCTCCTCCTCCTTCTCCCCCTCCTCGACCCCCCCCCCTCCTCGGGAGGAGGAGGCCGGCGGCCGCTGTGGGCATAGGGAGAGTTGTGGGTCCCGCGGGACCTGTGGGAATCGTGGGACCAGTGGGGCCTGCAAGACCTGAGGGACGTGCGAGACCTGTGGGACACGTAGGACCTGCGGGGGCTGTCAGACTTGCGCGGCCTGCGAGATCTGCGAGACCTGTGGGCCATGTGGGAACTGTGGGACCTGTGGGACCTGTCGATCTTTGAATCCTGTGGGGCCTGCGACCGCCGAGGACCAAACTAAGACCCTGAATTGTGGGACCGCCGGGCGCCCAAATAAGGACCTTACTTGGGACCCGGGGAACTCCTCAATAAATTTTGTGGATCGACAGATGTCTCGTGCTTGGGGGTCATCGAGGCCCCCAGAGGGGGATTTATTAAGGAACCCGAAGGTTCCTTACGTCCACTATGTTTTCTTGGAGCGGGGGGACCCAAAATTCAAACTCCCCAGCGTGGCCGTCGGAGGCCCTCAACTAGCCACCCCACTCGAAAACGCGACGCAACTGTTCAGCCGAGGCCTGAACGCGACTCTGATGCCGTCACCGCCGTACTTGCACTGCACCCGCGAATTCGCAAGCAAACCTAAGAAACCGCCATGGAGGCGGGCAGAACCCCAGACGGCACCAGCTGACACCCAGGGGAGCTCACGACGGCCCACGATGGCACCAAAGTGTCCCACTGAGCCAAAGAACGGCCCAAGAGTGCCCCGAAAGGCCCCCAACACAACCCAACAGGACCCCGTGACAAGCCCAACGCGGCTTGAGAGTAACCCGTGAGAGACCCAAGAGAGGCAAGAACACCAGACGCAGAATGAGGCAGAAACATAAAGGGGACTCACGACGGGGGAACGGAGGAGTGGGGGGGGGACGACAACGAAAACGAAGGAGCACGCCCCGAAACGACGCGGATCAGCGCGTCACATGTTGCGGCCATTGCACATGCATGGGCGACGATTTGTCGCGCACTTTGGTTTCCATGACGGTGCTCTGAAACACGCCCCGCTGAAACATGCGCAATCGCAGAGCGCGGGACTTGCTGCGAACCTATAGGCATAACGCGAGCGCATGGTTCTGGAGGAGGAGGAGGCGTGCTGGACACGGTGCCCCCCGCACCCCCCACCCCCCTGGAGGACGGGGGGGATGAGGGGGGCGAGGCAGAGGAGGGGGGGGGGGGAGACGGCGGGGGAGGGGTATGGGAGGAGGAATGGGGGCTGGTAGCGTGCCTCTCCGAGTGCGGTCGCTGTCGTGCCACTCGTTCTTAGCCTCCTCGCCTTGCCACCACCTCCCCACACCCCCTGCCCTTGCCCCTCGGTGAGCCCATCCATCAGCATGCGGTCCCTGTGGTCAACCAGGTCCACGGAGCTGGCTGGGCGCACGTGGATGGTATTTCTGACCCACGCCCAATACCTGGCCCTGCGGGCCCGATGCCACACTGCCATCGTGATCTGGCGGACCCGAGTGGTCCTCGCGCTGAGCCCAGCGCTCCCTGGGGTCTTCTCTGGTCCGCCCGATATCAGGATCCGCGGTGTCATCTGGCCCAGACAGGACGGCCGGGCGACCTTCTACACCGAGGATTATTTGAGCGTGTATTTCGTCAACCAGCTGACTGGCGAGGCGCAGTGGTGCCCGCCATCGGACAATTCGGGCACTGGCGGCTCCTGAATTGCACTGGCCACGCCCGCAGATGATAATCACGCCAGTGTCCGACGACGATGACGACGCAGACAGCGCCTCGACTGCCTTGGTGATGACGACGATGACGACGATGTGTTTGGGGTTCGCGGGCCAATAGGTGTCTTCAGAATATGAGCATTGGCCGTCTCGCCGCATGGAGTTGGCTCTAAGCTAGCAGCTCCAGCTGGCCCGCGGCGCTGCAGCCAGCTTGCGCGAGCGCGCCGCCTGCCCCCTACCTCCAGGGAGCCGGTCTTCTCGCCAAGTCACCATCCCATCCTATCTCAGTCGCTGCGCCCCTCCTCGCTCCCTACCAGGCTGCTGCAGTCATCCGTTGCCGTTCAGTGTCCCCCCCACTCTTCTCTGCACGCCGCTGCCCATGCGCCGATTTAGGGCGAGGCGCGCGATGGCGCCATGGGCGCTTTGCCCGAATTCGTCGCCCCGCCCCGCACATCGATCTCGCCCGCAGCCGGCCCAGAAAACCAGCGAGGTGCTGAGGAAGCGGAATGCAGAGAGGAGTGGGAGGGGCCACAGCCGCCGATCCATCCGGGGCCTCAGGATGCCAAGAGGTAGTCAGGATAGGAAGGCTAGCGCGTTTGTGTACATAGGCACACCAGCGAGAGACCAGGAGAGAGGAGGCGGATAGCGACGACTGAGGAGTGCAGGGACATGACAAGGCGACGGCGTCGCCAAATTCGTCGGTTGGGATCGTATCGGCCCCACGGGGCCTCAGGGTGCCATGCCTGCCTCGGGTCCGACTCCTCGGGCAGAGTGGTCATCCCCTTTGGATCCCTGTACCCCCGAGGGTTTCGGCCCCCTTATCCCCAGTTGTCCTATGTGTGTTTGTTCCGCCACCGCTCGCCCCAGGTCCTCACGGATCCGCTGCGGGCGGTCATTTCGAAGATGCAGGATCAGATCCCGCCGCAGCACGTGCCCTCGCTTGTGGGCGCCATCTCGCAGCGCCCTCCCCGGGTCGGGCCAGGCCACAGCAGCAATCCCTGGTGCGGCTGCTGCGCCCGACCCCCCCTCCCTCCGCTCTCCCCCCCCTTCCCCCATCCCTCCTCCCATCCCTCCTCCGCCACTCCTCCTCCCTCCTCCTCTCTCCTCCCGCCTCCCGACCGCGCTCCTCCACCTTCCTCCCTACTCCTCCTTCCCTCCTCCTTCCTCCGCCTTCCCTCCTCCGCCCCCCCCCCCTTCCCCCCCCCCCCCCCTTCCCCCCCCCTCCTCGCCCCCCCCTACCCCCCCTCCTCCTCCTCCCGAGCTGCCAGGAGGTAAACCTCAAGGTGCCAGGAAGTTCTTCCGGAAGCTCCGAGCTGTCAGGAAGCACCGCGCCCACCACCGCCCCGCCCCCACCCGCGCGCCCCCCCCCTTCCCCCCTTCCCTTCCCCCCCCCCCCCGCCGACCTCATCGGCCTCGGGGTGGTCCCTCACCGCCCTCCTCAGGGTCGATCCCCCTGCCGTCGTCAGGCGGTCCCTTGACTGACGCCACGTCATGAACCTTCTCCAGGCTCGCGTCTGTCTGGCAGTCGCACCCCCCCCCCCCGCCTCGGCCCCGCCCCCTCGCTATGCAAGCTGCGCGCGTCCGTGTGTCGGGCTTCCGCTGTCGCGTCCTCCTTGTCCTTTGCCCCGCCTTCTAGGTCCACCTTCGCGTCGACGCCCCATCCTCGCGGCCGATCCTTCGCGCCTCCCCCCCCCCCCCCCCTTCCTGGAGAAGGCCCCGGCGGCAGCCATGTCATCGCCCAAAATCTTGCAGGCGTTTGCGCGAGAGTGGGAGACGTTGTGCTCGAAGACGGTGGACTTTGAGTATGTCTTTCAGTGCGAGAAGGGCCACTTGCAGCAAGCGTTTCTGCGCAGGGAGTGGCGTCCGGGGGCATGCGAGCGAGGTCGGGGGCCGAGGAACGCGGGGGATGTCCTGCCAAGCATGGCCCGCTTTCCAACCATGTGCGCTTCCGTGTTCAAGTATTGTTATCGGAGCTCCTGGGAGGGGTCGAGGATGCGATGATATGTCGGCTAGGGCTGACGAGGAGGACGCGGTGGAGGTGGCCGGCGAGGAGGGGGGGGGGGGGGCGGAGGGGGAGGAGGGGGGGCGATGAGGATTAGGGGGGGCAGGATAAGCCGAATCCCAGCGCCTAGGTCGCGCTGGGCCCGGGTGCTGGACTTGAAAACTGGGAACCGCGTCGCGGCGCTACCGGTAGACATCTTCAGCGCCGGGTTTACCTGCGCGACGAAGAGCAGGTTGAATGGGGCTACGCGGGGCCAGCGTCTGTCTCCGATACACACGGGCGAGGGGGAGACTGGTGCTGCCTGGCGGATGGCAGAGGCCTACATTCGCAGAGCGCGGCCTTCTCTTACCATCTTGGACAACCTCACGGCGCTCATGAATGAGGCCGAACCAGGGATGATGCCAGACTCCACGGCGATGCTCCAATTCTTGAGCAAGTGTGGGTACTCCGCGCGCGCCGCGCCCCCGGGCATCGCAGATCGGGCGGCGGCGATCGCGGCACGAGGCAGGAGGAGCTTTTAGCCAGAGGATGGGCAGCGGGATGAGCAGAGCAGATCATGGCCAGATGATGAGGATGCGCAGAGCCAGAGGATGAGCCCCTGGCAGGTAGGGAGGTACAGATGCGATTGGATCTGCAGAATGCCGCACACGCGCGCACACCCACGCAAATCGAGGAGGAGGAGAAGGATGATGCGAGGGAGGACGAGAAGGAGGACGATAAGGCGGACGCAGTGGTGGAGGAGCGAGGTCTTTCCGTTCGCCACCCCGCCCTTCCTTTCACCGCGCCCTTTCGGCCCCTGCTTCCTGCGTCCTACGCTCCCAATGTTGTTATTGGACCAGATCCCCCCCCCCCCTCCCCGCGCCCCACCGCTGCCGCCGCCCCCCTCTCGGGCCAAGGCAATGCGCGTCAGCGCCCAAGACTGCGGGTCCATCGTCGCCCGCGTGCGCATGGCCGTGGTGGGCCTGCTGGATGGCCCCGCGGGGGCTGGTATGAACGTGGTGACATCGGTGCTCCCGTCGCTCAAGATGCCGCAGTTGCCCGTGGGCATTCTTCCTCTGGCAAGAACTGCCCGTGTTCGACGGCGCGCAGCCGCCAGGGCCCAAGCGGATCAGGGGCAATTCCGAGGTGCATCGTAAGTTCTACCAGGATGCTGGCCTGCGGTGCCCCCCGAACCTGGCGGACTACGACGAGGAACTCCAGCTTGTACTTGGCGGACGGACCAACGCGCAGATCGAGGCCGGCCCTGGAATGCACGCAATCACTCTCTCTCTCTCACACACACGCACACACAGACAGACACACGCGCGCACCCTTCGGCTGTGGTGTCTGGGCGTTCCCCCCCCCCTCTCAGCGCGACGCGGATGCGTCGACGACGCCGAGGTCGCGGCGGAGGTCGACGCTGACGATGTTGGGCGAAGAGGAGGAGGACGCCGACGAAAGGAGGAGGCGGACGTTGACGAGGTGGCCAGGCGGCGGAGGGTGACGAAAGGGAGGGCGGAGGGGAGGAGGACCGAATGGCTGGGTGGCAGAGGGCTCGGGGACCCCCCCGCCAGCGCAGGTGGCGCTCTACGGCGAAGAGTGCGACCCATGGCCTTTGCAAGCTGGCGTCAACCAATGGGCAGACATCAACCTGAGCTTGCGGTTCTGCCTCGGAGAGTTTGGAGGTGGCGCGATCTTCCGATGCGCGATGCCCACCCTGACGACCAAAAGCGTCCTGTTGTTGAGGATCTTGACGCCTGATGGTGTGAAACATTGGAGGCGCCACCCGTTTCTTATGTTACGCCACCGCCTTCCCCGTCGTCTGTCTGCTGCTGCTGCTGTTACTGCGTGTGCTGCTGCTGCTGCTGCTGCTCCTCCTCCTCCTCCGCCTCCTCCTCCTCCTCCGCCTCCTCCTCCTCCGCCTCCTCCTCATTCCCCTCCTTTTTCCTCCTCCTCCGCCCCCCCCCCCCCCCCTCCTCCTGCCCCCATCCCCCGATCTTCTGGAGCTGGCCCTTCCGAGGCTTGTCGCGGGCGAGGTTCTGCTGCGTCTGATCGGCTTCTTCAACGCCCTCGAAACGGATGGCCAGACGGCGCGCCTCTCGGTCGGGAATGCCTACAGCGGCTTCCCGTTTGCGGCGGTTGCTCTTGCGGCCATCTCGGGGTTTGGCCGCCGCCGCCCAGGCCTCGGCTGAATCGCCGTAGATGGCAACCGGGGGGGGGAGGCAACCGAGGCGGTGAGCGAAGGCTTTACGAGGATGGGGGGATGCCCGAATGAGGCGCCCGAAGAGGCGGCGAACGGGTGGGGGGGAGGAGGAGGACTCGCGCAGGCTGCACCGTTTGCTAATTATGTCTTCCAAGAGCGACGAGCCAGGGACGCCAGATCTTGGCGTCGTCGTCTCTGGTCTCTGCTGCGCCCGGCCAGCTGGGACAGGCCGACTGCCCCCCTCTCTCAGCGAAGCAGAGCGTGTTGTTTCGAGCGTTGGGTTGCCTGGGGGGGCGGGGGAGAAGGGTCGCGCGCGCCTGGCGCAACCAGGCTTTCCCTTTCAGCGGTTCGGGGAGATGCACGGTGACCCGCGATTCCCTGCTGCGTTGCTTTTGCCGTTCCCCAGAAGAAACGAGGCCGGCGGGCACCTCGAACTATCCCAGGGCACCGTCCGCCGCAGGCTGCCCGCCGATGCATACCTTGCGCTCCTGGAAATCCAAGCTGGCATCATCCCGCCCCGCGCTGCACCATCCCAGCCCACATAACAACATCCCACATTGCGCCAGTCAGGTTATCGCGCGTTACCCGCGCGCCCACCCCATCATAAACGAATGCCCCGCTGGTCCGAAAGGTGGTCAATCATGCCAGTTCCCCCCCTTCTTGCCCCCCCCATGCGCGTTTGGTCTTCAGACTGGGGTCGCCCGCAGCTCGGCGGCCCCAGACGAAGACCTGCGATCTGCTCAGAACCCGTGCCCATCAGCAGCTGCAGTGAGCGACGCGCGCGGGGGAACGCGCCCCCCCTTGAGGAGCCGACCGACCTGCTATACGGTCGCGGCGACCCCAGCAAGGCCCGATACGGAGTGTGGGGCCTCGAGAACGCTGACCAAGTCAACGTCATGGTGACCTTTGAGTATGGGGCCAAGGTTGAGGTCGCACATCGTCGTCCATCCTCCCATTCTCGCACGTCGGTCAGTTTTCTGGTTGCGAGTCGCTGCCGCCGCCCTCCCCGCTGCCCTCCGCGCCTGCGAGGTCGTGCCGGACGGCCGCAAGTGTGGCCTCTGCGGCCGCAAGGACACGGAGTTGGACCATGCCTTCGCGGAGGAGTGCTTGCACTGGGGGCTCCAACCGACTGGGCTGAAGAACCGCGGCGCCTACTGCTTCTACTGCATGCGCGTGCACGCAGGCATTGCGGGGCGACTCGGGCCCCGTGGATGTCGTCTCCTTCTCTGCCCGCGGCGCCGCCTCCGCGCCTTCTTTGGTGCCCCCTTGCCCTCCGACTTTTCGCGCGCCCTTTTCTTTCCCTCCTCCCCCATTCAGCCCCCGTGCACTCCACCGCCGCCTGTTCACTCTGCATCCGCGACTCCGCCTCTGCATCCCCTCCTCTTCCTTCAGCTCGCCCCCGCTCCTCCCGCCCCTGCCGCCCCCCCCCCCCCCCGCCCAGTTGGTCTCAGTGACCTGAGGTGGAGAGTGGGGCAGTCGAGGACGCGATGGCTCTTGGAATCGAGTTTGGTGTCTGAGCAGGGAGGCGGCGAGAGAGGCCACGTGGGTTGTTTTTGTTTGAGCGCCCCGCGCAGGCGTCTATCAGGGCCAACAGGCCACCTGCACCCCCGTCCTGCCGGCGCAAGTCATTGGATCTACTCGGGAGACAATCGATGAATTGTTCACTCGTCGTAATGAAGCCGTGAACTACTTCGCGTCTCAGAGTGCCACTCGCGGGGTCAGAGTTACTTGGGCGGACATCCAGGACAAGGTTGAGTCGTACAAGAAGCGCGAGGTACAGACAAAACGGCCGTAACATCGCATATTACACCTGAGCGACTATCACACTGCGTACGGCGACCCACACAGCAATGGAAAAGGGCACCAGGTGATTATACATCATGGACATCAGCGCGCGCGGATTCCAGGAAAGCTTGAGTGGGAAGAATCCGACATAGAGACTCAAGGAGTCGCCACACGGCGCGTGCATCACACATCGGCATCATCCATCTTCGAAGGCAAACTGGATCGCAGCTTCGCCGGCTTGACGTCGAGTCTGTCTGCTGCCTTTTCGCGGCCAACAGGTGAAGAAGCGCCCATCATCTTTGCCGAGGCGGGCGGTGCCCCGCCCGCGGCAGGGATCCCGCCGCCCGCTCCGGGAGTTGCACCGGCGCCAGCAGGGCCGGCGCCCCCGAACGTCGTCGGCGGCTTCCAGGCCGCGTTCATCCCAGTCATGGTGCCGCAGGGCCCAGCGGAGCCCGCTCCCTCAGCGGGCCAGGCGAAGCCGAAAGCTCAGAAGGGCAAGCCAGAGGCACGGCCGCGGACTGGCCGAGCACCCAGCAGCAAGTCCGACTCCGAGGGCGGGGCGCGCAGGCCCGTGGGGCGTCCGCGCGTGATGCGACGCCAGACTCTGATGACCCACCTGAGGGAGTTCCGCGAGTCCAACCATGATGAGAAATACTTCGCCGTCCCGAACTTCCGCAGACAGATGGAGACCGCGCTGAGCAATTTCGCTAACACCATCGTGCCCGCCCAGCAGCTGGAGGACGAGGTGAAAGTTGCCCAGGAGAGAGGCAGACGGATGTGGAGTTGTATGCAGACAGCGACGAGGTCCAGGCTTTCCGCAAGCAGGGACAGGAAGCGGCCAACATTTCTAAAGCGTGGGCTCAAAACTCTACGTTCGAGGGCGTGCCGCATGTCCTTGACATTTTTAGCGACCCCCCCAGTCGCCGAGGTGCCATTCCCAGCCTGGATGCTCCAGGAGTTCATCGCGAAGCAAGTGGAGGCACGAGTGCGAATGACCCGCTGACGCCCTAGGTGTTAGTGTCGACCGACTGGCCCGTTCGCCCCCGCCCCCCCCCCCGTCGAGCCCAGCCGCTCCAGCAAGGCGGGGCTTGTCGGGTGTCTTCGAGTGGCAGCGCGGTCAGTCTCGGCGTCGACCGTCATCTGTGGGTGGGCGACGGTCATTCGGATGAGGCTGCGACCCCTGATGATGCTATGTGGTGCGTTTTGTTGGAGCCGGCGAAACTGTCCGAGGCGGGCTTACCGACGCCAGCTTCGCAGACGTCGATGAGCATTGACACGGTGAAAATGAAGATCAGCATGCTCGCCCAGGGTAGCGTTGATTTCTTGCGAAAGGATTTGCTTCGGCTGGCGTCCACGGTGCCGTCGTGGGCAGATGCGGCAGCGACGACGGACCTGAGCGCGCTGAAGGCTTCCCATGGGCGTGCTGCAGGAGGACGTGCTACTGGATGCTGTCGAGATTGAGAGCGCCTGGGAGGCCTTGGCAGATATCCTGCGCAACCGCTGGCCCATGGCTGGGTCGGCAGCGCAATGGCCGAGCGCCAAAAAGCTCCTGCGCGATGCGGAGGATGCTCTGGCGGGCTTTACGAAGGGCCTCGAGTTGTCCAAGCGGGCGAAGGCTCGCCCGCGGCAGGCGACCGAGAGCGCGACGCAGGATGAGGCGGCGAAGATGGACTTGCGTTTGCGCTTATCCAGCACTTTTAGCCACTTGAAGGGAGAATCGGCCGTTCTGGAGCAATCGTCGCCGCTGTCCGAGAAGTACTTGACCACCGAAGACGTTGACACGTCGATGTTCAACTACTGCGTGATCGCTGGGGACTTGGCGTTGGATATGTGGACGGATCGGCGCTCTGCCCGTCCTTCTCCTCTCTCCGCGTCTTCCTCCACCTCCGTTTTCTGGTCCTCCTGCCCCTCCTCTTCCTCCTTCTCCCCCGCCCCCTCCGCGCCCCCTTTCCCCGCCTCCACCTCCTCAGCTCTTCCTGCTCCTCCCCCCCTATTCAGGCCCCCCCTGCCCCCCCCCCTTTCCTCCGCCCTTCCTGCTCCGGCCCCGCCCGGCCCCTTCCACATCCCTGCTCCTCCTCAGCAACGCCTCTTTCCTCCACGTCATCCTCCCCCTCATCCTCCTCATTATCAGTCTTCTCTGCCTCCTGTTGCCCTCCCTTGCTGCGACTGCCCGCTGCTGCTGCCAGGACCCCGTCAACTCGATCATCGGATGGATGGATGGCCCTCTCGAGGAAGCGCATTGGGGAGACTGACAGTGGGCTACTGGGCATCAGCTCGTTACTGAGACGATCGCGGCCATGGCTACGCTTCCAAAGTTGCCCACCAAGATGAAGGAGGTTGAGATCGACGGCTGCCAGCTCACTGCTACATTATTATCTGAGGCATTGGATCTGTTGAGGGTGTTGTACCTTCGCCTGGACCCTGCCACGGCGATCTCCCAGGTACCCGAGTATTTGGACAAGGTGCGCGGGGAGATCGCCGACTCACTTGAAGTCTTTCTGGGTGGCCACTCCGTCTTCGCGGCCATCACCGCGCTGCAGGAGAAGATCAAAGCGTCGCCCATGTTCGCCGACATCTCGGCCATGCTCAGCAAGAGGCTTGTCGATCGCATACAGATGTTCGTTCGCATCACGAACAGCGTGATTTCCCTGAACTACCCGAGCGATACATTCTTGCAAAGTGCGCGGGCTGATGCGATCTGCACCCGGAACGACCTCATCGGCGAGGGCTGTCTCATCTGGGGTTCTGGATTTGATGTGACGTTGACTCAGGATGCCGTTCGGGCATTTGAGCACGCCGCGGATGCCTCGCGGCATGCTAACGATGGGCTCCGTTGGCGCATCGGGGCCATGACGGGCATCGGGTGGGCGTGGCTGCGCGCACTGCCGTTCATTAAGTGCCCCCTGGACTTCGATCAGCCCGCGGTGCAGGCGTGGCTGCAGGGCCGGGGCGCCTTGGACAAGCTGGCCACCACGGTCGATCACATGTGCCGTGCCCATGAGACCACCAGCGGCATGACCTTTTCCGACTGGGACTTGGAGTTGAAACAGCCAGGAGGATGAGGATGGGGAGGCGGAGGAGGATGAGGAGGAAGGAGGTGGGGGTGGGGGGGGTGGGTTGGGGGGGGGTGGGGGGGGGCGAGGGAAAAACATCGAGTCAAGGAAACGCAACGGCCGAAGGCAGACTGGATGGAGGAGGAGGGCGCACCAGAGAAGGATGAGACGAGCAAGGGCGGATGGATGGAGGGATGATGGGGGGGGGGAGGAACGTGGAGGAGGGATCGCTCGATGAATGGCGATGCGGTAGACTTGGGGGTCCTTGGCTGAGCTGTGCGGGGGGGGGGGCTGAAGAATCGCTGGAACAGGGTCACCCCCCCCTCCTCCTTGGACGCCCCCCCTCTTGGCCGTTCCCGAAGATCGCTGGGATGCCACCCTTCTCGGAGGGAGGAGCGGCGGCACCAACGCCACCAGGGGGGGCCGCCTCCAGCGAGGCCCACGGCGCCTCCCTGGGCAGGAGGCTGGGGATGCCTCGAGCGAGATGGGGGGGACCACGCCACTAGGGTGAAGTCGGACCTGTCCCCCTACAGGGGGATTCCGACGAAAAATATGAGATACCTCAAAAGTAGCCCAAGCATACTCCAAACATGGCCTGGGGGCTATGTCTTGCGTATCGTTCGACCATGTTGGTGCATTTGTGAGGTTTTTATTTATTTATTTATATATATATATAGATTAAAAAAAAAAATCTTTCGTCGAAAATCCCCCTGGTAGGGGGACGGGCCCTATGTTGGCCACGAACAATGTTCCGGACGTTCCGGACATGCTCCGGACAAGAAGTTGTTTTGGATAATTTGTTCTGGACATTTGCTCCGGACAACTGTTGGAATTGACGTCCTTGGGGGCCGCGCGAGCGCCCTCGGCCTGGAGCCACTATGGGAGTCTTTCGCGACCCAGAAACGTACAATTCGGGGCCCGCCGGCTCCGCATCATTTGAAATCTACGTCCCTGGGCGGGCCCGGCGCGACATGACACTGGGGAGACCCCCCGTTGCTTCTCGCACCTCCTCGCCCCGGTGGTCTTGCCGTCGCCGATCCCTGCCCCCGCCCCGCGACACCGTCGCAGGCGTGCCGCCCCGGTGTGCCGCGGGCGCTCCCATGGCGAAGGAAAGCGCACACCCGCAACTTGCCCATACTCGTCCTCCTCCTCATCGTCCTCTTCCTCCTCCTCCTCCTCCTCCTCCTCTTCCTCCTCCTCCTCCCCCTCCTCCTCCTCCTCCTCCTCCTCCTCCTCCTCCTCCTCCTCCTCCTCCTCCTCCTCCTCCTCCTCGCTCCCCTCCTCCTCCCCCCCTCCTCCTCCTCCTCTCCCTCCTCCTCCCCCTCTTCTCTCCCCGTCCCCCCCTTCCCCTTCCCCATCCTCCACTTCCTCCTTTCCCTTCCCCTCCCCTTCCTCCCCCTCCTCCTCCTCATCCCCCTCCTTCCTCCTTCCTCCTCCTCCTCCTCCTTCCTCCTCTTCCTCCTCCTCCTCCTCCTCCTGCTCCTTCCCCTCCTCCTCCTCCTCTCTCCTCCTCCTCCTCCTCCTCCTCCTCCTCCTCCTCCTCCCCCTCCTCCTTCTCCTCCTCCTCCTCTCCTCCTCCTGTTCCTCCTCCTCCTCCTCCTCATCCTCCTTCTCTCCTCCTCCTCCCCCTCCTCCTCCACCCTCCTCATCCTCCACCTCCTCTTCCTTCCTCCTCCTCGGGTTCCCCTTCCCAGAAGCCAGATGCGCACTGGGCATGGAAGAGGATCTCCCCTCTTCCTCCTCCTCCTCCTCCTCCTCCTCCTCCTCCTCCTCCTCCTCCTCATCCTCCTCATCCTCCTCCTCCTCCTCCTCCTCCTCCTCCTCCTCCTCCTCCTCCTCCTCCTCCTCCTCGAGTAGGGGGGTTCGTGGGGAGGAGAACTGGCTATGGGCATGGGCGCGGGTTGTCGGACCCTGGGGAACGCTCCCGTTCGAGCGGGGCCCCCCATCCGACAGCACGCACCCGTAGCCCTCTCCGACCCCCTGATGAACACAGTGCCGTTTTTAGTGCATGCTCCGCGTGCGGATCATGTATTAAAAGTGCAGGAATGCAGTGCTAAAAGCAACGATGAGGTCATGCACAAAGTTATGCATCAATTCGTCATGTATTACAAATCCCATATTTAAAACATCCCATGTTCTCCAGATCTCGTAATAAAAGGGAGGGGGTCTGGACCCTCCAAGACAAGCCATTTCAGACCCCCCCCCCGTGGGAGAACCCTCCAAAACATCGTCCCCAGACCCCCCCAGGCCCTCCAAGATAGCCTGGAAGAGACCCCCCCCCGAAATGAGACCCCCTCCCTTTTATTACGAAATCTGGAGTATTAAAAACTGCCAGGAGGAGCGGCCCGCCACGCTGCGAGAGGCCAGGGCCACAGCCGTTGTGCCCACGGCCCGCGCGGGAGCCCCCCTGCCCTCTGCCAGTGCGCAGGAGCGGCCTTCGCCGCGGGGACCTCTTGGGGTGCGGGCCCACAGCTGCGGGCAATACTAAGTCGGGCCTGTGCCCCTACAGGGGGATCTTCGACGGAAAATACAAAGTACTCAAAAACAGTGAAGAAATAGTCCAAACATAGTCTGGGGATTATTTTTGGAGTATTTTGTTGACCTCGTTGGAGTATTTTTGGGCGGCCTTTGCCGCAGGGGCCCTCTGGTGCGGGCCCACAGCTGCGGGCAATACTTTTCAAGCAGTGGCGAAGCGTCCCGTGCCTATAGCCCCACCAAACGATGTTCTGAGAGCTGTTTGTGGTTCCCACGAGATGTTCTTAGGACCTTTCTGGCTGGGGCTGTCTTGTTTTTTTCACACATAAGGTTTGTGTTCTAAGAACATTGTTTTTGTTCTTAGAACATCTTTGGGTTCTAAGAACAGTTCGTGGTATTACTATAGGAGTGCCGGGACGGTCGGTCCCTGCTCAAACTTTTGTTGATCCATATGCGGAGCATCTTGGACTATCTTGCAGGGGGGTGCGCCGCGAAGCCGAGGCGCATTGGACGTCGACGAGAATCGAGCCTCTACGGGCCACATCCGTATCCGCACCCCGCACGTCTCGGCTCTTGGGGGGGATGGGAGCTCGAAGCTCCAAGCTGCACCGGATCTGAACACAATTCCCAATTCCACATTCTGCTCACGTTTCATATTTGTTGTCTGGCTGGTAGTCGAATTGTACACCCATGCCCTGCACAGGGCCGAGCAGCCGACAGGCATGCTCGCGTGGTTCGCTCGCTCGCTCGCCAGAGGTGTCCCCATGGCAGTGGCTTGCGCGCGTGGAGCTGGCCGCCCCGTGGACCCCTAAAGCCGCGCTGCAAACGTCGTCCTTGCCTAGGGTCACTCGTATGTCGGACGGGGCTGGGACGAGGATAAATCCGTTCCAGAGCATTCCGGAACGCTTTCAGAGCGTTCCAGATCGCTCTGAGAAGGCCGTGGCGCCTAAGACATCAACCAAAGCCGCCGGATCTCGGAGAAGATGCTCGATTTGTCGGGGGTGGACAGACCGCCTACCCTGACACGTCGATTGAGGAATTGGCTGTTTTCGGTTCGCGAGAGGGCGTCGCGGCCGTCATTTTTGCGGGTTCAGGTCCGTCGGTGTCGGTCCCAGGCCGTTTCTATTCAGGGGAGGTTTACTAAAGGGATGTTTGTCCACCCCCGAATTTGTCCTTTCCCGATGCTATCCCCCTCCTGGCGTCGTCCTACAGTGCCGTTTTGAATACACGCTCCGCGTGCGGATCATGTATTAAACACGCAGGGATTCAGTATTAAAACCAGCGATGAGTTTATGCACTGATTTATTAGTCATTTAATCATGTACGGTAGGTTCGTGTCGTGTCGACCGGCGGCGACCCTGCCAGTGGCGTTCAACCTTGAACGCCGCGGGCGACCCAGAATCGTTCGATGTGGAACGATTTGGACGTTTCTGAAATGGCCGATCGTTCAAGGTTGAATGATCCCCAAGGTGTCAGGAACCAACGCCGGGGTCGACAAGACACGAACTTGCCGCACTGAAAATCCCATCTTTAAAAAATCCTATGTATATGAAACACTGCCCTGTGCAGAGCCGCGCGCCGGGGGTCGCTCCTGCCCGGGGCAGGGCCGCCTGCGATGCGGTGCGACGCGTTGCGCCTCGCGAGCGGGGCTCCCTCCTCCCTCCTCCCTCCTCCCTCTCCCTCCTCCCTCCTCCCTCCTCCTCCTCCCTCCCTCCTCCTCCTCCTCCTCCTCCTCCTCCTCCTCCTCCTCCTCCTCCTCCTCCTCCTCCTCCTCCTCCTCCTCCTCCTCCTCCTCCTCCTCCTCCTCCTCCTCCTCCTCCTCCTCCTCCTCCTCCTCCCCCCTCCTCCTCCTCCTCCTCCTCCTCCTCCTCCGCGCATCCGGCGCGATGCGGTTTGGCTCGATTCACCAGCATCGACCAGTACCGGGCCGGACGAAGGGGGGGGATTGGGAAAGGGGGGGTTATCAAACGTCGCGAAGATCGGGACAAAGTCGGATCGGGATAACTCGAAATCTCTGAGAATCGGCGGGTTTGGGGGATGTATTGGGCGCCGCGGCCGCTCCAGAGCGTTCCGGAACGCTCTGAGAGCGCTCCGGAACGCTCTGGAGCGATTTATCCCGATCTTAGCCATGTTTTAGGTTACGAAATTTGCTGCATGCAGCTGGTTTCGGCCCCACCGAGGGGCCCATTCCTCGATGCATAGCCGCCTCCGGCGCCGGGAGGCGCCAGGATAATCAGCTACTCACCACCCACCAAACCACCCCAACCCAACCCGAAGGCCTCAATTTGCCCTCCATTTCCAGTGGGGGGGGGGTCGGGAAACGTCGAAAAAACACATGTGGAACCCTTACCCCCCCCAACCCGAAATTCGGATCTTCGGGTTGGGTTGGGGTGGTCTGGCAGGTAGTCAGCTACGTGAGGTGATTCTCCCCCCCCCCCCCTTTGCTATCCTCCCCCTTTCGCCCGGCCCGACAGTCGAGGGCCACATGCGAACCCTGGCCCTACACCTTAGGCGATGCTTAAGAAAACCTAAGTTTTCGGCCATAGTCTCGATTATTCTTAATATTTCAATGTAAATCTTAAGGTTTTAATGGAAACGTTGGGTTTTTATTCAAGTTCTGAGACTATGAATTTCTTAACCCATGATTTCTTAAGCATTTCGCAGGGTGTACCCCCCACGATTTCCGATGGGGAGGGTGGGATTCACTCCGTTCGGGAGCTCCCGAGCGAGGGGAACCTGCCCGGGAGCTCCCGAGCGAGGTGAGCCTGCCCCACCCTCCCCCCTCGGAAATCGCGGGGGGCAGGGGCACAGTGCCGTGTCTCATCCGTGCTCCGCGTGCGGATCGTGCATCAGACAGACAGGGATTCAGCAGAAAACTCGCAGGCGATTTTTCTCCCCCAATCCCCGAGTTTCGCCCAAAAAGTTTGGCCGCTCAGAAAAATGGAAAAACCCTGGGATACACCCCAAGGGGGCTATTCGGACGCACCCCTATCGAGGATGGGCACCCCCCCATCGTATATCCCAGGGTTGGGCCCCAAATTTCTGGTCCATTCGGAAACCCCACGAAGCCTGGGATAGGGGTCGACGTATCCCTTGTTAAAAACAACGATGAGTTCCTGCACGAGTTTATTCATACACGAATCATGCATTACAAATCCTATGTGTTTAAAAAAAGCCTATGGGTTGAAGAGCTGCCCCGCAGGCTCCGCGTGCGGCCCCCTGAGCAGGACCAGCTGGAGCCGGGCGCGGCGCTCTGGGCGCGATCCGCTTCGGAGCGGCTCGCCGGCCACCCGCACCGAGATCCCGATCCGACGCCCGATGGTCAGGAGGGAAAAAACACACAGACTCAATTAACCGTCGATTCCCCAGAAAATATGGGAACATATGGGAATTGGGCGGGAAGACGAAAATCCAGAAAATATAGGAAAATATGGGGGTTTCATTTTATGTGTGTATTTATTTAATCGCTTCGTTCATGCCGCCGGCCCTGGAGCCCTCTTTAGGGCCTCTTGGGGGCATCTTGGGGACCTCTTGGGAGTCTCTTGGGGCTCCTTGGCGGCGTTTTGGAGGCCCCCAGGGCCTCTTGGGGGGCTCTTGGGGGTAGTCGATTGCGGCTCCCCCCTCGGAGGCCACGATCCTCGTGAGGGGTGTCGAAAAATACCCTCCCCTGGAGTGGTCTGGTGGCTTCTCCCGGGCTTCTCTCGGGACCTTGCCGGGGTACTTTTCGTCCGGGGGCCCCCAGGGGCCGCTCCGCGCGCGCGAACTAGAAATATTGTGAACAAGTTACCGGAGATCTTAGCACGCCTCTGGCCCGTTGGGCCGGCGAATTTGTGTGTGTCCCAGGGCCCCTTCAGATGTCGCGGCTCGTGCTGGCCGGGAAGGAGCGCCGCGAGGCCCAAGGCGCACCGGATGCGGCTGGAGGTCGGGCTCTTCTGGGGCCCCGACCCTCGTCCATGCCCAGTGCGCCTCTGGCTTCTGGGGACGGGGAAGAGGAGGAGGAGGAGGAAGGGGAGGAGGAGGAGGAGGGGGAGGAGGAGGGAGAAGGAGGAGGAGGAGGAGGAGGGAGAGGAGGAGGGAGAAGAGGAGGAGGAGGGAGGAGGAGGACGAGGAGGAGAAGGAGGAGGAGGAGGAGGAGGAGGCCGGGCCGCCTGGGCCCGAGGCTCCAGGACGCACCGGCTGTGGATAGGACCGCTGCCCGCGCTCGCGGCCGCGGCGAGGAGAGCAACCCGACCATCCCGACCCTGCGACAGGCGTGCGGGGCGGGCCCCGGCGCGGCCCTCGGCCTCCAGGGGTGGCCCCTCGACGCTCGGCCCTCCCAGCCGCCTCCAGGCTCCTCCAGGCTCCTCCAGGGCTCCTCCTCCCCCCCCCCTCCTCCTCCTTCCCTCCTCGCCCTCCTCTCCCCCCCCTCCCTCCTCCTGCACCGCCTCCTCCTCCCCTCCTCCTCCTCCTCTTCCTACCCCTCCTCCTCCTCCTCCTCCCCCTCCCCCTCCTCTTCCTCCTCTTTCCTTCCCCCTCCTCCATCCCCTCCTCCTCCTCTTCCTTCTTCTCATCCTCCTCTTCCTCCTCCTCCATTCCCTGTCCCCAGAGATCACTTCTCCCTGTCGCACCCCGAGGCCAGTTTTTTGGGGCGGGCCGGGTGTTTCGCCTGAGATGTCCTCACCACGTATGACTCTGAAGTTTGAGCATTGACAGCAGCTTCACAGAAGGAGGGCGGGTCGTTTTCAAATTGTGGCTTTGGCTTTCGCGCCGTGTACATTCGTCTTAAACAATTGAAAGAGTTCCACGGTTTGAGGGCGAGTGTTTTTCAAAATGTGGCTGTCGCCTTAGCGCCGCGCACATTCCTTTAAACACATGGCAGAAACTTCACATATTGAGGGCGGGTCGTATTCCACATGCAGTTCTTGCCTCGCAGCGCACATTCGTTTTTAAACATTGCAAGAGTTTCACTGCTTGAGGGCGATTCATTTTCAAAATGCGGTTCTCGCGTGAGCGCCGCGCATTTTCGTCGTAGACATTTGCAAGAGTTTCGCGGATTCCCGTGATCAATGTACCATAATTTGTGTTTGGGAAGGATTCAGGCTTCGGAGGGTACGCAAGTTGTGTTGATTCGCGGTGTTCGTCCCAGGCATGAATGTGTGGCACGCGGGATCGTCAAGATGCAACAGTCAAGTTTATCAGTGGCGTTGGAATTCCGAGAACAACTTGTTGGCATGTTTCAGGGTCTTCAAACAGTTGTCTTCCAACAAGGTATTCCCTCAGTAATACTCAATTCCTGTAGGGGCCTATGAAGAGGCAACTTGTTGATGCCTCTTGGGTTTACACTGGTCCTCCTCCTCCTTCTCATCTCCCCTCCTCCTCCTCCTCCTCCTCTCCTCCTCCTCCTCCTCTTCCTCCTCTTCCTCCTCCTCCTCCTTCTCCTCCTTCTCCTCCTCCTCCTCCTCCCCCCCATCATCCCCCTTCTCCTCCTACTCCTCCTCCTCCTGCTCCTCTTCCTGCTCCTCCCCATCCTTCAACCACGTTGTCAAAGACGCGCCAACGGATGTCCCAGCAATTGCAAGGGGGGGCCGCTACGGGGGAGGGTGGGTAGCAGTAGCGTATGCACGTGAATCTCATGGAAAGGAGAACATAAGGGGAGGTGGAAGGGAGGAGGAGGAGACGGAGGAAGAGGAGGAGGAGGAGGAGGAGGAGGAGAAAGAGAAGGAGAAGGAACGGGATGGGGGGCAGCACGATCGGTGAGGAGAAGGACATGCACGCGAATGGGGAGGCTGAGGAGGCGGAGGAGGGAGGAGGATCGCGAGAGGAGAAAGGAAAGACCTGGGAGAATCCCCAAAGATGAGAGAATGACAATGGGACAGATAATCAGTCTGAAATAATGATGGCCCTGGTGGGCGCACTGTCTAACTTGGCCGACCGTCTCAAGCATTCTGGTTCAGGTTCAGGCAGACCTGGAGCAGCGTCTTTTTGCCCGTACTCCACACACGCGGAAACAGTTGACCTGCGGGTTGGGAGGCGGTCCAGAAGGCATTGTGGACCGTGTGGTCCGCTGTCGCATCCGTTCTCAGTCTCAGCGTACCCACAGCAAACTCGATCGGTGTGAGTTCCACGCTGAAGTGCGCAGATGGCGACGCCCAACTTATTGCGCGTGCAAGCGGCATCGGCGTCAAGATTAGTGGTTGTGCTGAGGTGAAGCCTTATTGCAAAGATGCGGCGTATGGCAGCACTGTGAGTGCGACCTGCCCTGCAACGTGCGGCCTCTGCAGGGTGGCCAGCCCCAGCAGCTCCCAGGCGGCGAAGGTACTGATGGACAGGAGCTCCACGGGCTCCCGGGACGCGGATGATCAGCAGTCCTTGGACAGGTCTCTGGCGGCGAAAGGGCCTGACCCGACGCCGAGGCCGACGCCGTGGCCGACGCCGTGGCCGACGCGGTACCCGACGCCGAGGCCGACCCGTGGCGACATGCCGACGCGGTACCCGACGCCGAGGCCGACGCCGTTGCCGACGCCGTAAGCGACGCCGTTACGAACCCGCGGCCGAACCCGACGCAGTACCCGACGCCCACGCCTAAGCCGACGCCGAACCCGACGCCGTAACCCGCAGCCGACGAATCCGAACCCGACCCGAACCCCACGCCGTAACCCGACGCCAGAAGCCGACGCCGAACCCGACGCCGACCCCTCGCCGTACCCGACGCCCCCCCGAAGCCGAACGCCAACCCCCCGCCGAACCCGACGGCCGTAACCGACGCGAAGCCGCGGGCACCGACCGACGACGCCTATAAACCCCGACGCCGAAGCCGACGCCGAGCCCGACGCCGAACCCGACGCCGTACCCGACGCCGAAGCCGACGCCGAGCCCGACTCCGAACCCCACGCCCTATCCCACGCCCTACCCCACAGCTTTCCCAACGTCTTACCCCACGGCTTTCCCGACGCCTTACCCGACGGCCTTCCCGACGCCCTACCCGACGGCTTTCCCGACGGCCTACCCCACGCCCTACCCCACGCCCTACCCCACAGCTTTCCCAACGTCTTACCCCACGGCTTTCCCGACGCCTTACCCGACGGCCTTTCCGACGCCCTACCCGACGGCCTTCCTGACGGCCTACCCCACGGCTTTCCCGACTCCCTACCCGACGTCCTTCCCGACGCCCTTCCCCACGCCCAGCCCGACGTCCAGTCCGACGTATCCTCTGGGTTGGCCGACGCCAAGTCCAACGTTTCTTCCCGCAGCTCCCATGGCGGGTGGAGCCGCCGGAGGCGTGGCTGCCACCGGCGATCCGCACCTTCAAAACGTTCACGGCGAGCCGTTCGATTTAATGAAGCCGGGCAAACATGTTCTGATAAACATCCCTCGTGGAGTGAGCGTTGATGACGCATTGCTTCGTGTGCAGGCTGATGCGCGCCGATCGGGCGGAAGTTGTTCGGACATGTATTTTAAAGAACTGAACATTACAGGCTCTTGGGCAGAGGCTAAGCAAGTTGGAGGGTATCACTACAGCGTACGGCAAAACGCCGTGACGATTCCGCAATGGGTCGTTGTTGGTCCTGTCGAGCTGAAAGTCGTCCACGGACGCACAGAGAGTGGCATCCTTTATTTGAATGTGCACGTGAAGCATTTGGGGCGATCAGGATTTGCCGTCGGAGGTCTGCTGGGGGAAGACGACCACAAAGAGGTGATGATTCCCCCAGCGTCTTGTACCAAGCGCACGTCTTTGCTAGAAGTGGTGACGAGTGGCCAGGCACCTTCCTCGGAGTCGCCAGTTGCAATCGCAACCTTCGCGTGACCATGCGGGATGCTTGAGAAGTGAGTAAATGGCAAGCAAGTGCGCCCTTTCGGGCGACGCATGCGGCAGTGTTTTCCTGTGCTTAGGAGAACTGTCTCTTTTACAGGGATTCTGAGACTTCCGTGCATGGTTCGTGCCACGTTGCACCAATCTCAGCGGCTGCCTGGCAGCATCTTGTTGCCACTCCGCGCTGTCACATGCTCCCGTTGCTCGCCGAATCGAGCTGGCACCCTTGCCAGCCGTCCTGCTCCGACCTGCAACGGCTGACAAACAATGGCTACTTCCCAGTACAGTCGGTCGCTTGCTTCAAGGTGTTGAGACCGAGGGGGCTTGCTTCCTCCGCCCTCCCTCCCCATCCCTTTCCTTCCCAGTTTGCATCCTGTATCCTCCTTTGACCCTCCGCATGTCCAGCTGCCTGCGCCAACCTCCGCCACCGTGCCAGCGCAGCAGCATGGCGGGACGGAGATCGAGTTTACAGCCTGTTCCAGTTCAGTGCCTTGTTCGAGCAAGCGTCGTTCTGGAGAACCTTCTTTTTCTTGGTTGTTTCCGCGGCCGTCTTTGAGACAAGGTTTGGGCATCTGAAGGTCCTCTTGGGCCGAATCGGAGCCATGTTGGGCTGTCCTGGGGCCTTCCTGCATGGCGTTTGGGCAACCTTGGGGCCGATCTTGGCAGCCTTGGGGCGGTTTGTTGCTGTCTTGGAGCTTTGTTGGGGGCCTCCTGGGCCGTTTTCGAAGGCTCTTGAGGGCCTCTATCCTTGGGCCGTGTTGGGCCATGGTGGACCGTCCTGGGGTTCTCTTGGAGGCTCTTGCGCCGTCGACTGGCCCTGTAAACACGTCTTGGTTCCGAAGGCTCCCTTGGGCCAGCCTGGGGCAGCGCCGCGCTGCCGCTCGGAGGGCCCCAGGCGAGGGAGGGGGGGCGGCCCAGAGGGCGCAACTGGAGAGCTCCGAGAAAGCATGTTCATGCAGTCGTATTGTTCCTTTATCATCCCCGCTCCTCCCGGCTCCTGGAGGAGTAGACCTTCTCTCCCCCACCCGCGCTGCAACGCGCACCTCGGGAATCAACCGTGCCGCGCGTTGGCCTCCAGACCGCCACTTGAGAATCCCTCCCCCCGTTCTCTCGAAATAATGATGGCCAGGGTGGGCGCATGGTGTAATTTGGCCGTCCGTCCCAAGCATCTTGGTTCAAGCAGACCTGGAGCATCTTCCATTTTGCTCGTATTCCACACACACGCGGAAACAGTGGACCTTCGGGTCATTGTCTTTCTGTTCTGTGGGATGGCGGTCCAGAAGGCATTGTGGACCGTGTGGTCCGCTGTCGCATTCGTTCTCAGTCTCAGCGTACCCACAGCAAACTCGATCGGTGTGAGTTCCACGCTGAAGTGCGCAGATGACGCCCAAATTATTGCGCTTGCAAGCGGCATCGGCGTCAAGATTAGTGGTTGTGCTGAGGTGAAGCCTTATTGCAAAGATGCGGCGTATGGCAGCACTGTGAGTGCGACCTGCCCTGCAACGTGCGGCCTCTGCAGGGTGGCCAGCCCCAGCAGCTCCCAGGCGGCGAAGGTACTGATGGACAGGAGCTCCACGGGCTCCCGGGACGCGGATGATCAGCAGTCCTTGGACAGGTCTCTGGCGGCGAAAGGGCCTGACCCGACGCCGAGGCCGACGCCGTGGCCGACGCCGTGGCCGACGCGGTACCCGACGCCGAGGCCGACGCCGTGGCCGACGCCGTGGCCGACGCGGTACCCGACGCCGAAGCCGACGCCGTGGCCGACGCCGAAGCCGACGCCGAACCCGACGCCGAACCCGACGCCGTACCCGACGCCGAAGCCGACGCCGAACCCGACACCGTACCCGACGCCGTACCCGACGCCGAACCCGACGCCGAACCCGACGCCGTACCCGACGCCGAAGCCGACGCCGAACCCGACGCCGAACCCGACGCCGTACCCGACGCCGAAGCCGACGCCGAACCCGACGCCGAACCCGACGCCGTACCCGACGCCGAACCCGACGCCGAACCCGACGCCATACCCGACGCCGAAGCCGACGCCGAGCCCGACGCCGAACCCGACGCCGTACCCGACGCCGAAGCCGACGCCGAGCCCGACTCCGAACCCCACGCCCTACCCCACGCCCTACCCCACAGCTTTCCCAACGTCTTACCCCACGGCTTTCCCCACGTCCTTCCCGACGCCCTTCCCCACCCCCTTCCCCACGCCCAGCCCGACGCCCAGTCCGACGTATCCTTTGGGTTGGCCGACGCCAAGTCCAACGTTTCTTCCCGCAGCTCCCATGGCGGGTGGAGCCGCCGGAGGCGTGGCTGCCAC
>CAUYUJ010018728.1:98389-128389 GCA_963575745.1 Prorocentrum cordatum
CCGACGCCGTACCCGACGCCGAACCCGACGCCGAACCCGACGCCGAACCCGACGCCGTACCCGACGCCGAAGCCGACGCCGAACCCGACGCCGAACCCGACGCCGTACCCGACGCCGAAGCCGACGCCGAACCCGACGCCGAACCCGACGCCGTACCCGACGCCGAACCCGACGCCGAACCCGACGCCATACCCGACGCCGAAGCCGACGCCGAGCCCGACGCCGAACCCGACGCCGTACCCGACGCCGAAGCCGACGCCGAGCCCGACTCCGAACCCCACGCCCTACCCCACGCCCTACCCCACAGCTTTCCCAACGTCTTACCCCACGGCTTTCCCCACGTCCTTCCCGACGCCCTTCCCCACCCCCTTCCCCACGCCCAGCCCGACGCCCAGTCCGACGTATCCTTTGGGTTGGCCGACGCCAAGTCCAACGTTTCTTCCCGCAGCTCCCATGGCGGGTGGAGCCGCCGGAGGCGTGGCTGCCACCGGCGATCCGCACCTTCAAAACGTTCACGGCGAGCGGTTCGATTTAATGAAGCCGGGCAAACATGTTCTGATAAACATCCCTCGTGGAGTGAGCGTTGATGACGCATTGCTTCGTGTGCAGGCTGATGCGCGCCGATCGGGCGGAAGTTGTTCGGACATGTATTTTAAAGAACTGAACATTACAGGCTCTTGGGCAGAGGCTAAGCAAGTTGGAGGGTATCACTACAGCGTACGGCAAAACGCCGTGACGATTCCGCAATGGGTCGTTGTTGGTCCTGTCGGCTGGACCGTCGCCACGGACGCACCGAGAGTGGCATCCTTTATTGATGTGCAACGTGAAGCCGTTGGGCGATCATGATTTGGCCGGCGGAGGTCTCCTGGGAGAGGCGACCACAAAGAGTGATGACTCCCCCGCGTCTTGTACAATCGCACGATCTTTTCTAGAAGTGTGACGATGGCCAGCACCTTCCTCGGAGTCGCCAGTTGCCATCGCAAACGACCCCGGCCGCCTGCGGATTGCTGAGAAGTAATCTGGTGGTCTGGTGGCAAGCAAGTGCGCCCTTTCGGGGCGACGCATGCGTCTAGTGTTTTCCCTGTGCTTTAGGAGAATTGTCCTCTTTTACAGGGGATTCTGAGACTTTCCTTGCTGGTTCGTGCCACCTTGCCAACCAATCTCCGCGGCTGCTGGCAGCATCCCTTGTTGCCACTGATGGCCGCCGCTGTCACATGCTCCCGTTGCTCGCCGAATCGAGCTGGCATCCTTGCCAGCCGTCCTGCTCCGACCTGCAACGGCTGACAAACAATGGCTACTTCCCAGGACAGTCGGTCGCTTGCTTCAAGGTGTTGAGACCGAGGGGGCTTGCTTCCTCCGCCCTCCCTCCCCCTCCCCATCCCTTTCCTTCCCAGTTTGCATCCTGTATCCTCCTTTGACCCTCCGCATGTCCAGCTGCCTGCGCCAACCTCCGCCACCGTGCCAGCGCAGCAGCATGGCGGGACGGAGATCGAGTTTACAGCCTGTTCCAGTTCAGTGCCTTGTTGGAGCAAGCGTCGTTCTGGAGAACCTTTTTTTTCTTGGTTGTTTCCGCGGCCGTCTTTGAGACAAGGTTTGGGCATCTGAAGGTCTTCTTGGGCCGAATCGGAGCCATGTTGGGCTGTCCTGGGGCCTTCTTGCATGGCGTTTGGGCAATCTTGGGGCCGATCTTGGCAGCCTTGGGGCGGTTTGTTGCTGTCTTGGAGCTTTGTTGGGGGCCTCCTGGGCCGTTTTCGAAGGCTCTTGAGGGCCTCTTGGACTATCCTTGGGCCGTGTTGGGCCATGGTGGACCGTCCTGGGATTCTCTTGGAGGCTCTTGCGCCGTCGACTGGCCCTGTAAACACGTCTTGGTTCCGAAGGCTCTCTTGGGCCAGCCTGGGGCAGCGCCGCGCTGCCGCTCGGAGGGCCCCAGGCGAGGGAGGGGGGGCGGCCCAGAGGGCGCAACTGGAGAGCTCCGAGAAAGCATGTTCATGCAGTCGTATTGTTCCTCTATCATCCCCGCTCCTCCCGGCTCCTGGAGGAGTAGACCTTCTCTCCCCCACCCGCGCTGCAACGCGCACCTCGGGAATCAACCGTGCCGCGCGTTGGCCTCCAGACCGCCACTTGAGAATACCCTTCTTTCCTCCCCCAGTTCCTCTCGAAATATGATGGCCTGGTTGGCGCATGGTGTAATTTGCCGTCGTCCCAAGCTCTTTGTTCAAGCAGACCTGGGCATCTTCATTTTGGCTCGTATTCCACACAGCACGCGGAACTGGACCTTGGGTCATTGTCTTTCTGTGCCGTGGGATGGCGGTCCAAAAGCATTGTGGACCGTGTGTCCGCTGTCGCTTCGTGTTCTCAGTCTCAGCGTACCCACAGCAAACTCGATCGGTGTGAGTTCCACGCTGAAGTGCGCAGATGACGACGACCAAATTATTGCGCTTGCAAGCGGCATCGGCGTCAAGATTAGTGGTTGTGCTGAGGTGAAGCCTTATTGCAAAGATGCGGCGTATGGCAGCACTGTGAGTGCGACCTGCCCTGCAACGTGCGGCCTCTGCAGGGTGGCCAGCCCCAGCAGCTCCCAGGCGGCGAAGGTACTGATGGACAGGAGCTCCACGGGCTCCCGGGACGCGGATGATCAGCAGTCCTTGGACAGGTCTCTGGCGGCGAAAGGGCCTGACCCGACGCCGAGGCCGACGCCGTGGCCGACGCCGTGGCCGACGCGGTACCCGACGCCGAGGCCGACGCCGTGGCCGACGCCGTGGCCGACGCGGTACCCGACGCCGAGGCCGACGCCGTGGCCGACGCCGAAGCCGACGCCGAACCCGACGCCGAGGCCGACGCCGTGGCCGACGCCGAAGCCGACGCCGAACCCGACACCGTACCCGACGCCGTACCCGACGCCGTACCCGACGCCGAACCCGACGCCATACCCGACGCCGAAGCCGACGCCGAGCCCGACGCCGAACCCGACGCCGTACCCGACGCCGAACCCGACGCCGAGCCCGACTCCGAACCCCACGCCCACCCCTAAAACACCCCAACGGCCTACCCCACGGCTTTCCCAACGCCTTACCCCACGGCTTTCCCGACGCCTTATCCGACGGCTTTCCCGACGCCCTACCCGACGGGTTTCCCGACGGTCTACCCCACGGCTTTTCCGACTCCCTACCCGACGTCTTTCCCGACGCCCTTCCCGACGCCCAGCCCGACGCCCAGTCCGACGTATCCTCTGGGGTGGCCGACGCCAAGTCCAAACGTTTTCTTTTTCCGCAGGTTCCAGTTCCTCGGCGCCGCACGGAGGCGTGGCTGCCCAACCGCGATCCGCACCTTCAAAACGTTCACGGCGAGCGGTTCGATCTAATGAAGCCGGGCAAACATGTTCTGATAAACATCCCTCGTGGAGTGAGCGAAGATGACGCATTGCTTCGTGTGCAGGCCGATGCGCGCCGATCGGGCGGAAGTTGTTCGGACATGTATTTTAAAGAACTGAACATTACAGGCTCTTGGGCAGAGGCTAAGCAAGTTGGAGGGTATCACTACAGCGTACGGCAAAACGCCGTGACGATTCCGCAATGGGTCGTTGTTGGTCCTGTCGAGCTGAAAGTCGTCCACGGACGCACAGAGAGTGGCATCCTTTATTTGAATGTGCACGTGAAGCATTTGGGGCGATCAGGATTTGCCGTCGGAGGTCTGCTGGGGGAAGACGACCACAAAGAGGTGATGACTCCCCCAGCGTCTTGTACCAAGCGCACGTCTTTGCTAGAAGTGGTGACGAGTGGCCAGGCACCTGCCTCGGAGTCGCCAGTTGCAATCGCAACCTTCGCGTGACCATGCGGGATGCTTGAGACGTGAGTCTATGGCAAGCAAGTGCGCCCTTTCGGGCGACGCATGCGGCAGTGTTTCCCTGTGCTTAGGAGAATTGTCTCTTTTACAGGGATTCTGAGACTTCCGTGCATGGTTCGTGCCACCTTGCACCAATCTCAGCGGCTGCTTGGCAGCATCTTGTTGCCACTCCGCGCTGTCACATGCTCCCGTTGCTCGCCGAATCGAGCTGGCATCCTTGCCAGCCGTCCTGCTCCGACCTGCAACGGCTGACAAACAATGGCTACTTCCCAGGGCAGTCGGTCGCTTGCTTCAAGGTGTTGAGACCGAGGGGGCTTGCTTCCTCCGCCCTCCCACCCCATCCCTTTCCTTCCCAGTTTGCATCCTGTATCCTCCTTTGACTCTCCGCATGTCCAGCTGCCTGCGCCAACCTCCGCCACCGTGCCAGCGCAGCAGCATGGCGGGACGGAGATCGAGTTTACAGCCTGTTCCAGTTCAGTGCCTTGTTCGAGCAAGCGTCGTTCTGGAGAACCTTTTTTTCTTGGTTGTTTCCGCGGCCGTCTTTGAGACAAGGTTTGGGCATCTAAAGGTCCTCTTGGGCCGAATCGGAGCCATGTTGGGCTGTCCTGGGGCCTTCTTGCATGGCGTTTGGGCAATCTTGGGGCCGATCTTGGCAGCCTTGGGGCGGTTTGTTGCTGTCTTGGAGCTTTGTTGGGGGCCTCCTGGGCCGTTTTCGAAGGCTCTTGAGGGCCTCTTGGACTATCCTTGGGCCGTGTTGGGCCATGGTGGACCGTCCTGGGATTCTCTTGGAGGCTCTTGCGCCGTCGACTGGCCCTGTAAACACGTCTTGGTTCCGAAGGCTCTCTTGGGCCAGCCTGGGGCAGCGCCGCGCTGCCGCTCGGAGGGCCCCAGGCGAGGGAGGGGGGGCGGCCCAGAGGGCGCAACTGGAGAGCTCCGAGAAAGTATGTTCATGCAGTCGTATTGTTCCTCTATCATCCCCGCTCCTCCCGGCTCCTGGAGGAGTAGACCTTCTCTCCCCCACCCGCGCTGCAACGCGCACCTCGGGAATCAACCGTGCCGCGCGTTGGCCTCCAGACCGCCACTTGAGAATCCCTCCCCCCGTTCTCTCGAAATAATGATGGCCATGGTGGGCGCATGGTGTAATTTGGCCGTCCGTCCCAAGCATCTTGGTTCAAGCAGACCTGGAGCATCTTCCATTTTGCTCGTATTCCACACACACGCGGAAACAGTGGACCTTCGGGTCATTGTCTTTCTGTTCCGTGGGATGGCGGTCCAGAAGGCATTGTGGACCGTGTGGTCCGCTGTCGCATTCGTTCTCAGTCTCAGCGTACCCACAGCAAACTCGATCGGTGTGAGTTCCACGCTGAAGTGCGTAGATGACGACGCCCAAATTATTGCGCTTGCAAGCGGCATCGGCGTCAAGATTAGTGGTTGTGCTGAGGTGAAGCCTTATTGCAAAGATGCGGCGTATGGCAGCACTGTGAGTGCGACCTGCCCTGCAACGTGCGGCCTCTGCAGGGTGGCCAGCCCCAGCAGCTCCCAGGCAGCGAAGGTACTGATGGACAGGAGCTCCACGGGCTCCCGGGACGCGGATGATCAGCAGTCCTTGGACAGGTCTCTGGCGGCGAAAGGGCCTGACCCGACGCCGAGGCCGACGCCGTGGCCGACGCCGTGGCCGACGCGGTACCCGACGCCGAGGCCGACGCCGTGGCCGACGCCGTGGCCGACGCGGTACCCGACGCCGAGGCCGACGCCGTGGCCGACGCCGAAGCCGACGCCGAACCCTACGCCGAACCCGACGCCGTACCCGACGCCGAACCCGACTCCGAACCCGACGCCATACCCGACGCCGAAGCCGACGCCGAGCCCGACGCCGAACCCGACGCCGTACCCGACGCCGAAGCCGACGCCGAGCCCGACTCCGAACCCCACGCCCTACCCCACGCCCTACCCCACAGCTTTCCCAACGTCTTACCCCACGGCTTTCCCGACGCCTTACCCGACGGCCTTTCCGACGCCCTACCCGACGGCCTTCCCGACGGCCTACCCCACGGCTTTCCCGACTCCCTACCCGACGTCCTTCCCGACGCCCTTCCCCACGCCCAGCCCGACGCCCAGCCCGACGTATCCTCTGGGTTGGCCGACGCCAAGTCCAACGTTTCTTCCCGCAGCTCCCATGGCGGGTGGAGCCGCCGGAGGCGTGGCTGCCACCGGCGATCCGCACCTTCAAAACGTTCACGGCGAGCGGTTCGATCTAATGAAGCCGGGCAAACATGTTCTGATAAACATCCCTCGTGGAGTGAGCGTTGATGACGCATTGCTTCGTGTGCAGGCCGATGCGCGCCGATCGGGCGGAAGTTGTTCGGACATGTATTTTAAAGAACTGAACATTACAGGCTCTTGGGCAGAGGCTAAGCAAGTTGGAGGGTATCACAACAGCGTACGGCAAAACGCCGTGACGATTCCGCAATGGGTCGTTGTTGGTCCTGTCGAGCTGAAAGTCGTCCACGGACGCACAGAGAGTGGCATCCTTTATAAGCCGAGGGACATCTTCTATTTGGGCGATCCGGATTTTGCTTTGACAAACCTTGACACATTCGCTGGGGGAAGACGACCACAAGGACGCGATGACTCCCCCGGCGTCTTGTAGCAAGCACGTTCCTTTGCTAGAAGCAGTGACGAGTGGCCAGATTCCTTCCTCCGAGTCGTCGGTTGCAGCGGCAACCTTCGCGTGACCATGCTGGATACTTTGAAATGTGGGTATATGACAACATATGTCAAGTGCGCCCTTTCGGGCTACGCATGCGGCAGTGTTTTTTCTTCCTGTGCTTAGGAGAAACTTGTCTCTTTTACAGGGATTCTGAGATCTTCCGTGCATGGTTTCGTGCCACCTTGCCCAATCTCACGGCTGCTTGGCAGCATCTTGTTGCCCAACTCGGCGCTGTCATGCTCCCGTTTGGAGCGCGGCCGCGCCTGGCATCCGAGGCCAGCCGTCTGGCTCGACAGCGCAACGGGCTGACAACAATGGCTACTTTTCGCAGGACAGTCGGTCGCTTGCTTCAAGGTGTTGAGACCGAGGGGCTTGCTTCCTCCCCCTCCCTCCCCTCCCCATCCGCTTCCTTCCCAGTTTGCATCCTGTATCCTCCTTTGACCCTCCGCATGTCCAGCTGCCTGCGCCAACCTCCGCCACCGTGCCAGCGCAGCAGCATGGCGGGACGGAGATCGAGTTTACAGCTTGTTCCAGTTCAGTGCCTTGTTCGAGCACGCGTCGTTCTGGAGAACCTTTTTTTCTTGGTTGTTTCCGCGGCCGTCTTTGAGACAAGGTTTGGGCATCTGAAGGTCCTCTTGGGCCGAATCGGAGCCATGTTGGGCTGTCCTGGGGCCCTCTTGCATGGCGTTTGGGCAATCTTGGGGCCGATCTTGGCAGCCTTGGGGCGGTTTGTTGCTGTCTTGGAGCTTTGTTGGGGGCCTCCTGGGCCGTTTTCGAAGGCTCTTGAGGGCCTCTTGGACTATCCTTGGGCCGTGTTGGGCCATGGTGGGCCGTCCTGGGGTTCTCTTGGAGGCTCTTGCGCCGTCGACTGGCCCTGTAAACACGTCTTGGTTCCGAAGGCTCTCTTTGGGCCAGCCTGGGGCAGCGCCGCGCTGCCGCTCGGAGGGCCCCAGGCGAGGGAGGGGGGGCGGCCCAGAGGGCGCAATTGGAGAGCTCCGAGAAAGCATGTTCATGCAGTCGTATTGTTCCTCCATTATCCCCGCTCCTCCCGGCTCCTGGAGGAGTAGACCTTCTCTCCCCCACCCGCGCTGCAACGCGCACCTCGGGAATCAACCGTGCCGCGCGTTGGCCTCCAGACCGCCACTTGAGAGTCCCTCCCCCCGTTCTCTCGAAATAATGATGGCCATGGTGGGCGCATGGTGTAATTTGGCCGTCCGTCCCAAGCATCTTGGTTCAAGCAGACCTGGAGCATCTTCCATTTTGCTCGTATTCCACACACACGCGGAAACAGTGGAACCTTCGGGTCAATTGTCTTTCTGTTCCTGTGGGAATGTCCGGGTCCAGAAGGCAATTGTGGGACCGTGTGGTCCGCTGTCGCATTCGTTCTCAGTCTTCAGAGTACCCCAGCAAACTCGATCGTGTGAGTTCCAAACGCTGAAGTGCGCAGATGGCGACGCCCCCATTATTGCGCTGGCAAGCGGCATCGGCGTCACTATCAGTGGTTGTGCTGCGGTGCAGCCTTATTGCGAAGATGCGAAGTATGGCAGCACTGTGAAAGCGACCTGCCCTGCAACGTGTGGCCTCTGCAGGGTGGCCAGCCCCAGCAGCCCCCAGGCGGCTGAGGTGCTGATGGACAGGAGCTCCAGGGGCTCCCAGGACGCGGATGTTCAACGGTCCCTGGACAGAGCTCTGGCAGCGAAAGGGCCCGACCCGACGCCGAGGCCGACGCCGTGGCCGACGCCGTGGCCGACGCGGTACCCGACGCCGAGGCCGACGCCGTGGCCGACGCCGTGGCCGACGCGGTACCCGACGCCGAGGCCATACGCCGTGGCCACGCCGAAGCGACGCCCGAACCCGACGGCCGAACCCCGACGCCTACCCGACGCAGAACCCGGACGCCGCGCCCGACGCCGTACCCGACTCCGAAGCCGACGCCGAACCCTACGGCCGAACCCGAGCGCCGTACCCGACGCCGAAGCCGACGCCGAGCCCGACTCCGAACCCCACGCCCTATCCCACGCCCTACCCCACAGCTTTCCCAACGTCTTACCCCACGGCTTTCCCGACGCCTTACCCGACGGCCTTCCCGACGCCCTACCCGACGGCTTTCCCGACGGCCTACCCCACGCCCTACCCCACGCCCTACCCCACAGCTTTCCCAACGTCTTACCCCACGGCTTTCCCGACGCCTTACCCGACGGCCTTTCCGACGCCCTACCCGACGGCCTTCCTGACGGCCTACCCCACGGCTTTCCCGACTCCCTACCCGACGTCCTTCCCGACGCCCTTCCCCACGCCCAGCCCGACGTCCAGTCCGACGTATCCTCTGGGTTGGCCGACGCCAAGTCCAACGTTTCTTCCCGCAGCTCCCATGGCGGGTGGAGCCGCCGGAGGCGTGGCTGCCACCGGCGATCCGCACCTTCAAAACGTTCACGGCGAGCGGTTCGATTTAATGAAGCCGGGCAAACATGTTCTGATAAACATCCCTCGTGGAGTGAGCGTTGATGACGCATTGCTTCGTGTGCAGGCCGATGCGCGCCGATCGGGCGGAAGTTGTTCGGACATGTATTTTAAAGAACTTAACATTACAGGCTCTTGGGCAGAGGCTAAGCAAGTTGGAGGGTATCACTACAGCGTACGGCAAAACGCCGTGACGATTCCGCAATGGGTCGTTGTTGGTCCTGTCGAGCTGAAAGTCGTCCACGGACGCACAGAGAGTGGCATCCTTTATTTGAATGTGCACGTGAAGCATTTGGGGCGATCAGGATTTGCCGTCGGAGGTCTGCTGGGGGAAGACGACCACAAAGAGGTGATGACTCCCCCAGCGTCTTGTACCAATCGCACGTCTTTGCTAGAAGTGGTGACGAGTGGCCAGGCACCTTCCTCGGAGTCGCCAGTTGCAATCGCAACCTTCGCGTGACCATGCGGGATGCTTGAGAAGTGAGTAAATGGCAAGCAAGTGCGCCCTTTCGGGCGACGCATGCGGCAGTGTTTTCCTGTGCTTAGGAGAACTGTCTCTTTTACAGGGATTCTGAGACTTCCGTGCATGGTTCGTGCCACGTTGCACCAATCTCAGCGGCTGCCTGGCAGCATCTTGTTGCCACTCCGCGCTGTCACATGCTCCCGTTGCTCGCCGAATCGAGCTGGCACCCTTGCCAGCCGTCCTGCTCCGACCTGCAACGGCTGACAAACAATGGCTACTTCCCAGTACAGTCGGTCGCTTGCTTCAAGGTGTTGAGACCGAGGGGGCTTGCTTCCTCCGCCCTCCCTCCCCATCCCTTTCCTTCCCAGTTTGCATCCTGTATCCTCCTTTGACCCTCCGCATGTCCAGCTGCCTGCGCCAACCTCCGCCACCGTGCCAGCGCAGCAGCATGGCGGGACGGAGATCGAGTTTACAGCCTGTTCCAGTTCAGTGCCTTGTTCGAGCAAGCGTCGTTCCGGAGAACCTGTTTTTTCTTGGTTGTTTCCACGGCCGTCTTTGAGACAAGGTTTGGGCATCTGAAGGTCCTCTTGGGCCGAATCGGAGCCATGTTGGGCTGTCCTGGGGCCTTCTTGCATGGCGTTTGGGCAATCTTGGGACCGATCTTGGCAGCCTTGGGGCGGTTTGTTGCTGTCTTGGATCTTTGTTGGGGGCCTCCTGGGCCGTTTTCGAAGGCTCTTGAGGGCCTCTTGGACTATCCTTGGGCCGTGTTGGGCCATGCTGGACCGTCCTGGGGTTCTCTCGGAGGCTCTTGCGCCGTCGACTGGCCCTGTAAACACGTCTTGGTTCCGAAGGCTCTCTTGGGCCAGCCTGGGGCAGCGCCGCGCTGCCGCTCGGAGGGCCCTGTCTCTTCTACAGGGATTCTGAGACTTCCGTGCATGGTTCGTGCCACCTTGCACCAATCTCAGCGGCTGCCTGGCAGCATCTTGTTGCCACTCCGCGCTGTCACATGCTCCCGTTGCTCGCCGAATCGAGCTGGCATCCTTGCCAGCCGTCCTGCTCCGACCTGCAACGGCTGACAAACAATGGCTACTTCCCAGGACAGTCGGTCGCTTGCTTCAAGGTGTTCAGACCGAGGGGGCTTGCTTCCTCCGCCCTCCCTCCCCCTCCCCATCCCTTTCCTTCCCAGTTTGCATCCTGTATCCTCCTTTGACCCTCCGCATGTCCAGCTGCCTGCGACAACCAACGCCACCGTGCCAGCGCAGCAGCATGGCGGGACGGAGATCGAGTTTACAGCCTGTTCCAGTTCAGTGCCTTGTTCGAGCAAGCGTCGTTCTGGAGAACCTTTTTTTTCTTGGTTGTTTCCGCGGCCGTCTTTGAGACAAGGTTTGGGCATCTGAAGGTCCTCTTGGGCCGAATCGGAGCCATGTTGGGCTGTCCTGGGGCCTTCTTGCATGGCGTTTGGGCAATCTTGGGGCCGATCTTGGCAGCCTTGGGGCGGTTTGTTGCTGTCTTGGAGCTTTGTTTGGGGCCTCCTGGGCCGTTTTCGAAGGCTCTTGAGGGCCTCTTGGACTATCCTTGGGCCGTGTTGGGCCACGGTGGACCGTCCTGGGGTTCGCTCTTGCGCCGTCGACTGGCCCTGTGAACACGTCTTGGTGCCAAAGGCTCTCTTGGGCCAGCCTGGGGCAGCGCCGCGCTGCCGCGCGGAGGGCCCCAGGCGAGAGAGGGGGGGCGGCCCAGAGGGCGCACCTGGAGAGCTCCGAGAAAGCATGTTCATGCAGTCCTATTGTTCTCAGGAGGGGAGAAAACACACAGGCACACTTAATCGTCCACTCCCAGGAAAACATGGGAAGATATGGGAAGTGGGGGGGGAAGACAAAAACTCAGAAAATGTGTGAAAATGTGGGGCATCGTTTTCTTTGCGTGTATTTATTTGTGTGTGTTGTGGGCCTCTTCATGTTCCCCTATCCTCCCCGCTCCTCCCGGCTCCCGGAGGAGCAGACCCTCTCTCCCCCACCCGCACCGCAGCGCGCACCTCGGGAGTCCGCCGTGCCGCGCGTCGGCCTCCAGACCGCCGGGCGAGGGAGGGGCGGCAGCGCCAGGAGCTGCCACCAAATACACGCCGGTCGTCACAAGTGGGTAGGTATTTTTTCAAGGGCTCCCTCGAGGGCGCGAAGTTATTCGCGCTTCGCGCTTCGCGGTCCTCGTTCCTTCTCCCCCTCCTCCTCGTCCTCCTCTTCTCCCCCTTGGGGGGCGGCGCGAGAGCGCGAAGTTATTCGCGCTTCGCGCTTCGCGCAGCGCGAAGCGCGAAGTTGGGAGCCCTAGCAGAAGCTGCCACCAAATACACGCCGGTCGTCACAAGTGGGTAGGTATTTTTTTGGATTCCCAGTTCCCAGTCTTTGCAAGCGCCTTCCTGCTTCCAGAGTCGCCACACGCTTTTGCTGCGTGTTGTTGTTCCCCAAGGGGGGCCTGGGCCCAATCCTCTGCATCCGCCCTCCTGCGTCATGTTTCTACCTGCTTCTTCCGACCGACGTGTAGGCTTGAGCGTTCTTTGGCCAGCATTGTTCACGAGGCCAGCGCCAGCAGAGCATCTGGTTGATGCGCTCGTCGTTTCTCCCTCTCGCGCCGTCGCCTCCGCTGGTGTCGAGATCAACTCTTCCAGCCTCTCCCCTATCCCCCTTGAGGCCCTCAACTCTCGTGGGCTCACCAGGCCGGAAGATGCCGGGTGAACGGGGGCGCGAGGATAAGAAGGCAGGAGATGCAGCGCTTGCGTTTTACAATCGGAATGCGTTTGGTTTTGCGAGCAGTTGCAGCAGTAGTGCCAGCGTACTCGCCACCATCGATCTTCGGAAACGCGTGGGCGGGCCCAAGTGTGCATCGGACGCATCGGAAGAGGCTGCGGCTTCTTTTCTTGCGCGCGCCCCCCGCGGCAGCAGAGGCGCCAAGTGAAGCGCCCGAGCCCAGGATCCGCTCGCTGTTCGGCAGGCGCATCTCGGCACAGAAAACTACGCAGTTCAGTAGGTCGACCTTGCCAATCAAGGGTACCCGTTTGTCCTACGTTTCACGATCCGTGCCTTCTACATTTCTATGGCAATGTGGCCCTCGGAAGGGTCTTGTCTCGGTTCCAGTCGCGTGTCACACTACAAATCAGCCCAGACTGTATCCAGCCTCCTGGGTTCGACTCAGGCTTGCTTGTCTGCCGCGCGCTCCTCTCGAGCTCCCGCCTCCTCCTCCCCCTTGTCTTGATCCTCTCTCTCTCTCTCTCTCTTTTCTCCCTCCTCTTGCTCCTGCTCCTCTTCCTCCTCATCCTCCTCGTCCTCTCCTCGTCCTCTCTCGAGCTCCCGCTTCCTCCTCCCCCCTGTCTTGATCCTCTCTCTCTCTTCTCTCCCTCCTCTTGCTCCTGCTCTTCCTCCTCATCCTCCTCGTCCTCTCTCGAGCTCCCGCTTCCTCCTCCCCCTGTCTTGATCCTCTCTCTCTCTTCTCTCCCTCCTCTTGCTCCTGCTCCTCTTCCTCCTCCTCGTCCTCCTCGTCCTCTCCTCGTCCTCTCCTCGTCCTCGTCCTCATCCTCCTCCTCCTCCTCTTCCTGCGTCTCTTCCTCCTCCTCTTCCTGCTCCTCTTCCTCCTCCTCCTCCTCCTCGTCCTCTCCTCGTCCTCTCGCCTCCTCGCCTGCCCGCTCGCCCTCCGCGCGCGGGCCGGCCGCTGCGCTCTGCTGCCGCGGCCGCCCGCCCGGCCGCCCGCGGCACGAGAGAGAGCCGGCGGGCGGGCGAGGCTCGAGGAGGACGAAGGCGAGGGAGGAGGAGGAAGGCGAGGGAGGAGGAGCAGGAGGAGGAGGACGGAGGAGGAGGCTCGAGGAGGAGGAGGGGGAGGAGGGGGAGGAGGAGGAGGAGGGGGAGGAGGAGGAGGAGGGGGAGGAGGAGGAGGGGGAGTAGAGGAGATGGAGGAGGGAGGTCGTAGGGAAGACAGGAGGAGGAGGGGGAGGGGGAGAAGGAGGAGAGGGGGAGGAGGAGGAGGAGGAGAGGAGTTAGGAGGAGGAGGAACGACGACGAAGGCGAGGGAGAGCAGAGGGAGGAGGAGGACGGAGGGGAGGGTGAGGAATGGAACATTGGAACGGGGCCAATGATTAGTCGGGGGTGGACAGAACCCCCAACAGTGACACGTCGATGAGTGAGTTGTCCGTGTTCGGTTCTCGAGAGGGCGCCGTGGCCGTCATTTTCCAGGCTTGCGCCCACCAGGTTTGGGCCTCAGGTCGTTTTCGCTGAATCACGTTTTACTAAAGGGAGGTCTGTCAATCCCCGAATTAAGCCGCGAAAGAAACCAAGCCGGAGGAGTCGAGGTGAACAGGCGGAGCAGGAGGAGGAGCAAAAAGGACGGTGATGAGGAAGGGGAGGAGGAGGAAGAGGAGGGAGGAGGATGAGGAGGAGGAGGAGGGATCGAGGAGGAGGGGGCCCCCCCGCGGCGTCGTCGAGGGATTCGAGGACGAGTATGCCCCTGGGCGGCCGCGGCAAGGGCCGAATATGCACGAGGGAGGGGGAGATCTCAACACTTGCGGGTCAGAGCGAGGGATCGAATGTTTACTCCAGATTTCGTAATAAAAGGGAGGGGGTCTGGACCCTCCAAAACAAGCCATTTCAGACCTCCCCCGTGAGCTACCCTACACGAGCACTTAAAACTTTTAAGTTTCATAAAGCGCTTGTAAATAAAATTCAATACATTTGAATATTCAGATTTGTTGGTTTATCCTCCCTTCCTCTTCTCTTTATCCTTTTCATTTATTATCGAGGGATTTGTCGAGGATGTCTCCAGCGAGATAAGCCATTGTTGAGGATATTTCTATGAAGACTAAACGCCAAGGATGTCTCAACACGTGCTCGGCTTGGTCTCCTCTTGATCATCTCTTACTTCGAGATTATGCTGAGGTCTGGTGGGCTACTTTGAGTATCCCCCCCTGAACCCCGAACTTTATTATCCCCTAGTGTGTATTCTCGAAGGTATTCGGTTAGGCTAACAACGTCAACACCCACGCTGACAACAGCAACAACAATAGCACTACGAATACTACAAATACAGCAATACCATTAGCAGCATCAGCAACAATAGCATCGTAGCCATTTGGGCTTTAGGAGGCAAGCTTCTGCTGGCGCCGCTTTCGTCGGCTGACACCAGTCTTTGCCACAATATCTACTGGCGCAGAGCGCGCTTGGTGTGCGCGAGATGGCGCTCGCGCGCGTGCCGCAAAAAGGGTGGGGGGGGGGGTAGCACGCTGCGCGGGAGGAGCTGCCCATGCCCGATATCAGGAGCGAGCGTCGGCAGAGGCACGCGGAGATGCTTCTGGGCTCGAGCTGCAAAGGTCTGCGCGAACGAAATGGGCACGGAAAGAATGGGCACAGTGCCCAACAGCGGATCCAGTTCACTTTGAACAGGGCTCGTTGTCCACGCTTCCGCAAGCTGTGTCCTTTCGATACAGAAGGCCGCCTGCCCAACAGCGGCCGCTGTTGGTTTGAGACACCATTGGTGGTTGGGCATTGTACCCATTTTTTCCGCCCCCAGTTCGGGCGTCCAAGAAATGGCAGTGTTCAGGGACTACCTGCTGGACCCAGAGAACCCCGACGTCAGGATGCCGTTCTTCAGCGGCGGCAGGCAAGAAGCATCTGACCGCCACGAGACGAGCAACGGGAACTTCGCAGCTCACCGCGAGAGTTTGGTCAGGAGGACCGTGAGGAAGGGCCTGATGGAAGACGTCAGGGGCGAGGCGTGGGGAATCCCCGACCGTGGCGACGGCGTGCCGCCTAACCCCGCCAACTTTGAGTCGGGGGAAAAGGGGGGTATACATATTCGGTCGACGTGATTTGACGACGAGTTGTCTTGGCGCGACAAGTGTGGACACTTTTTGTCGCACCGTAGGTCCCTTTCCGCCCCGAACATCGAAAGGCAACATATCCACTTGCTCAGGCACGCCACCTTGGGAGAAGCAATCTACGGCGGGGTTTCCCGCGAGCTTGGCAACCGGTTCCTGAAGGCAACGCTTGGCAACGGTCTGAGGGTTCCACCCGCTCACCCGGAGCTGCATCTGCAGAGGCCTGAAAGAGATCCACGACTCAAGAGAAAAGTCGGCGGGGGTGTAAATTTGGGGGGTTCGATCAGTAGCCGTTCAGGGATGTGTGCGTCTCTAATTTGATGGATTTTGATGGAGAAACTTTGGTTGTGATGGATATCGCTTGGGTTTTGATGGTTATGAGGGTGCTGATGATGATGATGATGGCGATGTTGATGGCATTGATGAAAATGATGGTGGTGCTGATGATGATGATGGTGTTGACGGTGGTGATGCGGATAACGGTGATGACGATGATATTGATGATGATGATGATGATGGGGCTGAGGCAATGATGAGGTGATGGCAATGGTAAGGGTGACAAATATTCCATATCCTCATGTGGTTGGGGTCTCGCTTGGACTAGAGCACTGGTTGGTCGTTCTCCTCACCACCTCCTCCTCCTCCTCCTCCTCCTCCTCCTCCTCCTCCTCCTCCTCCTCCTCCTCCCCCTCCTCCGCCTCCTCCTCCTCCTCCTCTGGTACTTTAGGCTCACACCCTTCGCTGGCCGCCTCCCCGAGCGCGCGCCGCCGCTGGGCCGCTGCCGGGCACGCAGAAGGGTGCCAGTTCGGCGGCGCTGGAGGCCACGCGCGGGGCGCTGCTGGCCGTTTATGCGGCTGCTGGGCTCGCGTCCGCCTCGGGGCGGCGGCCCGCAGCGCGCTGGTTGCGCGTGGCGGAGGGCCTGCTCCGCACGGCGGTGGCTCAGCTTGGCGCGCCGACCGCCGACCCTGAGCCAGAGGCCGATGCGGGCCCCCCGACGGCGCCGCGACGCCGTCGCCCGCGCGGACGTGACCGAGGGCATGGCGGGGGCGATGCGAGCCCAGATGACGACGTCGTCGCGATGGGGCAGTACGAGGAGGGGGCGGCTGGCGCGGCGGTGGCAGGCGGGGCTGCGGTCGACGACCAGCCGATGCTGTCCGACGAGTGGGCGGATGCGTTCCCTGTGCAGCGCTGGCGTCCTGCGGGCGGCACGGGCCGCGGCAAGGGCAAAGACGAGGACAAGGGCACGAATGACGCGGACCAGGACGAGTACAAGGACACGGACTCCCTGTCGGAGCTCCGCACGAAGGTCGCGCGCCTCCGGAAGGTCGTGGGCCTGCCCCCAGGGGCGGAGGACGCCTCAGGCAATCCCTTGTGCCTGAAGGCCATCATCGACAAACTTCTCGCCTTCAAGAAGGCTGGGATCATGGTTGGTGCGCCGCGGCAGAGCAGTGGCACGGGATGAAGTTGCCTTTCCTCATCCTGTCAAGGGGTCGGCATCGGTAAGTCCGACTCGCCCGTCGTCGCTTGTGCTTCGACACGTTCATCGTGCTGCTGGGCGCCCTCGCGGAGCCGCTGTAGCTGCCCACGGAGCCCCGTGAGTTGGGCCCGCGGCGACGCGCCACGAGGCAGGACCGCCGCTCTCGGCGTCGCTTTCTCTCTCTCTCTCTCTCTCTCTCCTCTTCCTCTTCTTCCGCATCCTCCCCCCCCCCCCTCCTCCCCCCCGTCCTCCTCTTCCTCCTCCTCCTCCCCATCATCGCCATCCTCGTTATCATCCTCCTCACCCTCGTCGTCCGCATCCTCCTCCTCCTCGCCTTCCCCCCTCCTCCTCCTCCTCCTCTCCTCCTCCGCCTCCTCTTTCCCTCATCATCCCATCCGTCCCTGTCTCCTCCTGCCCCCCCCTCCCACCCTCCTACTTCTCCTCGTCTTCCTCCTCCTCCTCCACCTCCTCCCCCCCCTCCTCCTCCTCCTCCTCCTCCTCCTCCTCCTCCTCCGCCTCGTCCTCGGACCCGTCCATTCCTCCTCCTTCTCGTCCTTCTCTTCGTCCTCCTCCTCCACATCATCATCCTCCTTGCCATCCTCCTCCTCGCCCTCGTCTTCATTGCCCATCAATCTCCTCTCCTCGCCCTCTTCCTCCTCCTTCTCTTCCTCCTCCTCCTCTCCTCCTCCTGCTCTGCTCCTCCTCCCTCCTCCTCCTTCCTCCCTCCCCCCCCCCCCCCGCCCCCCCCCCCCCCCCCACCCCCCCTAACCATCCCACCCGCCACCCGCCCACCCCCCCCCACCACCCAACACGTACACGACACACACACACGACACACACATTCACATTTCACTTCACACACTACACGCACGCACGCACGCACGCAACACACACGACAACAACACACACAACAAACACGCGGCGCGCGCACACACACTACACCAACACACGCACGACACCGCACACACGCACACACGCACACACGCACCACACGCGACACACGGCACACCACGCACACACCAAACACAACGCCACTCGCACACTACGCACTGAACCGCAACACACGCACACGCACACGCACACGCACACGCACACGCACACGCACACGCACACGCACACGCACACGCACACGCACACGCACACTCACACGCACACGCACACGCACACTCACACGCACACGCACACGCACACTCACACGCACACGCACACGCACACGCACACGCACACGCACACGCACACGCACACGCACACGCACACGCACACGCACACGCACACGCACACGCACACGCACACGCACACGCACACGCACACGCACACGCACGCACGCACGCGCGCACGCGTACACACACACACACTCACACACCACTCCCCCTTCCTTCTCCGCCCCCCCATTATCCTTCCCATCCTTTTCCTCCTTCTCCTCCTCATCCGTCCCCTCCTCCTCGCCATCATCCTCCTCGTCCTCGTCGTTCTTGTCGCGTTCCTCCTCCTCATCCTCATGCCTCTCCTCCCCCTTCTCCTCTTCTTCCTCCTCCGCCTCATCCTCGTCGTCCTCCTCCTTCTCGCCCTCATCCTCTTCCTCCTCCCCTTTCTCGCCAGTGCTCCTCCTCATCTTCCTCCTCCTATTCCTCCTCCTCCCCCCCCTCCTCCTCCTCCTCCCCCTCCTTCTCCTATCACCCCCCCTCTCCCTCGTCGCCCCCCTCCTCTTCCCCTTCTTTCTCTTCCTCTTCCTCTTCCTCCTGTTCCTTCCTCCTCCTCTTCCTCCTTTTCGTTCTCCGACTCCTCCTTCTCCACCTCATCCTTGTGTCTCCTCTTCCTCGTCTTCGTCGTCATCCCCCCCGCCATCATCCTCCTCATCCTCGTCGTCCCAATCATCTTCCTCCTCCTCCTCCTTTCTTCCCTTCCCCCTCCTCTTTTTCCTCCTCCTCGTCATCTTCCTCGGCCTTCTCCTCTTCCTCCTCTTCCCCCTCTCCTCCTCTGCCTCCCCCCTGTTCTCCTCCCCATCCCCCCCCTCCTCCTCCTCCTCCTCCGTTTCGTCCTCCGCCCCCTCCTCCTCGCCATTGTCCTCCTCGCCCTCGTCGTCCTCATCGCGTTGTTCCTCCTCCTTTTTCTCTTCCTCCTTCTCCTCCTCCTCGCACCCCTCTCCCTCCACCTCCCCCTCCGCCTCCATTTCCTTTTCTTCCTCATCCTCCTCCTCCTCGCCCCTATCCACCGCTTCCTCCTTTTTCCTTCTTCTCCTCCTCCTCGCACTCTTCTTCATCTTCCTCCTCCTCCTCCTCTACCTCCTCCGCCTCCCCCCCCCTCCTCCTCCTCATCGCCACATCGTCCTCATCCTCCCCCTCCTCCCCCCCCCCTTCCTCCTCCTCCTGCTCCTCCTCCTCCTCAACCGCCCCTTCCTCGTCCTACTCTTCCTCCTCCGCCTCTTCCTCCTCTCCCCCCCCCCCCCCCCTCCCCTTTCCCCCCTTCTTATTCCCCCTCTTTTTTCTAAATTCCCCCCCCCCCTTCCCCTTCCCCCCCCCCCCCCCCCCCCCCTTTTCCTCCTCATCCTCACCCTTCGTCGTCCTCCCCCCCCCCGCTCTTCCTCCTCCTCTTCCTCCTCCTCCTCCTCTTCCTCCTCCTTCCTCCTCCTCCTCCTTCTTCTCTTCCCCTCCTCCTCCTCCTCTTCCTTCCCCACCTCCTCCTCTTCCTCTTCCTCCTCCCCCCTTCTGTTGTTCGTCCTCCCTCGTCCTCCTCTCCTCCCCCCCCTCCTCCTCCTCCTCCTCTTCCTCCTCCTCCTCCTCCCCCCCCTCCTCTTCCTCTTTTTCCTCCTCCTCCCCCTCCTCCCCTCCTCCTCCTCCTCCTCCTCTTCCTCCTTCTCCTCCTCCTCTTCCCCCCCTCCGTAGCAAATTTGGCTCCAGGCCAAACTGGTGCTCATTTCATTGCCTATCTGGGGTAGGCCCCCACGGCTTTCAGTGCTTTTCGCATCCGCAGCCACACTCACGGGCGAGCTGCCGCCCACTTCATATTCCTCCCTTGCGCTGGTCGCGAGGGCCCCCTGGGAAGCAGAGAGGCGATGGCCGCCGCGGATCGCGGTGGAGGGACCGCCCCTGCTGACGGAGGAGCTGCCGCCAATGTTGGCGGCGCCAGGCCGCGACGCGCACGCCCTGAAGGCGGACGAGGCTCGCCAGCAAGGTTCGCAAGCCAATGCACAGTCTGCAAGCAGTGCCGATACGAATGGACATGGAAGGGGAAGTCCGAGTGCTTCTCTTGTGGCAAGCAGCTGGCTCCACCACCTGCCTAACACCGCCAGCCCACAGGGGCTTGGGCAGGAGCCAGCAAGCCACCGCCGTGGAAGGAGCCGCCAGTGGCCGCCGCCCCTACAAGGGACGCCATCCCCGCCGCGCTCAGCACGCTCCTCAGCGACACCAATCACGCCGAACTCGTCGGCAACCTCAAGGACGCCCTCCAGCAGCCCGACAAGCCTCCGCCTGCCCGCGCAGCCGAGCAGGTGCTCCAGTCGGCGCTGTCAGTCCTCACCGACAGGGAGAAGAAGTTCCAGCAAACGGTCGACGACGTCGAGACCGCCAAGCAGTGGCACGACGACGCCGTGGACAAACAAGAGCAAGCCGCCCTTGACCTAGTCCAGGCACAGAACGCATGCGCCAAGGCACAAGCTGACCACAGTGCCCATCTCGCTGGAGCAGTACGCGGAGCACCACCTGCGGGGCCTCCGGAAGCCTTCAAGGTTGACAGCTCAACGTGGGACGACCTCTCCATTTACGATGATGGACCCCGCACCCAGATGGAACAGTGGAAGCAAGAGCTCGACCAGCGCCTCGCCGAGCTCAACAGCGGCCAAGAAAAAGTTCGAGAGCTCCTACGCCAAGCCAAGGAGTGCACCACCAACCCTGCGAAGCGCAAGAAGCCGAATGGGGAAGCACCTGCTGCTCAGCAACCTGCTCCTGAGCCTGGGCGCCCTTCCGTGCCGCCAGCCGAACAGCAGCCAGCCGCCGCGCCTGGAGGACAGGCGCAACCTGGCACGCCAGGAGCATTTGCCGCCCCACCTGCTGAGCCACGTCAGCCTGGAGGCGCCCCTGGACCCGCCGCAGCCGCCCTTGCCGCCGACGAGCCCACCGAGGAGGCCCGCAAGGCCGCCGCCGAGCTCATCGCCACCACCGCCAGGGCCAGGGAGCTGGCCTTCGCAGCGAAGGGCATTGGCAAGGGCGCCACCACGGTGCCAGCGGCAGCGGCAGGAGCCCCACCGTCGCTGGGGTAGCCGCAAGCAGCCTGCTCGGCTTAAGGGGCCTGGGACCCGCGCCAGTGGTCCGCCCACGGCAGGAGCACCCGCCCCTAAGCCCGAGCAGGCAGCGCAGATCCTGTTCGGCAACATCACGGAATGGGGCCCGCAGGCCGCGAACTCTCGTCGCAACGCAGGGTGCAAGTACCACCTGATAGCGCTAGCGGAGACGCACGTCGACGCGAACGGCCTCACGGAGCAGATCGGCAAGCTCGCCGTGGGCGGCTGGAAGCTCTCGGCCACACCGGCGGTGGCTACCAACGAATCGGACAAGGGGACCCATGGCGGCGAGTGGGTCCTCACGCGCAGGGACGCGGCGGCGACTGCGTTCGAGGGCTACAGGGGCTACTATTTCAAGCGCCACAAGAGGCAGCCGTTCGTGGGGTTCACGCCGGCGGTCCTCCACACCAAGAGCGGCAGCGAAGTCGTCGCGGCGGCGCGCCTTCGCCCTGGCCTACGGGGCCAAGGCGCGAACAGGAACATCCTGGTCTCCATCTCCACCTTCGTGGACATGCTCACGGGCCCGTGGATCATCCCGGCCGACTGGACCTACGAACCGCACTGGTGGGACAACAAGCCGTGGCTCACGCGCTGGAACGGCGCCATCTTGACCGGCCCAAACTGCATGGCGACGTGCGACAAGGGCTCGGGCTCCGTGTACGACTACGCGATCGTACGAGGGGACGTCGCCACGCACATCGGGATCGAGGCCATCTACGACGTCCCCTGGAAGACCCACTGCGGCATCCAGATCACGGTGGGCACCGCCGAGCCGTGGCAGTACAAAGCTATAAAGGTTCCCAAAGCCCTCCCCGCGCGAGCCAGACCCAGAAAGGTCGCGGACACAAATGGCAAAAGGTCCAAGGCTCGTGCGGAGGCGTTGCGAACCAGGAGGGAAGGCTACCAGAGCACTTGCGCGACGAGTTCTACGCCCTGTACGCCAACCGCGAGACGGCCAAGGAGGACCCCACCCCCTTCGCCATCCCCCAGGAGAACTGGGACGACGCCGCCGACGAGGTCAGCAATTTCCCGATGTTCGATGGCACAAAGGTCGGCACCAAGGAGGACAGAGGACACATCTTCCACGAGCCGAACCTCGCGGAGGACATCAACTCGAAGTACGCGCAGTGGATCGCGACCCTGGAGCTCGCCTTCCTGGAGACGCATGCGGTCCCCGACGAGGACAGGGCCAGGTACCAGGGCAGGGCAGAGGGGTACAGGACCACCAAGCAGACGATGAAGGCGTCGCCTTGCCTCAAGGACCCCGAGGCCACCTGGTGGCAGCACCTCAGCACCCTTGTCGTGAGGTACACCGCGCTGGTCACGAACGGCAAGGACCCCAAAGCCCGCCAGTACATCCACAACACAGTCATGAAGAAGTTGGACGACCTAGAGAACCCCGAGTTCTCCAAGGAGCACTTCGGTAGCAAAACCGACCCGCAGGAGATCGAAGAGTGGAAGACCCAGCTCGCCACCCTCGAGTACTGCGACGAGGACGACCTGCACCACATCAGCGCCACCACCATGGAGTGGACCCACAAGGCCATGGCGAGAGCTGCAGGTAGAGAACGAAAACGGCACCTCGACTGGGCGAAGCTGGCGTGGAAGGAGTCACCAGGCAAGCTGCACCGCATGGTCACCGAACCCAAGGCGCCGCGCCTGGAGGACAAGCAGCCCCACAGGACGGTGGGCGACCCATCCACGGTCATGAACCACTCCGCCGACACCTGGCGCTCCATGTGGGCGTCCGACAGCTACAACGCCAAGCAGATCATCAGCGCCTACGAGAAGGCCATGCGACTTGCGAAAGAGGACCCTCTCTCGCCCATCGAGCCGCAGCACGTGCAAGCCATCGTGGGCACCGCCAACCCGAAGAAGGCGAGAGGAGTCCACAACATCGGCCCCATCGACATCCAGAGGCTACCCGAGAAAGGGATCCAGGAGCTCGCCGACATCTACAACCACGCGGAGGCCAACGGACTGCGGCCGCAGCAGCTCCGCGCCACCATTGGGGCCATGGCCCCCAAGCCCGCAGGTGGAGAGAGAATCTTGGGCATGCTCCCCACCATCCCCAAGACGTGGGCCAGGGTCCGCTCCAGCGTCACCGACGAGTGGTCCAAGGAGCTCGGGGGGTTCTGGGACACCGCCATCAAAGGCTCCAGCGCCCTAAGAGCAGCGCTGGTCAGGGCGCTGCTCGACTTGACGGCAGCGACCTTTGGCATCGCCTTCGCGACCTTGCTGATGGACGTAGAGAAGTTCTACGACTCGGTCTGCTACGCGCTCCTCTTCGACGCCGCCATCGGGGTGAACTTCCCCCCGATCGTCGTGGCGCTGCAGGTGCAGCTCTACCTGGCGCCCAGGTACTTGCGCATGCACGGCTGGGTCAGCGACATCATAGATGACGAGAGGTCCATTGCCGCGGGCAGCTGCAATGGCGGTAAGCTCGCCAAAGTCTACCTGGGGCCGATCCTGCAGAGGGCCCACATTAACCACACCTACGCGGGCCTGTGGACGTTCGCGGACGACGCGGTCGCGAGAACAGAGGGCCAAACCAAACAGGTCGTCAAGGATCTGATCGGCGTCGGCGCCGACTTTTGCGCCGGCATGACGGGCGCGGGGCTTCGGGTCTCGCCCAAGACCACCGTCGTCGCCTCCAACCAGACGATCGCCTACGCAGTGCACGACGGCCTCAAGCAGAAGGGCTACTACGTCGAGGTGGCCAACAGCGCGGTCGACCTCGGCATCGACGTGGGCGGCGCCAAAAGACGGGTCGTGGCCAAGGCCACCAAGAGGGCCAAGACTGCGAGGAGGCGCACTCACCGCATCGTCGCCAAGGTCAGGAAGCACGCCTCCCTCGCCAAGATCGCGAAGGGCTTGTGGAACACGGGCCCCAGGCCGCAGGGGACCTACGGCCACCAGATCATGGGCCTCGCCCCAGCGGCCATCCTCGACCAGAGGCGCCAGGCCATCCAGGCCTCTGCGGGGAAGGTCCCTGGCCGCTGTCTCTCCACAGCCCTGGCCGTCGCCATGAGGAAGAAGGACCTTGCCATCGAGCTCAGGTGCCAGTCGATCGCCGAGTGGCTCAACTTCTGGACGCAGTACCCAGAACACCACATGCGGGTCACGCAGGCGTGGAATCTGATTTACAACAAGTAGATCACGCGCGGCAACAGGAAGTGGAGGAAGGTCATGGGCCCCATCTCCGCCATCCAGGCCGTCCTCCTGGACGCTGGCTGGACCTGCCCGACGCCAACGGAGTGGTCACGACCACTTTGGGCAGGCGAGACCCATGCCCAGGAGTGGCAGCTACCTCACAGTGGACAAGCCGACTGGGAGGACAAGCGCTACGACGTGGACCCTGCGGAGTTCGTCCACGAGTTCTGCCTGTCCTTCGAGAGGAGCCTCTGGAAGGACGCTGCCAAACATCCACATGGAGAAGGATTGCAACGTGGGGGCCCAGACGTCCACATAGTTGCCAACGAGACGGGGCAGTTCACGAGGAAGGGCCAGCACGACCAGTCGGCCCTCAACCTGTGCGTGGTCGCGGGGGCGCAATGGCCCAGAAGCCGACTCGAGACGGGGTGCAACGCTACTCCAACCTGTCCGAGATGCGGAGAGGCCGACGAGACGCTCATGCACAGGGTCTGGCTGTGCCCCTGCAACCGCGACCACGAGGACTACACGGATTCTGACGCCCTGTTGCCCTCTGCCCTGGCTGGAGCAGAGGCTGCTCCCGCCTACTGGCTCCGTGGCCTGCCTGCGCGCGCTGACACGCACCCGCTCTTTGCTTCGTTGGGGGGGGGCGGCGGGTGGAGCTGGGTTGGGCGGGATTGGGGGGGCTGCGTCAGTAGCGACGGCACCCTCGCCCTCTTCGGAGACGGTTCCGGAGGTCAGTACAGTGATGACCCACGTCGCCGAAGAGTGGGGACCGCCTGTGCTGCTATGAAGTGCCTCTTCGGGGAGTGGGTCCCCTGGGGAGGAATAATGTCGGGCCTCGAGGGCCCCTGTCAAACCGTGCCCCGTGCAGAGCTGCTAGCTTTCGCGCTCGCCCTAGAACACTGGAAGGGCGACCTCTGTTTCATTACAGACCACCTGCCGCTGCACGACGGATGGCGGACGAATCGACACTTGCGCCCCAGCGATGGCGCAAATCAGGACATGTGGGCACGAAATGCCAAGGCAAGTCGTGCACGTGGCACTAGCCAGCTCACTGAGATCTGGGTGCCCTCACACAGCGAGGAGTCACCTGGCCTAGCCTCAGACCCTGTGCGATACTTCCACACTATCGGCAACGCGACGGCCGATGCATGGGCAGGTGTAGCGGCCCAACAGTCTTACGAGGCAGCGCTTGTATACGACAGGCCCCTCCCACTGACCTGCACGATGCCCAGTGCGCCCTCGTCCGCAGGAGGGCGCGCCGTGCCCTAACTGACACGCTTTCAGTTGATCCGTGGGTCGCGGAGCGACCCTCGCAGGCCAAAGGCCCGCGCCTCACCAAGCTGCAGTTAGCCATGCAATCGAGCCAGCACGCCTTTGAGCTCAGAGCGGGCAAGTACCTGTGCTCCCGCTGCGGGCTCACCACAGACAAGTGTAAAGTACGCCAGGCCTGTGCCACGCCGTGCACCCACCAGCCGCCTCTGCCGTCAGCCAGTGACCAGATAGTGCCAGTACAGGGCACTATCACCACTTCTGGGCGCGAGCTGCACGCCAGCCATAAGCTCCATTTCATGCAGAAGTACCGCCTGTACTTCTGCCGCGGGCGCGGCAAGACGGCAACCGAGGACCCACGCCACCTTGCCGCACCCTGCACGCGAATCACCAAGAAAGGGCGAGATAATCACGCCAAAACAGTCAAAGGAGAATACACGCGCGCCCACGCTGGGCGCGATGGCCTCACCAAGTTTCTGCGCGCAGCTACCCGCGGCATGGCCGCGGAAGAGATTCCAGCTGCCTCTGCGCCTGCCGCTGCAAGCGCCGCTCATAGTCAGGGCTAGAATGCACTTGGCATCGCCCGAACAATGCACCTGGGTGCGCTCGGTCTGTTCCTCTGTTCCTCCTCCTCCTCCCCCCCCCCCCTCTCCTCTCTTCCTCCTCCTCCTCCTCCTCCTCCTCCTCCCCCCCCCCTCCTCCCCCCCCCTTCTCTTCTTCCTCCTCCTCCTCGTCCTCCCTCTCCTCCTCCTCGTCCTCCTCCTCCCCCTCGTCCATCTCCGCTTCCTCTTCTTCGCCCCCCTCCTCCTCTTCCTCCTCCTCCTCTCTATATCCCTCTCTCTTTCTCTGTCCCTTCCTTTCGCAGCAGAGTGGTGGACCGCGCATAACAAACAACAAAAAACGTCCACGTCTTGAGTCAGTTATTGAACATCTCTCCACTCGGGCTCAACCTGGAAACCATGTGAGCGTGGTTGTGCCAGTGAGTCCGGAGCCGGGCCCCCAGTTTGAGCTCGTTGTCAGGGGAGGGCGCGTGCGTTCAGATTTTTGTTTGGCATATTTTTGGTGCCGGGCGATGGTTGTCCATGCTGCCGGGTCACATTATATTGAAACGTGGTTGCATTATCAGAGTTGGGGGGGCCCGAGCGGTCATTCACTGTCCATGGGTGCGTGGCTGAACTGGGGATCCACGGCGAGACGGCGAGGATTATTGTCGTTGGTTTGTTGCGTCGTCCCTCCCGCGACCCACCCGCGATCCACCCCGCGACCCACCCCGCGACCCCCCCGCACCCTTCACTCTTATCCACAATTACGGGGTGTATAGGTGAATCCAAGTCGGACGTGCGCATCCCATGAGGGCGCATGGTATCAGTACTTGTTTCTGCGTGGTACGCACAGCGTCCCAGGGCTTCCGCGGGAGGTCCTCAAGCTCGACGACCAGATCCAGCTCAGCCAGATGACCAAGAGCCAGCTGTCCTCAGTGCCGTACGACCCCACGGTGACCACCAAGGCCACGGCGTATCCCCCCCCTCCTCTACCGTCCTTCGGTGGCGGCACCGAGAGGAAAACGAGAAGGGCCGGACCTTCTCAGCAGGCTCGGACGTCCCCCGGCCTTTTGCGAAGTTGTCCAAGCCTCCCCCGGCCATGCGCAGAGGGGTGTGGGGGGAGGGGGGAAGGCTTCTTAGAACCCCCCCTGTTTCTTAGAGGCGCGGGCCTTCCCTATATAGATGCAAGGCCGGCGGTTTCTAACAAGCTGCCTCCTTCCAAGACGCCCCCCCCGTCCTTCCACCCCCTTGTCTTACATCGGGGCTGTTTCTCTACAGGAGGAGTGCTGAACATACTCAATTGTCTGGGCATGATTGCCTCACTATGTCTGCTATGTTTGTGTATTTTGTGGAGGAGGAGGAGGCGGAGGAGGAGGAGGAGGAGGAGGAGGAGGCGGAGGAGGAGGAGGAGGGAGGAGGGAGGAGGGTACTCAAATTCTTCCGTCCAGGAGCCGCCTGCAGGAGGCCACGCCCGGCCTAACCCTTGCGCGCGCCGCCACGTTCTGCGAGCTGTCCTTGGCCTCCTCCGAAGATCTGCACGCACGAAATGGGTACTGAAAGAATGGGTACAATGCCCAACAGCGGATCTTCTTCATTTTGAACAGGGCTCGCTGTCCACGCCGCCGCGGCCTGTGTCCATTCGAGACAGGAGGCCGCCTGCCCAAAAGCGGCCGCTGTTGCTTTGGGACAACATTTGCTGTTGGGCATGGTACCCATTTCGGGCGTCCAAATCCTTGGCCTCCTCCGAAGACGCAGGACGCTCCTCGCGCGAGGGTTTCCGAGAAACCCGGCCGCCCTCTCGCAGAGCCCCGAATCATCAGGGGCAACTCGGGTCAGGGCTAGCTCGGGTTCGTGTTTCGGGATTCCGAACCCGACTTATCATCCCGGTTCCGACTTACCCCGGATAATTCGGGCGTCCAGAGTCCCAACATCATCAGGGGTAGTTCGGGTCAGGGCTAACTCGGGTTCGTTTTTCGGGAATCCAAGCCCGAGTTACCCCGGACCCGAATTACCCCGGATAACTCGGGCGCCCAACTCTCACGTCTCCCCTCGCCTGGTCGCCAGCAGTAACTGCTTGGGTTAAGTCGAGCCTGTCCCTCCTATCCGTGGGCGCGCCAACCGAATCCATGGATCGGGGGAGGTGGCCTCCCCAAAATGCGGCTGGTGCCGTCTCGTTCGGCGGCTGACATCCGCGATTTCCCATGGAAATGAGACCCATCGCTAATCCACGCCCCCTTGATCCATGTTTGCGATCGCCCGGTCCGCAGGAGGAATGCTGAAAGATAGTCGCAACATAGTCTGGGAGCGACCTCGATTGTTTTGTTGGGGCATGTCTGTGCATGTTTTGACTATTTTCCAAGAGCGCTCTATCTTGATAGGGAGCGCACAACGCGTAGTGGGCGCATGTGCGGTGGGTGGTGTCAAGGGGCCCTGCGCCCGCGGCACGCACCGTGAGAACAAACATGTGTTGTTCAGCGCTGCTGTCCAATTCTGGTAATCAGCTGCCCTGGTGAATGCACGTGTCCATACCTGGTCACACGCTGGGGGTGCGACGGTAACCGTGCCCTCGCGCCTCGCGCCTCGCGGCCTGGGCCGGCGTGCTGCCTCCCTCCTGGGGCCCCGTGCGGGCGCGAAGATCACCGCGCTCCCCGCCGTGACCCTGAAATTGGGCTCCGGGCTCCGTTGCCATGACGGCCCGAGCTAGCGCATTGAACCTCAGGGCGCATCTGTGCCACTTTTGCTTCCCATCCCACCCACCCGAAGCTGGTGGCAGGCGGCGTGGGTCACGCCAGTTGTGGCGCGACCGTCAGCAGTGAACCGGTATGCGCGCTGTCGCAAAATGTCCTGGCTCGTTGCTCTCTGGGATGCTCTCTGTGGTGGTGGGTGGGGTGTGTGCCCACGTCAGCGTTGTGGGGCATCAAAAAACACGCCCCTGCCCCGGTTTACGAGGCGCTGTGCGCTGAAACTCCCGGGGTAAACGCTGCGTGATGTGCCGCGTCCTGGCGGCTCTCTGGGCTTTGGGGGTTCCCAGGAGGCGCACTTGTAACCCACGGTAGGGCCGTTTTTCTCATCCCTCAAAGTTTACATGTTTCGTCCAAAAAGAGGCGGAGGAGGGGGAGGAGGAGATGGAGGAGTAGGAGAAGGGAGGAAACGGATGAGGAGGAGGAGGAGGAGGATGAGGAGGAGGAGGAGGAGGAGGAGGAGGAGGAGGGGGGGACGACGAGGAAGAGGAGGAGGAGGAGCAGGAGGAGGAGCAGGGAGGAGGAGCAGGAGGAGGAGGAGGAGGAGGAGGAGGAGGAGGAGGAGGAGGAGGAGGACGACGAGGACTTCTGCACGGGCTTCTGCGCCTCCGGCGCCGCCGCTGGCGCGCCCCGCTCGCCGGGGCCCAGAGGGGGCGGGGGGGGGCCGGCGCAGGTCCAAGAGGTAGTCATCGGAGCGGGGGTCCGAACAGGGAGGGATTCTACGAAGGGCTTCGGCGAGCCGTCCTCTCCTCCACCTCCTCCTCCTCGTCGTCCTCCTCCTCCTCCTCCTCCCTGCTCCTCCCTGCTCCTCCTGCTCCTCCTCCTCCTCGTCGTCCCCCTGCCCCTCCCCTCCTCCTCCTCCTCCTCATCCGTTTCCTCCCTTCTCCTACTCCTCCATCTCCTCCCCCTCCTCCGCCTTTTCCTCTTCCTCCTCCTCCTCCTCCTCCTCCTCCTCCTCCTCCTCCTCAGGTCGCCTACGGCCCCGGGGGAAACCGCGCAGCCGAATGGTCGTGCATCGTCTTTGGGCGCGTGGCCGGAGTGAGGTTCCGCGGTGCGGACTGTTGTTGTTGTTGTTGTTGTTGTTGTTGTTGTTGTTGTTGTTGTCGTTGTTGTTGTTGTTGGACTCTCATTTCTGAAGAATAATTATTGTTGATCCCCCCTGTCTGGTGCCCATTGTTTTTTTCAATTGAAGTGCTTCCTCCGGGGCTC
>CAUYUJ010018728.1:133389-163389 GCA_963575745.1 Prorocentrum cordatum
CTTCACATAAGGAACTCATCTATGAAGGCCCCTCCCACGTAAGGATTCAACATGTTGGAGGCCCCTCCACACAGGATATCAATATGGAGACCCTTGCACATAAGGAATCAATATGCGGCGGTCCCTCCACAGACAAACTCAATATGTGGAGGCCACTCCACATAACGAATCTATATTCGAAGGCCCATCCACATAAGAAATCCATGTGGAGACCCCTTTGACCTAAGAAATGAATATGTGGAAGTCCTTCCACAGACGAAATCAACATGTGGAGGTCCCTTCCACATAAGGAATCAATATGTGGAGGAATCCCCCCCACAAGAGGAATCAATATGCGCGAGGCCCCTTGCACATAAGGAAAAAATGTGGGGGAGGCCCCTCCACAAAAGGAAACAATATCATCTTTCTCCTCATCTTTCTCCTCCTACTCCTACTGCTCCTTCTTATCCTCAACCCCTGCGCCAGAGCGGGAAGAGGAGGGGGAGGAGCAGGAGGAGGAGGAGGAAGGGAGATCGCCCACCGCAAAAGAACTCAATTGGTGGAGGTCCCTCCACAGACGGAATCAAGATGTGGAGGCCCCTTCAACTGAAGGAATCGATAATTTGAAGGCCCATCCACATAAGAAATCAAGATATGCAGACCCCTCCAATAAGGAATCAACAATTGGGAGGACCCTCCACAACAGAAATCAATATGGAGACCCCTTGCACACAGGGAATCAATATGTGGAGGTCCCTCCACAGACGGAATCAACATGTGAAGGTCCCTTTCCACATAAGGAATTAATATGTGGAGGATCCCCCACAAACGGAAACAATATCATCTTTCTCCTTCTACTCCTTCTGATCCTTCTTCTCCTCAACCCCTGCGCCGGAGTGAGAGAAGGAGGGGGAGGAGGAGCAGAAGGAGGAGGAGGAAAAGGAGATCGCCCGCCACAGAACGAATCAATATGTGGAGGTCCCTCCACAGACGGAATCAATATGTGGAGGCCCTTCCACATAAGGAATCGACATGAAAAGGCTCATCCACATAAGGAATCCATATGTGCAGGCCCTTTCACATAAGGAATCATTTTGTGAAGGCCCCTTCCACATAAGGAATGAACAAGTTGGAGGCCCCTCCACATAAGAAATCAATATGGAGATCCTTGCTCATAAGGAATCAACATGTGGAGGTCCCTCCATCAACATGTGGGGATCCCTTCCACATAAGGAAACAATATGTGGAGGATCCCCCACAAGAGGAGTCAGGCCCTTTCCACATAAGGATTCAACGAGTGGGAGGCCCCTCCACACAAGATATCATTATGGAAGCCTCTTGCACATATGGAATCATTATGTGGAGGTCCCTCCACAAATGGAATCAAAATGTAGAGGCGTAGAGGCCCCTACACATAAGGAATCGATATTTGAAGGCCCTTGGAAAAACGAACACATGCAGAGAAGTCGGATCAGCGATAAACGAGTAGAAGGAACGACAATGATAATGAAGAGAAGGAGGGACAATAAAGAGTAGAAGGAACGAGGGCGGTAAGGAAGCTTGCGAAGGGGAAGAAGATGACGAGGCCCTGCAACGGAGAAGGGTGGGAGGAAGGAGGAGGGGTGAGGGAGGAGGGAGGATCGGGAGGATAACGAACATAATCAAAAGGAGAAGGAAATAATCATAGAAAGAAATGCAGCGGGAAGGAACGATACCGATGCGGACGGAGAGTGGGCAGCATACGAGGGGGAGGGCTGACAAAGACAGAAGTGGGAAGTATCGAAGACAGGGCGAATGGAGAAGGTGGGAAAGGAGAGGAGGAGGAGGAGGAGGAGGAAGAGGAGGAAAGGGAGGAGGCACAGGGGGAGGAGGAGGATGAGGAGGAGGAGGAGAGGAGGGGAGGGGAAGGAGGAGGAGGAGGAGGAGGAGGAGAAGGAGGAGGAGGAGGAGGAGGAGGAGGAGGAGGAGGAGTAGAAGGAAGACAATAAAGAGAATAATGGAGGAAGAAGGAGGAGAAAGGATGAGGGGGGATGATGGGGAGGGAGATGAGGAGAAGGAGGAGGAGGAGGAGGACGACGACGACGAGGACGACGACGACGACGAGAAAAAAACGAAATGTATGATCACAGGGGGGGGGCGAGCATGTATATATATATATATATATATGCGCCCTGGGAGGGTCACTTACACTAATATCAGCCGCCGGCGACGCCACCGGAGCTCGATCCCTCGGGCGCTGGTTCTGGATAGACCCCCGCCTCCCGCTTGCCCGACCTGGCTGTCGGCGCGCCGCCAGCCTTCCGCCTGGGGTTTCCAGCCCCTCCTGGGAGCTGTCGAGGAAGAGGCCGGTGGTCGGGCGAAGGACGCTCAGGAGGAGAAAAAACACACAGACACAATTAATCGGCGATTCCCAGAAAATATAGGAAAATATGGGAAGTGGGGGGAAAGACAAAAGCCCTAAAAATATGGGGAAATATGGGGAATATTTTTATTTGTGTGTATTTATTTGTGTGTCCCAGTTCCCCTTCAGACGCGTGAGACGACCGCCGCTCTGCACAGGGAGCGGCACGTCGAGGCGCCGCCCGGCGGCTGCACACCGCCAGGCGCAGCCCTCCGCAAGCACGGCGCTGCCGGGCCCCCCCCCTCAGGAGGGAAAAAAACACACAGACACAATTAATCGTCGATGTCCCAGAAAATATAGGAAAATATGGGAAGTGGTGGGGAAGACAAGAACCCAGAAAATATAGGAAAATATGGGGAATCTTTTTATTTGTGTGTATTTATTTGTGTGTCCCAGTTTCCCTTCACCCCCTGCCGCCACCGGGTGCGTCGTACCTTTCCTCCCTCGGGAGGGGAGCGAAGACGCACACGGACACCGCGAGTCGTCGACCCCCACGAGAAATTATGGGAGGATCTGGGAAGTGGGGGGGGAGACGAACATCGATACAACGGGAGAAACTATGGAGCATCCTGGGGTTAGCGCGTACAGTCAAAAACCTTGATAAGATCGCGCGACTTTGCTCAGGGTACCCTCGCGTCCTTGCTCTTCCTTGCTCGTGCGTGCTTGGGGTTTTCGTCGTCCGCCGCCCCAGAAATCCCGACTCCGGCCTCCAAGGGTCTTGCGTCCTTGCCGCGCATGCCTGTGAGGGTTCGTGCGTATTTCTCTGTGTGCTCCTGGGCCCCGTCCCTCCTTTCGGATGCAACTCCTGGGAGGTTAAATTCTAACTTTGCCCTGGTCCGAAAACCGGCTTAATCCGGCTTAATCCCGCTTAATCCGGCTTAATCCCGCTCAATCCCGCTTAATCCGGCTTAATCCTGCTTAGTCTGAGGCCCATTCCGGCGTAACAGTCCCCAAATGGGACTTACTCCTCTTTAATTTCTCCGACGAAAACCTCCCAGTAGTTGCCTCCTAACCTCCTCGCCCTCCCGGGGCCTCTGGACAGCGTGCGCCCCGGCGGGGTGCGCCGCAGCCGCTTTGTGGGGTCTCCTCGCGGCTGCGGCCGCGGGCCACGGGCCGAGGGGGGCGAGGAGCAGGGGGGCGAGGCAGCGGGAGGGAGGCGGGGGAGGAGGAGGAGGAGGAGGAGGAGGAGGAGGAGGAGGAGGAAAAAGGAGGAGGAGGAGTGAGTGAGTGAGAACAGTCGCGATGCGAGTCGAAACGAGCCTACGAACGCTTACGAGTGAGCTTCTCGGCCTTGCTTAAAGCCTTCGGCCATCGATCGGTTTCGATCCGATTTAAATACTCAGCTCGATTCGCATTCGTTCGCCTGGGACATTCCTGACCCAAGCACCTGATGACACTACTGGCATAATACCCGCATCGCGAGCAAAACCAGAGGCCCAAGGATTGATGCAGACGCATTGTGTGGCTACGATGTACCCAGCCCCCCCCTACATGTAGTGCAACCCCCGACGGCAACGCAGAGAACCTACCGTCCACAGGAAGAGGTTTAAAACAAGGGGATAAAATCCACTCGGACTTGGCGGCCTGGGTAGCGGAGCTACAACATATTTTACAGCGCTTGCCAGAATCATCAAGGACGTGACTGGTGGCAAACTGGCGGCACACAGAAGGGGCTGGAGGCGGCGGTGGTTCACACGCAGCCTCTTTTTTTCTCCTTGGACCACCGGCCTTCGCCAGCTCACGCTCAACATCCAGTGAATCAATCGTGGCACGAACAAGCCTGACACGAATCTGATATGCCTCTTTTTCAATTTTGTGCACACGATAGCGCTCGGACTCGCCCAAGCGCACACGACTGGCAGCCAGCCCAGCGAGCTCGTCCACCGCCGCGTTGCCAGCTGCGAGCCGCCACGGCGCAACTCCCTGGGCAACCTGCAGCGGGGACAGGTGCGAGTTCACGAAGAGGACCGTGAACTCCGCTGGGTCCCGCCCTGTGAGGGCCTGGCCGACCTGATGCCACAAATCCGCGTCCTCGCCGACGGGCCACAAGTACCTCCTCGAGTACCAGCCGTCCGCCACGCCACTGTTGTCCGTGACGAAATTGACAACTCCTCTCGACATCCTGAGTGCCGTGAGCAGGGCGAGCAACTCTCCGCGGGGCACACTCTGCCGCACCCCTGGGAGTCCGCCCATCACCATGCCGTCGATGCCCAGCGGGTCGAAGCTCCTGATGCTGATGACCGCCAGCCCGACGCGCCTGAAGCGGCTGTCGGCCGAGTCGGCGCCGCCGCTGGCGTCGCCGAACAGCCATAAAGGCTGCTGGGCCGAACCGGCCCCGAACGCCAAGCGGTCGTCGTCGGCCGCTGCTGTGCCTGCAACAAACCACTCCTCGGCCGTCTGCGGGGGACTCACCGCAGTCCAGGCTGCTGGGATCAACCCCCGCAGCCAGTAGCACTCCTCGCTCTCGTGTCTGCTGTAGGCCTGCGCCACCAAGTCCTGCGACCGATCGTAGGCGGGCGAGCCGACGTTCTTGCAGCACGCCCACCCGCGGTGGAACATGGTCTCGGGCTCCTCGTTGCACCGAGGGCAGAGACGTGATAGCCCGAGCGCCTTCGCCCCTGCCGCATCAACTCGCCGATCCCTCGGCCAGCTGCCGCCCGACGCCACCATGCTGAGCACCTCCGCCATCCTGTTGCCCCTCGGCATGCTGGCGAACTGCTGGTGGAGCCTGCGCAGCGACATCATGTCCACGCCGTGCTCGACCCCGCCGCCGCAGAAGTGCTCACTGGCCTTCTGCCACAGCTTCGCCGAGATCGAACTCTGCAAATCCGCGACCAATCCTGACGGGGCGTCGACGTCCACGAAACCTGTCCAAGCCGTGTCGGGAAACTGCCACTCGATGACCTCGCCAGTGTCTGTCGGTGGCATGGCCCAACTGATCGCCGACTGAGGATTCCACCCATTGTCCAGCAGCAGGGCCACCATGGCTGACAAGGGTCCGCGAATGTGACGCGCACGATGCTGCGGCTCGGCCTCCTGGAGGCGAGCGACCACCGTAGGCCACGAAGCATGGACCCCTGCGCGAAGGGATGGCTGCTGCTGCCACATACGAAACCACAATCTGACACACTCTTCAGGCATACGAAGGGCTGGATCAACTGGCGTCTTCAAACCAATCAACGTCGTGAGACAGCGGCCGCGGGCCGCTGACCCAACGGCCGCTCCGAGCCGTCGGCGGTAGGTGGTGAGGTAGCTGCCGAAGACCCCGTGGATCTGGTAGGCATAAGAGCCCGCGGCCTGGGCCCCAAGCCTCTCGAGCTTGGACGCCACCTGATACCTCCTACCCGCCTTCTTGTACTTCCTTAACTTCTCGTGCATCTTGCCGTACTTCTGGAACCGAGCACGTCGCGTAGCTCTGGTATGCACGCTGCCGTTGCCCAGGTCCGTGCCAAGGTACGCCGCTGTCCGCTGCGCCTTGACCGTGAACCCTGCACGACGCAGAGCCCTCGATACCTTGACCGCCTCCTTGAAAGCCGAGCACATTACCACGCTCTTCTGGGCCACTCGAAGATGTAGTCGAGCGAGACCTCGGCATGCGTCACGGAGGCACCTGATCAAGTCGCTGGTGACTGAAGCTGCTGACCCAACTGCGCGCTGCGATAAATCATCCACCCATATGCGGTGGCCCATGCGTGGGTGGGCCGTGCATATCTTCTGCAGCGTGAAGTAGACAACTATCCGTGCAAAACGTGTCCCTGACCTCAATCCTTGAACAATTGATTGGGTAGGGATGAGGGGTAAGGACCAAGCACCCCTTTGGCCCAGCGTGCGAACTGCCATACACTGGAGCGTCTCGAGGCATAACACAGCCGCGGGAAACCCCAACTTCAGCCCATTCGGTAGCAACACCTGCCAGCGAATACTGTCGTAGAAAGCCTCTATATCCAATAGTCCGTGTCCTGATGGTATACACAACACATGGCCGACCTCCTCCTGAAGCGATCGGACAAACGCCTCGCGGAGGGCAGCGTTGCCCTGCACTGCTGCGTCCCAGTGGGCCGCCGTCTCGTCGCTCCAGTCGCTCACGAGGGGCTCACGTATGAGCGACCAGACGCGTGCAAACATCGTCAGCAAGCCGATGATGCGGTCGCCTCCACCTTTCTTCGGCAGCAAGCGGCCGAGCACCACTAAAACTTGGTGCGGCCACACCACCTGCTCTTCGCACAGCATGTACAATTGGGCCAACTCCGTCAAGGCAGACTGCGGAAGCCTCTCAAAGTCTAGAGGAGACATCTGATCAGCTCCCATGCCAGAACGTGGGCGCATCCGATGCGCCGCTGCTCGCACCATGTCCCCCGTGATCTCGGGGAGGACCTCGGTTTGAGCTCGCTCCTTTGCCTGCCGAAAACATTCCTTGACCTCCTCAACATCATCTCGAGTGGGGCACCATAGATTGCGCCACTTGGCCGACTTGTGATCGATCACGTCCCTGGGGTGAAACAACATCGTGTCATCCACTTCGACCTCAATGGGCACTAGAGGGTCGTCTTTGATGCTCTTGTGGAGCTTCCCCAAGGCTGGGGCTGTCTCCATCCACTCGCCAAACTCTCGCAGTGACGAAGCAAGCGCCCGTCGCTGGCACCTGCTAGCGATACGCTCCGCACTCTGCGCAAAAATCTCAATGTCAGCACGCTCCGCAACACGAATCGTTTTGAAGAAACTCTGCCAGCGTCGCCATGATGGATCTCCATTCTTTCTGGCCTGGACTCGAAGTCCCGTGTGTGCCTGCTGAGGGCACTCTGAGACCAGCTCACCGATAGATGTGAATAAAAACTCTCTCTGCTTGCCACCGTTCTGCCGCCTGGAGTGACGCCCCAGGCTGAAAAGTAGTGTGTGTAACCTGGCCCACCAGCCTGCTAGTTGATCACGCGACGCTGCCGCCCGATGCCGAACAGAATGGTGTACCACGCTCTCTTTGAAACTGGGCCCAGCACTGCGACTGACCTCAGACAAGTCCTGACTGCCATGGTGCTCGTGTAGAGAGGTTTCAACAGTTCGCACCCACGCTGCATACAAGGAGCTGACTGCCTGGGCCGAGCTCTGAGACATAAGCCGAACGGCTACGGAGGCGAGGACCGAGGGATGAGGGGAGCACTGCACCGCAGGCAAGAAGCCCACGTCGGCTCGACACCGAGTCCAAACATCCTCGGAAACCTGAAATTCCACAGGCGACACGTGGCCCCCGTTGTCCGGGGCCTCAGACTGACTAATTGCCTCGGGGGGTGGGGGCTGGGTACTTAATTCATTCACACTTGGAAGGTCGAAACCCTGGTCCGAAACAAACATCCCACCCGAGAGGACACAAGGGCTCAACCCTTGGTCAGACGCAGGGTCGACCTTCCCCGAATTGCCAGACGGCCTGGACTGGGGCTCAGAAGACTCAGAAGACGCCGCCGCCACCTCAGAAGACGTGGCCCTCACCGCAGACGACGAGGGAGCCTTGCTGACCGAGGACGCCGATGCCGCGACTAGGCCGATGTGAGCGACAGCGAACTCCGACTCGTGGGCCCAGGGGTCCTCCTCGTCCTCGAAGGGGTCCACGACGGGCTCGGGGGGGACGACGGCACCCATGTGTTCCCAAGGGCCCAGGCCAGGGTCCTCATCAGGATCTTGGGAGCTCCCCACACTGCACCAATCATCTTCGCACCCCTCAGGAGTCATCTGAAGATCCCCGAAGTAGTACTGGAAACACTTCTTGCGAGACTCCTTCGCCAGGGCCTGTTTTTCAGCATTTCTCTCGCGGGCAAGGCTGGACTTCGATCCTGGTTGAGGCGCAGTCCGTGGCCTCGCCACTTGGGGCAGCGGCCTGGGCACCTCGAGGAGGCGCGTCAGCAGCTGCTCGCCTGAAGCCCTCAGTGTCAGCAGTAGCCCCACGTGGGGCTTCCATGGCACCGCCGTGACCCCGATGATCGATTGAATGTAGCCTCTGGCCGACTGGGAGCAGATAACGTAATCGATGATGGAGCCTGACTCGCCAGCCTCGCAGGTGACTGTAATCTGCTCGGCCTCCAGCAAGCACGGCTCCCCCAGCAGGCGGCCGAAAAACTTGGAACGACGCATGATCTCCGACTTGATGTTCCAATCGCCGATGACGATCCACGGCAACTGGAACGAGTTGAGCATTGCCCCCAACCTCTGGAAGCGGCCGATGTTGCCTGCCCCGAACTGCACGCTCGGGTGGCCATAGAACACGACAATGATAACGCTGTACCCCTGCATGTGGACGATGACGGCCTGGAACCCGTCGAGCGCCGCCTGTGCAGGGGCCCTCAGCTTCATAGCTGAGGAATTGGTGAACACGTTCTGCATCTGCAGGTGCTGCCGAGCCAATATCCACTCGCCGCCTTCACACGACCTGTGAATCATAGCTGCACTGACCTGCTTCCGCTTCGATCTCGCATGATTGGCAAGGATGTTGAAGCCAGCCCCTCTGGCCTTCTTGTCCCACGACTTGAATTGCGACTCCACAATATGAGTCTCGCATACCCCAATGAAATCGTATGACGACTTAGCTAAGAAATCCCAAGCTTTCTTGGACATCACTGTGACATTCGAGAAAAAGAATGAGCTGGATGTCCTCCCCGCCTGAGGCTGCTCAGGCTGCTTCGCTGATAGTTCGGCCCCTAGTCACAGGCCACCTGCAGGGCTGGCGCCCTGGACATCTCCATGAGCTCCTGGCACCACCGTGCCCTTGCTGCTGGGGTCGCCGTTCCCCTTGCCCTTGCCCATGGACTTGCCCAGCGCCGCCTTCTGCGCGGCCAGCGCCTCGCGCTGAGCCGTGAACTTCGCGGCGGAGAGCCTCGCAGCCTCCCTCTCGATGTCGTCCGTACGGGCCTGCTCTGCGGCCTCGGCCTGGGCGGTGGCGTGATCGGCATCCGCTGAGGATGCCTCCGCCGCGGCTCCGCTTCCTGCCACGGGTGCAGGTGGGGCCGTCGGCTCGCCGCCGCCTGGGGCCGCCTGGCCATCGCTCATGCCCGTCTTCCTCTTCTTCTTGATCCTCTCATCGACCTCCTTGCGCACCGCAGCGGCCCTCTCCAGCATCGCCTGGATGTCCGCCTCCTTGGTGCTCAGGGTGGCCTGGAGCTCCTGCAACTGCGTGTGTACCAATCGTAGCTGCTCGCGCTCCTCCTCCTCGCACTCCAAATCGTCGAGGCCTTGGAACAGGGCCTCGTTCCACGTGACCCTGAAGCTCGGCTTGCCCTCGACGACGGGGGCAGCGTCCTTGGCGGTGACACTGGTGGACATGATGCCCTCGACCTTTGCCAACGCCTCAGCGGCTGCTCGTTTGGCCTTCTCGGCCTGGGCCAGCACCTGCGCGGCCTGGACCTCCTTGTCGATGGCGATGGCGAGGCTGTCCTGAAGCCTGACCACCGCTGCTACTGCCTGCGAATGTTTGCTATCTGCATCACGCCACGCGCCATTGGCGCGACGAACTGCTTCAGCTTCTGCACCAGGGGCGATCGTCTCGGGGCCCTTGGCCTGGAGCTTGAACAGCTCCTGCGAGACCACCGCCTTGAGCGCAGCCGACTCCGACTTCTGAACGACCTGCTGTAGCAACGTGTTCAGATCAGACTCCTTGGCCTCTGGAGCTGCAGGCGACTCCGATGGGCTGGCGCCTTTGCCTCCTCGTTGAGTCTTCGGCACATAGAGTTTGACCTTCCGATTGCAGTGAAAGCAGCAGCCCTTGTTCTCCTGCAGACGGTGATTCCACTCAAACTTGTGGCACCCCTTGCACTGAGAGTACGCACGGCTGAAGGCAGTCATGAGTATCAATCTGCTCCCTGTTTTCGTCGACACCAGCAAGAGCCGTCGATGGCAGCTCTATGGGTGAAGTCCCCCAAGCACCCCGTGGAGGCACAGGCGAGCTGCTCGCGCAAAATGCTCGAGCCACAATTGCTTGAGGAAAAAAAAAAGGAGGAGGAGGAGGAGGAGGAGGAGGAGGAGGAGGGCGGGAAGGAGGCGGGGGAGGAGGGGGGGACAGGGCTCAAGCAGGGGGGGGAGCATCGGGCGGGTGGTAGAGGCGAAGGGGGAGGAGGAGGAGGAGGAGGAGGAGGAGGAGGAGGAGGAGGAGGAGGTGGAGGAGGAGGAGGTAGGGACAGATGGGGTGACCCACGTGGAGGAGGGGGGACAGGGCTCACGTCGACTCCTCCGGCCGGGTTCGATCCGAGCTCGGTGGCTTCCGCTTCGGATGCGAGCCGCCTCCGGCTGCCGACATGGATTCCGATGTTCAGTCTTTGGGCCTGCAGGCCTGCCGAGTTCTCCCGGTTCGGCTTCTCCCGACTCGGCTGCCGACTCCCACCGATCCGATTCATTTCGATTGCTCCGATTCGATTTCGATGGCTTTCGATTCTTATTTCGGATTCCGATTTCGGGTGCCGATCTGGGTTCCGGTTCCCAAATTGGAGGCACAGTAGTTTGCCGATATCCGCCGATTCGGCTTCTCCCGACTCGGCTGCCGACTCCCGCCGATCCGATTCATTTCGATCGCCGAGCCGTCTTATCGATCCGAGTCTGGGCTCTCCTCTCGGGTCGGGCGAAAGGGGGGGATTGGGAAAGGGGGGGTTACGAAAATTTGCTGCATGCAGCTGGTTTCGGCCTCACCGAGGGGCCCATTCCTCGATACATAGCCGCCTCCCGGCGCCGGGAGGCGCCGGGAAAATCAGCTACGTGAGCTGATTCTCAAACCCCCCCTTTGCTATCCCCCCCTTTCGCCCGACCCGATTATCGATCCGAGTCTGGGCTCTCCTCGGGGGAGGCAGAGGCTGGTGAGGAAGAGGCGGGGCGGTGAGCCGGAGCAGCGTCGGCAGGGGCTGTCGAGCAGGGGACGAGGGTGAGGCGACGGATCAGGAGGAGGAGAATGGCCAGGAGCGGGAGGGGGGCGGCGCGGGGAGAAGGAGGTGGAAGGGGGAGGGTCGGACGGAGGAGATGTGAAGAGATCGGGAAGAGCAGGAGGAGCTGGAGAGGGAGGAGAAGCGATGACGATGGCCGATGACCTCGATCATGGTCGGTTCTGGCCATTGCATGCGTGACCGCCCCCGTTCTTGTGCCCACCCACGTCCCCCACCCAACCTTGATCCCGTTGATTATTAGGGGGACGAAAAGTGACATAAACATAAAAACACGGAGGTCCGCGCGGATTTCTCGGATCGGCGCTGGGCCCCCCCGGCGGCGTTTCCGGCGCCGCCCCTGGCGCGCTCCGCGCGCCAGGGAGAGGTCCAGCGCCGCTCCGACAAATCCGCGCGGACCTCCGAGTTTTTCTCCTTGTGTGACTTTTTGTTTCCCTAATTATCTCAGCTGCCCTCGCCACCCAACCTGGATCCCATTGATTATCTCAGCCTTGGGCAGTCTTTCTTGGAGCGAGGGAGGGAGGGAGGGAGGGAGGAGGGAGGAGGAGGAGGCTCCTCCTCCTCCTCCTCCTCCTCCTCCTCTTCCTCCTCCTCCTCCCTCCTGCTCCCTCCTCCTCCTCCCTCCTCCTCCCTTCTCCTCCTCCCTCCTCTCTCGGTGCGTCGCCAGCCCTGCCGGCTTCTCAGGCCCGTGCAGCGGCAGAGCCGTGGCCCACGGCGGACTCGTGCCGTGCCCACGGCGGCGGCGGCGGCCCCGCCGCGGGCGCTGGAGGCTTCGCTGCCGGAGGCCCAGCACTGGTCGACCGAAGAGCCGCCGATCGTGGGGGGAGCAGGAGGAGGAGGAGGACGGGGGAGCAGGAGGAGGAATGAGGAAGAGGGAGGCAGGAGGAGGAGGGAGGAGGAGGAGGAGGAGGAGGAGGAGGAGGAGGAGGAGGAGGGAGGAGGACGAGGGAGGAGGAGGAGTAGGAGGAGGAGGTGAGGAGGAGGAGGAGGAGGAGGAGGAGGAGGAGGAGGAGGAGGAGGAGGAGGAGGAGGGGAGGGAGGAGGAGGAGGAGGAGGTGGAGGAGGAGGAGGAGGGAAGAGGAGGGAAGGAGGAGAGGGAAGAGGAGGAGGAGGAGGAGGAGGAGGAGGAGGAGGAGGAGGAGGAGGGGAGGAGGAGGAGGAGGAGGAGGAGGAGGAGGAGGAGGAGGAGGAGGAGGAGGAGGGAGGAGGAGGAGGAGGAGGAGGAGGAGGGGGGAGGAGGAGGAGGAGGAGGAGGGAGGAGGAGGAGGAGGAGGAGGAGGAGGAGGAGGAGGAGGAGGAGGAGGAGGAGGAGGAGGAGGAGGAGGAGGAGGAGGAGGAGGAGCAAGAGGAGGAGAGAGGAGGAGGAGCAGGAGGAGGAGGGAGGAAGGGAGGGAGGGAGGGAGGGCGCCACCACGCCGCCTTCCACGGCAACCAGGGCGTCATCCTCGACCGCCCCCCGCCCAGCCTCGCCTCTTCCTCTTCCGCTCCTGCCCCTGCCAGGCCGTACCTGCATGCTTCGCCTTAGGCGCACTTAAGTTCATTACCTCATGCTTTTCATGGCTAGGGTTCTGTCGGGCGTGTCCCCCGAGAGGGGGATTTTCGACGAAAAATAAGACACACCCCCAACATGCCCCCAAGAAGGCTCAAAAGACTAAACAAAATAGTCCCCTGATTATTTTTTAAAGTATGTTTTGACTACTTTGGGGGTATTCTTTCATCGGAAAATAAAACACACCCCCAAAATGCCCCTAAAAAGGTTTAAAAGACTAAACGAAATAGTCTCCAGACTATTTTTAGAGTATGTTTTGACTATGTTTGGGGTATTTTCTTCATCGAAAATCCCCATGTATCAGAGCGTGAATTACCTCCCCCGTTTTCGCTTCCAGGCAAAACCAAGCCATACCACGCGCCTCCTCGTCAAGCGGCCTGACCAGTACAGGCCGCAATTTGGCACCGTTTGGTATCCCTTGGAAGCGAGGGTGGTCAAAAGCGAGGGAGGTTTGTTTTCCCCCGAATGTGGGGGGACAGGCCCGACATAAGGCTAGGGACAGGCGACCACAACCCCAACGACCGGGGGTCCCCCCGGTGACGGGGGTGGGGACCCACTCGGCCTTGGGCCTCCCTCCTTCCCCCTCCTCCCCCTCCTCCTCCCTCCTCCCTCCTCCCTCCTACCTCCTCCCTCCTCCCTCCTCCCTCCTCCTCCTCCTCCTCCCTCCTCCCTCCTCCCTCCTCCCTCCCGCCTCTCTCCTCCCCGCCTCCCTCCTCCCTCCCTCCCTCCCTCCCTCCTCCCTCCCTCCCTCCCTCCGTCCACCTCCTCCTCCTCCTCCTCCTCCTCATCCTCATCCTCATCCTCATCCTCCTTCCTCGTCCTCATTCCACGCGGTGTCGGAAACTAAGGCGCAGGTCGCCGTCACGACACGAGCCTGCCGCACCGGCCACGCGATGGCTGCGCCCCGGCCCTCGCGAACGCGACGCGCCGGGCCGCGGTGGCTCGCACGGGTGCCAGGCGAGCGAGCGCATTTCCAGTACGCTTCTCGCGGTGACCGCCCCACCATTCGGTGCGAGCGCAGCAGGTACTCACTAAGTCAAAACAGATGCCCAATCCCAAAAACACGAGGGCCAAGACAAAATGCAGGCTCCTCGAGACTTCGGGGAGGGAGATTTTGGGGTAGGGTTTTACCAGGGCGACGACGACGAACGCAAAACATACCCCGAAATCTCTGGCCGATCTTAGAATCCTCGGTGAATCCGCGATTTTGGGATTGGGGATGTGGTTTTTCGTGGTCAGGTACGGGAAGAATGGGATCGAAGACCGACAGTAGTCCCTGCTCATTTTGGGCCAGACTCTCCAGGCCTCCCAGGTGGGGTCGGAGTAGATGGGGTCGGAGGATCGTGCTGCATCGGCGATGCATCGGCGATGTATCGGCGATGCGGCTCGATGTGGGATCCACTTTTCTCCACGCCGACGAAGTCGACACGTCGCCGATGCATCGCCGATGCATCGCTGATGCATGACCGAGGCGGTGTGATCCTCCGACCCCATCTACTCGGACCCCAGCAAGGAGACCTCTAGACTCGCTGTCGGTGTCCGCGCGGATGTTGTCCATGTGAGACAAGCGACCCTGTGCCCAACAGCGGCCGCTGTCGGTGTTGGGCAACATCTGTTGTTTTGGGAATCGTACACGTGTGTTCGGGCGGGTGGTAATGGGGGGTGGCCTACTTGGGGGGTGAAAAAAAAGAGCCCTACAATAGCCCTTTAGGGCCCCTTTAGGGCCCTTTTCTTCACCGCCCATTAAGGCCACCCCTCATTACCACCCGCCCGATGTGTTCCGTATCAGTATCTGTCGTCACAAATGAATTCTTCGTCCTCTCGGCAGGCGATGGCGGCCCAGGGCGCGGTTGAACAGAGGATTGACCAGGGTCCCTTCGTGACGAGCGAAGCGGGTACGGAGAGAATGGGTACGATGCCCAACAGCAGTCTTTATTCTTTTTGATCAAGCATCGCTGTCCGCGCCGCCTCGGATATGATTCACTGGAAACATGAAGCCGCCTTTCCCACAGCCGCCGCTGTAGGTTTTGGACAACCTTTGTTGTTGGGCCTTGTACCCATTTGTTATACACCAATTCCGGGCGTCCAAAGTATCAGGAGGGGAAACAGCGGATCTCCCGGGGGCCCAAGATGGCCGTTCCATCGGGGCTCAAGAGACGGAGGAGGAGGAGGAGGAGAAGGAGGAGGAGGAGGAGGAGGAGGAGGCCGAAGGGTCCTCGCTGGTCGTGCGGGCAGTGCTCAAGGAGCCAGAACTTGGCCTCGCGGGTCCGATGCGCGTGCGGTGCCCCGGCGCCGCCAGGGGTCGCCCGCGCGGCCAAGGCGGCTCACGAGAAGGTCTTGCCGAGTGGAGCAGGAGCTAAGGTCTTGCCCAACGGCTCGAAGTGGGCTGCGGGCCCGCCTTCAGTCGGCGCAGGGCCCAAGAACAGCAAGGATTTCCAGGATTTGTCCAAGCTGGTGCAGTCCATGTCGAAGCAGCTGGCGCAGCTCACATCAGCGCCTGCGGCAGCTCCGCCCGTGCAGGTTGGCAACGTGGTCCCAGACCACGCGAAGGAGCTGCAGTCCCGCCTTCAGTTTTGGCGCAATGCTTCCAAGAATGCAACTACCGAGGTGGACAAGCAGCTGGCGGACCAGAAGATCGAGGAGGTACAGATACTGGCTACCGCCAAAAAGACGCCAGAGGCCGTTCAGATGCACATCGCCCAGCGGCTCTCCAATGCGAAGGCGGTGGAGGCCAAGGCGCGGGCGCAGTTGGCAACGCGCCGTGCAGAGGTGGCGAAGCAGAAGGAGGAGCTTGACCAGGAGATCAAGGAGCTCGAAGCTGCGGCCGATCGGCAGGTGTGACGGTGCAGAAGCTTCAGGTTGAGGCCACGTCAACCTCCCAGCGCCAGTTCGGCAGCGGTGGCCCGTGCCCCGTCCTCGACATCGAGGGCATCCCGGGTGAGTTCGTCGAGAAGGCGGGCCCAGGGTTCAATGACTGGCTTGCCGAGCAAAGGCAGCAGGGCACCTCGAGAAGCTTGTTGAGCTGCTGCAGGGGCAAGCTGTTGCTCCAGCTGGCGATCCTGACCAGAATCGCAGTGGTGTTGATGTCGCCGCAGGAGACGATGACGACATGGACCTCGACGACACTGATGCAGCCAAGGTGGAGGGTGCAGCCGCTCAGGCAGCAACCGAGCACGCAGGAGTGGCCGACCCTGAGGGGGGGGCCGCAGCGATCAAGCGGTCGGCGCAGTCAGCCATCAAGGAACTCCCCCTCAAGGGCAAGCGGAGGAAGTGCTCCTAGCGTCCAGCGCCGTCAGCGGGGGCGCCGAGGAGCAGCGCTAGAGGCCGCCATGTGGAAGTTTTGCACGGTGAATGCCAATGCGTGGTCGAGCTCGACTTTCCGCAACTCGTTCCAGGCGGCATGTGACTGGAGGTTAGAGTCGTGAGAGCTGGACCCCCCCACTTCTTCACGGTGCAGGAGACGAGGAAGGGGGATGGAGATGATGCCCGCTCCATTTTAAGTTGGATGTCGTTGAAGGGATACCAGACGGCAGTCACGCCGTGCGTTTCGAAAGGCAAGGCCCACGTGCTGTCCGCGTCGGCTGTCACCTTGGCCTGTGCGGCGAAGCAATTCACAGCGGCGAGGTACGGGCTTGCGGATTTGGAAGGTTTGTCTGAGCTTTGGAGAGGCCGTATCGCGGCGGTGAAGGCTCAAGCAGTTGTCCCAGGTCGGGTGTTCTTCCTGTCGGTGTACCTGTTCGATGGCATTGGTTTCAGCGGGAAGAATGTCACGATGTTGGGGAGTTTTGGCATATGGCTGTCAGCGCTCAGCGGGCCGTGGATCACCTGTGGCGACTGGAACCTGACTGCAGATGATGCGGGCCTGACCTCTTGGGCGTGCAAGTTGGGAGCTACTGTCATCCCATCGAGCAGTCCGACCTCTCACCCGTCGAAGGGGGGGGGGGGGGGCCGCAGGCTGGTTTTCTTCGTGGCATCCCAATGATTGGCGACTTGTTTGCAGAGAGTGGTACTACATGAGGCGGCCCCGACTGAGCCTCGCACTCCAGTCGAGATGTGGGTCCGTGGGGTCAGCCTCAATTTGGCAGTGCAAGTGCGACAGAAGTGGAGATCGTTCTCGGCGCGTTTGGCCACCGGCTGCCTGCGCGAGAGGCAGGTCCACAACTGGAGCTGGGGGGGGGGACTGCGCCAGTGCACCTCGGGCTAAGGCGTGCGTGGCAAGAGTGGCTTGATAACATGGAGGATGATTTGCGCCACACCTTCGACCTGTACGGGGCCGCTGCCAACTGTATCGTGGCAGGAGCGGAAGCTATTGGTTTCGCATTGGTGTTCGGATCGATCGCTTGGTCAAGCGCCTACAGCCTGGGGCCTCGATTTCGGTCATAGCTTGGAGTTCGACGGCGTCGGTGCCGCACTTGGCCAGCGCCCTTTGGCGGTCGTGCGCCGCAGAGGTGGTGTCAACAGGGGCGACTTCGGCAGGTGCATCTCCATCGGTTGAATTGTCGAGATTGTGGCCCTTGGTGGGCCCTGAGGAACCCGAGACTGAGCCGTGTGCTGCTGTGAGCATCTCCGCAGCGCACGGCTTGGAATCGCTGGAGGGAAACCCGAGCTCTTTACGGCCGCAGCGGCTGCAGCGGGAGGCCCCCCGCATCCCGGGGACTTTGCAGTGCGCCAGCTGCGGCACATGCTGTTGTAGGAAGCCCTGGAGAGGCTGCGGGGGCGAAGTTGGGCAGCGCCGAACCTGCTCTTTGCGAACCCGACCCCCCGACTCGCACGGGGGTCTCGTCCAAACCTTTTGCTCGACATGGTTCGATGTTTTGTTTCTCTTCAGGGCGCTGGGGCGGAGGTGGCAGCCCGCCAGAAGCAGGATGCGATGGCTGCGTGGCCCGAGGAGGCCAGGCCGCGGGTGCTTCTCCTGTTCGACGCGCTGGGCCAGCGCGACGACGTCAGGCTGGGGGTCGAGCAGGTCGCGGAGTCGAACCTTGCGGCCGTGAAGGTCGGCGAGGCGTTGCTGGCAGGTGGTTCGTTGCTGTCGCATGTGGGCCAGGCCGTCGGAGACTTCGCAGACAAGGTCGGCAAGCAGGAACGCGCGCGGTCGCGGCAACGCTGGCAGGCGTGGGCCAAGGAGTCTGCGATGAAAGGCGGCCGTGCAGCGCGCAAGTTCAGCAGGGATTACGTTGCCCTGGGCGGACCAGCTGGCAGACATGGTGAAGCCCTGCAAGGGGGCGCGGCCGTGGACGCCTTGCAGGCGGAGTGGAAGGGGTTCTGGTTCGACGGGAAGGACCCGATGGCTCAGTCGGTCTTGGACGAGGCAGCCAAGGAGGTGCTGCCGCAGCCCAGCTTGGCCCAGCTGAAGCGAGCCCCGATGCGCTTCAAGCACGAGACGGGGCTGGGCAGCGACTGCATCAACCACAGGTCGTGGCTCTTGCTGGACGATAGCTTCCTGGTTCGCGTGCTAGACTTGCTCGAGCTGCGGGTGGGGTGGGTGGGTGGGGTGGGGTGGGGTGGGGGGGGTGGGGGGGTCGGAGCTGTGGCCAACGCTGATCATCTTCATCGGTAAGGAGGGCGGCGGGCTCCCCCCCACTGTTCTAATCGCAAGCTTACTCAGGGTGCGGAGTCGGGATCGGCAAAGCATCGCCCAGGAGTGGGAGCGCGAGCGTAGTCTGACCGCCTTTCGGGGAGTGCGTGACAAGTCGTGCGACCGAGCGGGATGGGAGCACAACTTGCTAGGCATCACGGTCACTGCATAGGCATTACGGTCCGAGCGGGACGGGATGGGCACTACGGTCACTGCATAGGCATGGAGTCGGGCTCGCCCCTCGCGGACCTCAAGAAGGCCAACGCGTACGTCTCGCACTCCTCCCTGGGTGCAGAGGCCGCGTCGGTTCAGTTCAATTTGAAGGTCGTGCGTGCTGCTTGTGCCCTGCACAGTGGGCCCAGGGCGATCATCTTCCAAGGCTGTTGCAGCGGTGTGTTCGCGGTGCCCGGCGGGGCAGTGTTGGCGGGCTACAGCCTGGCGACGACAATTGTCAAGGTTCTGCTGTACCAGCTCTTCGTGGGCACCCAGCGCAGCCACCCCTCTGTGACGCTGCGCAACGTCGTTGACGATGTGTCGGCGCAGATCATCGGCACAGCGGAGCACGTCTGGCAGCAGCTGGGGGCGGTAGGCCGCGAGCTTGCCAGTGGCGTCGGACGTCCGCGCCTGCGCTTGGAGGCGTCGTACAGTTGTGTTTTCTTATTCTTCTTATTTCTTTATTTCTGGCCTCGTGCAAGGATGTCGCAAACTGTTTGGCTGCTGAGTGGGTCGCCTTCGGTTTCGGTCGGAAGAGTGTCGCCCGCAACCTGGGGGCCGACGCCGCGTCGGCCGGGCGCCGCCGAGCCCCGATCGCGAAGCGTAGGCTGTTGAAAGGGCTCCTTCGTGCTAGCCGTTTGCGCGAGCTCCGCGAAGCAGGTGCGAGGATCGGCTCGGCGTGCCGCTCGGGGCCTCAAGCTGGATCGTTGTGGGCGGCGGCGGCGATGGGTCTGTCGGGGCGTCAGTTGCACAGTTTGAGGCTCCAAGCTGTCGCCAGCTCCGCCTCTTGTCCAGCTCGCTGGGGGCTCAGATCTGCCCGAGCAAGCTTTGCTACGGCACGGCTGTCTTCGTGTGGGCCAGGGCCGTCTGGGAAGGGTCCCCGAGCCTGGCCATTATGCAGAAGTGTTGCGTTTCAGCACGCGAGCACCTCCAGGCGTCCAGGAATCCTCGGGGAGTAGCGTGCTCGCCTGTTCACGCCCTCCTGCTCACCCTCTCGGTGTTGGGTTGGATGGGGGACTCGGCTCGTTACTTCGTCACGGAGAGGGGTGAGCGGCTGGGCCTTCTCAGATTTTCGCCCAGCCAAGTTAGGATGTTGGCCGAGAGAGCGGCACATGCTAGGTCGGGCGCGGCAGCGCTGTCTCACCACCAGTCTGAGGGTGCCTGGTCTAGACCGACTTTCTGAAGCCCTCTTCGGTCAGAAATCTGGACGGAGCATCACCAGAGCGCCGCTCGATCGCTTGTCTCGATGGCCAGTTGGACGCAGCAGAAACAGCTCGTCCATGGGATCGCGGCCGCGGGATTCTGCGCGTCGAACGGGGGGGGGGGCAGGGGCGGGAACGAGCGGCCTGTGGCATTTTCCCCAGCCCGATGGATCTCCCCCCCCGCCCCCTTCTACTCGTTTGATTCCGATGTTTAGAATCATTGGGTCAACAGGCCTGCCTCAGGGGCCATGTCAGGGTTGATTTTCTCTGACGGTTCGGCTGTGTTTCCCGATTGTGAATTCAGCCGTCGGGCTGGTTGGTCTCTTGTCATGGCCGATGAAAGGGGAAGGTTTCTTTCGTGCGCCTACGGGGTCGCGCCTGCCGATCTTGCTCCGTTCCAGCAGGCCCGTGACGGTGAGGGTGCTGCAATGTTATTCGCCTGTGTCTGTGTCCCGGAGCCTGTGGAGTTTATAAATAGATTGCCAGGGCACGGTGGATTGCTGCGCCTCGCCCGCTTTCGCGACCGATGCGTCGAACCCGAGGGCCCATCTGTGGACCCGTGTGTTTCAGAGGTCTGATTCTGGCCTCACAGCTCATACAACTAAGGGTCACGCGACCCAGGGGGATGTGGACGCGGGTAGGACGTCGGGGCGGGAGGGAGGGCAATCGGCTTGCCGACTTGCATGCCCGCCGCGGTGCGGGAGCCCACCCTGACGCGACTGCGGCGGCGCAGGACATCAAAGGCCTCGGCAGGCTGGCGCGCTCCATTGCCCAAGGCTCACTTCAGGACGCCGACGCCCTACCAGGAGCAGCTGCACCAGAGGTGCAGGAAGTTCGGCAGGCTAGGCGCCTCGCCGCCCGCGCCTCGCGCCGTGTGCCTTCGGCCATGCTCTCGTCGTTGTCTCGCGGGCGTTTCAAGTTCCTGAGTGAAGCCGAGACCCGAGGCTCCCCTGATCCCGAGCTGTCGCTGCTGCTGCAGCTCCTTGGGCATGAGCTGAGGGTCGCTTCGGTGTTTGATGCGAATGGCGCCTCGATTTTGTCTGGTCCTCGGCGTTTGATTTGTATAGCGTGTGGTGGATATGCTTGGGCTGCGGCGCAATCGCTTGCCAAAGCTCGCCTGCGCAGGCCACCCACTGAGCGCACGAGGCGACAGCTGAGTCGGGCCTGGGGGGGTGATTTCCCGTCCTGGGGTCCCGTTTACCGTGGCTGGCGCCTGGGGCCCTTGATGGAACCCTCGGCCGCCGATCTCTTTTCCCGTGCTGCCCCTCGGGGGCTAAGTGGAGCGATGGCCAGCTCGGCGCGTTTGCCTGTCCAGGCCGTTTGGGGTCCAAGGTGTTTGCGCGAGGAGTTCCCCACTCGGTCCGGAGTCTCTTCGGATCAGCTCGAGGAGTGGAAGCGCGCTGGGCAAGAGCCCCCGTCAGATTCGGAGTGACGGGGGCAGAGCCCAGCGTTTCCTGTGGCTGGTCCCACTGTCTTCTTTTTTCAGTTAGTTCAGGCGCTGCAGACATCGTCGCGCGCCTACGTCGATAGATAGATAGATAGATAGATAGATAGATAGGTAGGTAGGTAGGTAGGTAGGTAGATTGATAGATAGAGGAGGAGGAGGAGGAGGGGGAGGAGGAGCAGGAGCAGGAGGAGCAGGAGGAGGAGGGGGCAGGGGGAGGAGGAGGAGGAGGAGGAGGAGGAGGTCAGACAGGGCGCCAGATCTTGCACGATCTTGCAGGGCCAGGATCGCATTGACCCCGGTTTGGGTGCAGGATCCAGCAGGTTCTTGCAGGGTCTTGCAGGATCCTGCAAGGCCCGATTGGCCCGGGTTGGATTGACCCGGGTCAATAGATCCCCGATTCCACGGGTGGGTGTCCCTTGCGTTAGTTTCTGGGGGAGCATTGCGAGCTTTCCCTTGCCATGTTTCGAAGAAGAAACAACGCCATTGACATAAATTGTTTGCGCTCCGCGCCGAGTTCTTGGATCCGCGCGGGCCCCCCTCTCACCGGCGGCATTTCCGGCGCCGCCCCTGGCGCGCTCCGCGCGCCAGGGAGTGGGGTCCAGCGCTGATCCAAGAAATCCGCGCGGAACCCCAAAAGTTGTTATGTTTGTGATTTGTTTTCTTGTCGTATGGGCGGCCACCTGGAGGCCATCTTCAGGCGGCTGTCCGGGAACGTCTTCGAGCCATCGGCGGCGCGCCAGAGGGGGTGGTTCGAGAGAGAGGAATGTGAAAACACGGGGTTTCTCGGACGCCCTCGTTACGTCGAACGAAGATTCTTCAGAAGCTCCCGACCCCGTCCACGAGCCCCCCGTTCTTCTCGGAAAGCCATCCTCTCGCCCCATTCCATTGTACGTGCTGGCAGAACCATCATGGGCAGCCCCAAATGTGCGGCGGAGCTGGCCGGCACCCTCGAGAGGCAGACCGACAGTAGTCGCCGAGTCTGTCCACATTGGATTGTTTCTTGGGTCGCGGTATTTCGCAAGATCTCGCAGACATGAGTCAGACGACTTGAGCTCACGTTGAAATATGTTCGTGTGGACTGCACGCGCTCTGTGCGTTCAGCATGCCCTATCGACAGAGTTTCGCGAAGCGCCAAGGGCTGAGGTTCGATGGATGTGGTGGAGAGCTGAGTCTCCCACGTTGCATGCTTTCAGTGGCAGCGATCCAGAATCCGTACACGCAGGACAAAGCTGAGCACAGCAATCCATTGCAATGCGCCGCATTGTTGGTAGATCCCGTCGGTCCTTCTCATCAAGAGAATTCCCAGTGTAGGCTGGGCTGTGCCATATTCCGTTAGGTGAGAAGGTTGGAAGCCTGTTGGCTCTCCACGTCATGTTTGAGTGGCCGCTTCGGCGTGCCAAGGGTCGCTCAAAAGAAGGCTGGGAGCGTCCAGAGAGACGCGCTCACACATGAAGGGCTTCCAGCGGGCGTCGACAGCACAATGCCAGCAGAGGTGCCGCCTGAGCCATTGAGATATGAGAAGAGAAGCAGTCAATCAAGGACACCGTGGAGGTTAAAGTCTCATACGGAACTGCCGCATATTCGTGATGTTTCGGCGCGGCGGCAGGGCTGATGTTGGCGCGACAGTGCGAAGATCCTTGGCAGCCTCCGCGGACCCCAGACGCGCAGATCGGCGACATCTGAACAGTCAACGCGATAACCGAAAGCAGAGCCCACGCCGCCATTGTATCGAACATCGACCTCGCGAAGGAGGGTAATCCAGACGCGAATTGAGAGTTATGCCTAAGCGCCTTTTGCGTTCTCTTGGGCTGATAAGGACAGACGGAACGCGCCGGATGATTTCCTGAAGGCCTTCGAGACCTCCGCGCGGGTGGTGTGGGGCACGTCGAACAGGGCTTTCTCGAAGGAGGAAAGCAAACCAAGTCGGCGCGGGTTTGTCGGCCCTGCGTTGGGCCCCGCTGGCGCGGTCCTCGCGCTGGGGAGGCGGTTCAGCGCCGATCCAAGACATCCGCGCGGACCTCTTGGAGCGTACGTTCATTCAGTGTCTTGCTGCCTTAGTTTCCGGTGGTTTCTTGAGGCATCGATCACCCATCGAAAGCGCACCTTTTTGAGATCACTTGGTTGGCTGACTTGGTTGGCTTATATCACTTCCCAGATCCTGATGCGTACAACAAGTGGGTTTGGATTCCAGCCGCGATGCAGGTTTCGGTTGCATCACTGTTTCGTAGAGGTGTCGCTTCTTCCTTCGAAGGCAATGCATGGCGGTTTCTTGCCAATCGTCCCGCAGGCCTTCTCGCAGACAGGCAGTCTTGGGGAGCATTCTCAGCCGCGGCTTCACGTCTTAGGGCGTTACTACCCGTCCAACGAGAGGGCCCCGTTCCTCGGACCGGTAGTGGTGGCGCAGCTATGCACGACGTCTTCGCCATCTTGATCTCGGCTTTTTGTTTGGTTGAAGAATTCTTTGTCTGAAATGGCGGCAGCTTTGGAAAAGGCAGCCCCAGCCAAGCGTCAAAAGAGTTGGTGTTCTTGGGCTATTCGGTCGGTTCGGGAATGCGGGGGCTCCGCTGCGCACCGTTGGTCCGTCATGTTTTAACTCGTCGGGCTCATGTTCTAGGAGCATTGTTCTTGTTCTTGGGACATGTTCGGGTTCTAAGAATATGTAGTGGCAGGCCTATAGGGATGCCCGGACGGTCGGTCCCTGCTCAAAGGAGGGCGCAGCTTCTCGTGGCTCGTCTGGAGTCGGTCTTGTCCCTCTGCAGGAGGAGTCGTCAGAAGAAGGCAGAACATGGTCGGGGGACGAGTCTTCGACGATGTTGCTATTGCTGCTCATGTCTGGGGTATGTTTACCTTTCCGCCCAACATCCGCCCGTGATGGGGACGTGCCCGACCTAGGGCTCGTCCAGCGCGCGCTCCCGGCGGTGGCACGGTGACCGCGCGCGCCACGCGCCACGGCGCCAACGTCGCAGAGCGGACCTCGCCCGGAGGGCCACAGGACACGCCTGGAGCGTCCTGGAGAATATTGCTCCGGATTTCGAGGTGAATTCTGCGCGGGCGTCGGGGGCGGAAAAGAGGGGGGTGATGACCAGGGGGGGGGGTGGACATCATGCTGGGGGCCATGATATTTCCCCAGATTTCATGGCGCCTCGTCTTGTTTCATTACGCCCCTGGCCCCCCCGCTGGGCCGCGCACGTGCCGCGGGTCATGATTCGCACCCCCCCTCTTGGACACCCCCCTCTTGGCCGCTCCCGAGAATGAAGACTACAAACCATCCGCGTGAAGTGCATTCCGTTTTTCGCTCGCCGTTTCGGGGTTTGCGCTGGCAGAAGTCGGCGCAACATTCCGCTGCAGCACGCCTGCGAGGTTGCAGTGAAACTGCGTTGCTCGGTGGTTGCACGCGGATTGCGCGCGCCACACGCGTACAGTGGACCATGCCAAGAAACATTCTGCTTGCCTCCAGGGAGCCCTGGGTTTTTTGGTGTCTCGATAGTTTTGCTGCGGAAAGCGTGACGCTCCCACGCCAAACATCCATGGGCGTCCTGGGGTCTCAGGGTTGGATTTCTTGTGGAAGGTATCCTGTGGACTGGCCTCCTCTGCACGTGCCAAGCGAGGCATCCCTTGGGGGTTCCCGCGCGCCTCTTGCCCCTGCGAGCGGGGCCGGCGAGTCGCAGCCGCGCTTCACCGCCAGTCAGAGACGAGTGTTTCACATTTCTGCGAAGCTGCGCCTGCCAGTACAGTCGACACTGATAGTAAGGACGATCGACTTCCCAAGGTGATCGTTTTTTTGTCTTCATTGTTTTGCCGATCGGCGCGGGCCCTCGCACCCCCCCCCCATGCAGTAGATATTGGCTGTTTTGGGCGCCTGTTTCGAGCAGGTGGAGTCTCCCCTCATAGGACTCAGTGCTGCAGAGGTCCGGAGCCAAACCCCCCCTCCACCCCTTTAGCTCAATGTCGAAACGCCGAATAAGAAAACGATCGCAAGGATGCCCTTGCATCCTTGCCTCTTCGGTCATATCCGGCCCATCCTCAGCCATTTTCGATGGCCCGCGTCCAAGGTCCAAGGGGCTTGCATCCTCATCGCACACCCAGGCCTCGGGTTAGATAGCGAACGCTCATGCCACATTCATCTGTGAACGCCTCCCCCTCCCCCCAATGTTCAAAGTTGGCGGTGGGTCTGATGAGTTGCACCTCGACCGCAGTCTCACCCGCGCGTGCCACCTTTGAGTTTGGGGGGCAGGGGGGGTGTTTACTACACGCCGGTCGTTGAAAGTAGGTATTTCTGGATTTCCAGATCCCAATCTGCTTCAAGCGCATTCCTACTCCAAGAATCGGCATGCGCTTGCTGTGTTCTGTCACTCTCCGGGAGGACCTGGACCCAATCCTTTATACCCGCCGTCCGATTTCATGCTTCTACCTACTTCTCCCGACCGACGTGTAATGCCCGCCCCTGGGCTATTCGCCCCTGTCGTCGCCACCGAGGGCGCGGGGGTCCGATGTCGGTCCGACTCAGACGAGGTACCGACGAGGAAGCCTTTCGCTTGGTGGGGGGCTCCATGGGGCCTCGTTCCCTAGTCGGGGCTTCTTGGGTCAACTACCTGCTTCTTCCGACCGACGTGTACTTGCTTCCCTCTCACGTCCTTGCTATCAGTATTGACCGCTTGGGGGAAGCCTTTCGCTTGGGGGGGGGGGCTCCATGGGGCCTCGTTCCCTAGTCGGGGCTCCCTGGGCCAACGACCTGCTTCTTCCGACCGACGTGTACTTGTTTCCCTCTTACGCCCTTGCTATCAGTTCCCTAGTCGGGGCTCCCTGGGCCAACGACCTGCTTCTTCCGACCGACGTGTGCTTGTTTCCCGCTGCCGTCCTTACCAGTCAGTCTTGACCTCACCACCCACCAAACCACCCCAACCCAACCCGAAGGCTCCAAATTGCCCCCCATTTCCAGTGGGGGGGGGGTCGGGGAGCGTTGAGAAAACACGTATGGAACCCTTCCCCCCCCCCAACCCGAAATTCGGGTCTTCGGGTTGGGTTGGGGTGGTCTGGTAGGTAGTCGTGACCGCACGCAGCTGCGCGCCGTCGGGACCTGCCCCCCCGCCGTGCGGAGCGGCGAGCGCCACTTGGCTCGCCCCGCCCTCGCGCCCTCGCGGGGGGGGGCGCCCTCCGCGGGGGGCGAGGCCCCCGCACGGTGCAGAAAAAAAGCGCTCGAGCGAATCCGAGGAAGGCGCGAGGCCCGGGGAGGAGGAGGAGGAGGAGGAGGAGGAGGAGGAGGAGGAGGAGGAGGAGGAGGAGGAGGATGAGGAGGTGGAGGAGGAGGAGAAGGAGGTGGAGGAGGAGGAGGAGGAGGAGGGAGGAGGAGGAGGCATGACACAGCCCCTGGCCTCAAGTCGGGCCTGTCCCTCTACAGGGAGAATCTGGAGTATCAAAGACAGTGAAGAAATAATAGTCTGGGGGCTATTTTTTTGTTACCATTTCTTGACTATGCTTGGGGCATGTTTGGGGTGTGTTTCATTTTTCGTCGAAGGTCCCCCTGTAGGGGACACGCCCGACTTAACCCTAGCCTCAATGGCACAACGAGGTCGTGCCCCCCGCGTTTTTACCTAACAGCGAAGACTGATAGGTTTCTAGTGGTCTCAAAAGAGAGCATCATGACTCCTCAGGGGGGTCTGGGCAGGTGCCGGACGGGTGCCGCGGGCATCCGGGGACTCCTTTTTTAGCCAACAGTAACGCACTTCGTGGTCTTCGAGTTCCCAGAACTCCATTCCTGGGCATGATTTTGAATGCCCCGAGCCAACTGTAGGCCACTTCGTGTTCTTCGAGTTCCCAGAACTCCATTCCTGGGCATGGTTTTGAATGCCCGGAGCCAACTGTAGGCCACTTCGTGGTCTTCGAGTTCCCAGAACTCCATTCCTGGGCCTGGTTTTGAATGCCTGGAGCCAACTGTAGGCCACTTCGTGGTCTTCGAGTTCCCAGAACTCCATTCCTGGGCATGATTTTGAATGCCCGGAGCCAACTGTAGGCCACTTCGTGTTTTTCGAGTTCCCAGAACTCCATTCCCGGGCCACATGTTGAATGCTGAGGCAGGCTGATGCTGAGGCTGAGGCAGGCTGAGGCTGAGGCCGAGGCTGAAGGCAGACTGAGGCTGAGGCTGAAGCAGGCTGAGGCTGAGGCTGAGGCAGGCTGAGGCTGAGGCTGAGGCAGGCTGATGCTGAGGCAGGCTGAGGCTGAGGCTGAGGCTGATGCAGGCTGAGGCTGAGGCAGGCTGAGGCTGAGGCCGAGGCTGAAGGCAGACTGAGGCTGAGGCTGAAGCAGGCTGAGGCTGAGGCTGAGGCAGGCTGAGGCTGAGGCAGGCTGAGGCTGAGGCTGAGGCTGAGGCTGAGGCTGAGGCTGAGGCAGGCTGAGGCTGAGGCCGAGGCTGAAGGCAGACTGAGGCTGAGGCTGAAGCAGGCTGAGGCTGAGGCTGAGGCAGGCTGAGGCTGAGGCTGAGGCAGGCTGATGCTGAGGCAGGCTGAGGCTGAGGCTGAGGCTGAGGCTGATGCAGGCTGAGGCTGAGGCAGGCTGAGGCTGAGGCCGAGGCTGAAGGCAGACTGAGGCTGAGGCTGAAGCAGGCTGAGGCTGAGGCTGAGGCAGGCTGAGGCTGAGGCTGAGGCAGGCTGATGCTGAGGCAGGCTGAGGCTGAGGCTGAGGCTGATGCAGGCTGAGGCTGAGGCAGGCTGAGGCTGAGGCCGAGGCTGAAGGCAGACTGAGGCTGAGGCTGAAGCAGGCTGAGAGCTGAGGCTGAGGCAGGCTGAGGCTGAGGCTGAGGCTGAGGCAGGCTGAGGCTGAGGCTGAGGCTGAGGCTGAGGCTGATGAGGCTGAGGCTGAGGCTGAGGCTGAGGCCTGAGGCTGAGGCAGGCTGAGGCTGAGGCTGAGGCTGAAGCTGAGGCTGAGGCAGGCTGAGGCTGAGGCAGGAGGCTGAGGCTGAGCAGGCTGAGGCTGAGGCTGAGGCAGGCTGAGGCTGAGGCTGAGGCAGGCTGAGGCTGAGGCAGGCTGAGGCTGAGGCTGAGGTTGAGGCTGAGGCTGAGGCAGGCTGATGGCTGAGGCAGGCTGAGGCTGAGGCCGAGGCTGCAGGCAGACTGAGGCTGAGGCTGAAGCAGGCTGAGGCTGAGGCTGAGGCAGAGGCTGAGGCTGAGGCTGATGCTGAGGCAGGCTGAGGCTGAGGCTGAGGCTGATGCAGGCTGAGGCTGAGGCAGGCTGAGGCTGAGGCCAATGCCGACGGCAGACTGAGGCTGAGGCTGAGGCAGGCTGAGGCTGAGGCAGAGGCAGGCTGAGGCTGAGGCCGAGGCAGGCTGATGCTGAGGCAGGCTGAGGCTGAGGCAGGGTGAGGCTGAGGCAGGCTGAGGCTGAGGCCGAGACTGCAGGCAGACTGAGGCTGAGGCTGAAGCAGGCTGAGGCTGAGGCTGAGGCAGGCTGAGGCTGAGGCCGAGGCTGAGGCTGAGGCTGAGGCAGGCTGAGGCTAAGGCTGTGACTGCGACTGCCGTTGCCACTGCGACTGTCATCGCGAATGCGACTACGACTACGACTACGACTAGAATTCTACAACTGGATTCTCATCTGAATCTTAAGGGGAATGCTTCCAGATATGCTCCTACACATTGCTGTTAGGTTGCTTTGCCGGGATAATTTAAGGAGCTCCCCGAAACACATGGGCTGTCTCGTTGGACACATCTGCAGACAGAGGCCCCCGATCTCTGATGTGTTTGACCCTCCTAACTTGGTCCCCTCCTCGAATGGGTAACCTTGAAAGATCTTTAGACCCCCCGCAAAAAGGGGGCAACGAATTGTTTGTTCGACGGCCTGATTGAAGGACTGCGGTCCCACCGAAAGGGGGTAAGCATTTTTTCCCCCGCGGCACCCGCCACGCAACAAGGATGAGGATGAGGAGGAGGAGGAGGAGGAGGAGGAGGAGGAGGAGGAGGAGGAGGAGGAGGAGGAGGAGGGAGGGAGGAGGAGGAGGAGGATGCGGAGGAGGAGGAGGAGCATGAAGAGGTTTTAGGACCGCCGAGACACAAGAGGGGAACCAAAACTAAAGACCTTTGGCGGTTATGTAGGGGTACTTGTATCGCTTACCGCGCAGGGTCCAGCGGTCCATGGCCGGCCTCACCCCAACATACTCATACTGTATGTGCGTCGCGCCCCACCCCCTGGGGCGACGCGCGCACCGAGGAGTCTTTTGGTACATGCGTCGTGGTGGGCGTTTCCTGGCCACGCCGCTCGGAAAGCGAGGTGCTACAATTAAGCCGGGCCTGTCCCTCTACAGGGGGGATATTCAAGAACAGTCAAAAATAGTCCGGACGATGCTTTGATTATGTTCGAGTATTTTGGGAGTATTTTTTGAGTATGTTTAAGTTTTCGCCCAACATCCCCTTGTAGGAGGAGAGGGCCCGCCGTGGCCGAGCAGAGCCGGCCCGAGGGCCTGAGGCGGGGGCCCGCGCCGCGGGCGCGCGCCCGATGGCCGGAGGGGGAGGAGGAGGAGGAGGAGGAGGAGGAGGAGGGGGAGGAGGAGGAGGAGGAGGAGGAGGAGGAGGAGGAGGAGGCAGGAGGAGGAGGAGGGAGGAGGAGGAGGAGGAGGAGGAGGAGGAGGGGGAGGAGGGGAGGGAGGAGGAGGAGGAGGAGGGAGGGGAGGAGGAGGAGGAGGGGGAGGGGGAGGGGGAGGGGAGGAGGAGGAGGAGGAGGAGGAGGGAGGAGGGAGGAAGGA
>CAUYUJ010018728.1:165889-196763 GCA_963575745.1 Prorocentrum cordatum
TCGCCTCGTGCCCGCGTGGAGCAGGAGTGTGGAGGAGGAGGAGGAGGAGGAGGAGGAGGAGGAGGAGGAGGAGGAAGAAGAGGAGGAGGAGGAGGAGGAGGAGGAGGAAGTGAAGGAGGAAGTGGAGTATGGAGAAAGGGGAGGAGGAAGCGGAGCATGGAGGAGAAGGTGGCGGAGGACGAGGAGGAGGAGGAGGAGGAGCATGGAGTATGGAGTGTGGAGTCTGAAGTATGGAGGGGGCTGAGGAGGAGGAAGCGAATTAGGTTTGGGGATGAGGCGGAGGAACAAGAGGAGGAATTAGAGTAGGGAGGAGAAGGAGGACGGGGGAGAAGGAGGAAGAGGAGGGTCAGGAGGCAGTGGAGCATGAAGTATGGATGAGGAAGAGGTGGAGGAGGAAGAGGATGATGATGATGCTGATGATGAGGATGCCGATGCTGATGACGATGAATATGAAGAGAGAGCTGATGATGATAAGTATGATGGTGATGATGCTGATGATGATGATGATGATGATGATGCTGATCATGCTGATGACCATGATGACCATGACGATGCTGATGCTGATGCTAATGCTGAGGCTGATGATTACTGTGATGCTTGTTACGATGATGATGCTGATGACGATGATGGTGGTGGTGATGATGATGCTGAGTATACTGATGGTGATGGCGGTGGTGATGCTGATGCTGATGCTGCGAATGGTTATGATGAAAGGGACGAGGGAGAGGAGGACAGGGATCATGATTAGGATGCGGAGGACGATGATGATGACGCTGCTGATGATGACGATGCTGCTGATGATGATGATGATGATGCTGATGCTGATGAGTGCCATGGCCATGTCAATGATGATGATGGTGAGGATGATGATGCTGATGATGATGACGATGATGATGATGCTGATGCTGATGCTGATGCTGATGCTAATGCTGGTGACGACGACGACGACGATGATGATGATGCTGATGCTGATGCTGATGATTGATTATGATGATGATGCTGATGATGATGCTGATGATGCTGATGGCGATGATGGTGATGGTGATGATGAGGATGATGATGATGCTGATGCTGATGATGACGATGATGATGACGATGATGATGGTGATGGTGATGATGATTATGATGCTGATGACGATGATGATGATGCTGATGATGATGATGCTGATGATGATGATGATGATGATGAGGATGATGATGATGAGGTGGAGGGATGGTACGGGGGAACAAGATGCGTACGGATGCGAGGTATGGCGTGTGGAGATGGAAGGGGAGGAGGAGGAGGAGGAGGCGGAGGACGAGGAGGAGGAAGAGGCGGAGGAGCATGGAGTATGGAGTATGGAGTCTAAAGTATGGAGGGGGATGCGGAGGAGGAAGCGAATTAGGTTTGGGGATGAGGAGGAGGACCAAGAGGAGGAATTCGAGTAGGGAGGAGAAGGAGGACGGGGGAGAAGGAGGAAGAGGAGGGTCAGGAGGCAGTGGAGCATGGAGTATGGATGAGGAAGAGGTGGAGGAGGAAGGGGATGATGATGCTGATGATGAGGATGCCGATGCTGATGAAGATGAATCTGAAGAGAGAGCTGATGATGATAAGTATGATGGTGATGATGATGATGATGATGATGATGATCATGATCATGATCATGATGATGACCATGATGACCATGACGATGCCGATGCTGATGCTAATGCTGAGGCTGATGATTATTGTGATGCGTGTTACGATGATGATGGTGCTGATGACGATGATGGTGGTGGTGATGATGATGCTGAGTATACTGATGGTGATGACGGTGGTGATGCTGATGCTGATGCTGCGAATGGTTATGATGAAAGGGAGGAGGGGGAGGAGGACAGGGATCATGATTAGGATGCGGAGGACGATGATGATGACGCTGCTGATGATGACGATGCTGCTGCTGATGATGATGATGATGCTGATGAGTACCACGGCCATGTGAATGCTGATGATGGTGAGGATGATGATGCTGATGATGATGACGATGATGATGATGCTGATGTTGATGCTGATGCTAATGATGATGCTGATGCTGATGCTGATCCTGATGATGATGATGCTGATGCTGATGATGATGCTGATGATGATGATGCTGCTGCTGATGATGCTGATGATGCTGATGGCGATGATGGCGATGATGATGATGATGATGCTGATGATACTGACGATGATGATGATGATGGTGATGGTGATGATGATTATGATGCTGATGACGATGATGATGATGATGCTGCTGATGATGATGCTGATGATGATGATGATGATGATGATGATGATGATGATGATGATGAGGTGGAGGGATGGTACGGAGGAACAAGATGCGTACGGACGCGAGGTATGGCGTGTGGAGGAGGAAGGGGAGGAGGAGGAGGAGGCGGAGGACGAGGAGGAGGACGAGGCGGAGGAGCATAGCGTATGGAGTATGGAGTCTGAAGTATGGAGGGGGATGAGGAGGAGGAAGCGAATTAGGTTTAGGGATGAGGAGGAGGACCACGAGGAGGAATTAGAGTAGGGAGGAGAAGGAGGACGGGGGAGAAGGAGGAAGAGGAGGGTCAGGAGGCATTGGAGCATGGAGTATGGATGAGGAAGAGGTGGAGGAGGAAGAGGATGCTGATGATGCTGATGATGAAGATGCCGATGCTGATGAAGATGAATCTGAAGAGAGAGCTGATGATGATAAGTATGATGGTGATGATGATGATGATGATGATGCTGATGATGATGATGATCATCATGCTGATGACCACGATGACCATGACGATGCTGATGCTGATGCTAATGCTGAGGCTGATGATTATTGTGATGCCTGTTACGATTATGATGATGCTGATGACGATGATGGTGGTGGTGGTGATGATGCTGCGTATGCTGATGGTGATGGCGGTGGTGATGCTGATGCTGATGCTGCGAATGGTTATGATGAAAGGGAGGAGGGGGAGGAGGGCAGGGATCATGATTAGGATGCGGAGGACGATGATGATGACGCTGCTGATGATGACGATGCTGCTGCTGATGATGATGATGATGATGCTGATGAGTGCCATGGCCATGTGAATGATGATGATGGTGAGGATGATGATGCTGATGATGATGACGATGATGATGATGCTGATGCTGATGCTGATGCTGATGCTGATGATGATGCTGATATTGATGTTGATGGTGATGACGACGATGATGATGATGCTGATGATGATGCTGATGATGATGCTGCTGATGATGCTGATGATGCTGATGGCGATGATGGTGGTGATGATGATGATGAGGATGATGATGATGGTGCTGATGATGATGACGATGATGATGCTGGTAATGATGGTGATGGTGATGATGGTTATGCTGCTGATGACGATGATGAGGATGCTGATGCTGCTGCTGAGGATGATGATGATGATGATGATGATGTTGATGCTGATGCTGATGCTGATGATGCTGATGATGATGATGATGATGATGGTGATGATGATGATGAGGTGGAGGGATGGTACGGAGGAACAAGATGCGTACGGATGCGAGGTATGGCGTGTGGAGGTGGAAGGAGGAGGAAGAGGAGGAGGAGGCGGAGAACGAGGAGGATGAGGACGAGGAAGAGGAGGAGGAGGAAGAGGAGGAGGATCAGGAGGAGGAGGAGAAGGAGGAGGAGGAGGAGGAGGAGGAGTAGGAGTAGGAGGAGGAGGAGGAGGAGCAGGAGGAGGAGGATGAGAAGGAAGAGGCGGAGGAGGAGGAGGAGGGGGAGGATGGGGGGGGGAGGGGGAGGGAGCGGGAGCGGGAGGGGAAGGGGGAGGGGGAGGGGGAGGGGGAGGGGGGGGGGGATGGGGGAGGGGCACGCTATGTGCGCTCGAGTCATGTCTGACGTCCTACCCCTCCCTCCCATCCCTTACCATGGCGCTGATTTTCTCTATCTGCGGACGCGTGTCGTAGCGGACCTGTGGCTCTGCGCGCGTGTGCGTAGTGGGTGGTGGTGCGCGTGCGTGCGTGTGTGCGTGGTTGTGGTTATGGTTATGGTTGTGGTGGTGGTGGTGGTGGTGGCGGGGTGTGCGCGTGTGTGTGTGTGTGTGTGTGTGTGTGTGTGCGTGTGTGCGCGTGTGCTGTGGTGTGACGTGGTGTGGCGTCTTGGTGGTTTGGTGGTGGGCCAGGTGCGTGCGTGCGTGCGTGATTGCGGTGGTGGTGGTGGCGGTGGTGGTGGTGGTGGTGGTGGTGTGTGCGCGTGTGCGTGTGCGTGTGCGTGTGTGTGGGTGTGTGCATGTGTGTGTGTGTATGTGTGTGTGCGTGTGCGTGTGCGTGTGCGTGTGCGTGTGCGTGTGCGTGTGCGCGTGCGTGCGTGCGTGCGTGCGTGTCCCAGGTGGCTTAAGACCCCCTGCGTCTCCCCAGGACCGCAAAACCGTTTTCACCAGTCCCACGGGCCGTTCATCAAGAAGTTGAATGGTGTCATTTGGTGCTCCCGATGCGGAGCCTGGGCCATCCGCGCGGCCAAGAAATTCAGAGAGCCCTCTGCACCACCCACAGAAGGGGGCACCAAGGCTCTCCAGAAGCTTACCCAAGGTAAGCCACCGCCAGGCCCCAAAGCCTGGCCCGATGGGCCCACATGAGTTCCACCCACGGCTGCCCCCCGCGCGGGGAGACCAGGGCAGCTGCGGAGGCGCGAGCGCGGAGGAGGAGGAATCTGGAGGAGGAGGAAGACGCGGAGTAGGACGTGGAGCATGGAAGAGGAGGAGGATGAGGAGGAGGAGGAGGAGGAGAGGAGGAGGAGGAGGAGGATGGAGTATGGAGTATGGAGTAGGAATTACGGAGGCGGGGCATCAGGGATTGGAGTACGGACGAGGAGGAGGATGCGGGTGATGTTGGTAAGGTGAGGCTGGCGATGATGCTGGTGATGGTGTTGTTGCTGATGATGGGGGTGATGCTGCTGATGATGGTGGTGGTGGTGATGGCGACGATGGTGATGCTGCTGATTGGGATGGTGTTGGTGATGGTGCTGATGATGTTGTTGGTGATGATTGTAATACTGATGATGGTGATGATGATGTCCATGATGGGAAAGCCGGTGCTGCTGTTGACGATCATGCTGGTGATGCTGCGGATGATGATGCTGCTGCTGCTGAGGGTGATGGGGGCGATGGTGATGCTGATGCGGATGGTGATGACGACGTTGGTCATGACACGGATGCGGCTGCTGTTGATGATGGTGTTGGTGTTGCTGATGATGACGATGATGGTGGTGTTGTTGGTGATGATCATGCTGATGCTGATGTTAGTGGTGCTGATGCTGATCAGGAGGAGGATGAGGAGGAGGAGGAGGACGACGAAGCGGCGTATTGAAGAGGAGGCGTGGAAGAAGGAAGAGCAGGAGGAGGAGGAGGAGGGATGGAACTGGGTGACGAACATGGTGTATGGAGTCCTGGATATGGTACAGGAGGATGAGTAGCAGGAGGAGGGGGGCGAGGAGAAGGAAAATGAGGAAGAGGAGGGGTACGGAGCGTGGAGTGCGGAGTTTGGAGTATGGATCATGGGGCATGGAGGAGGGGGAAGGAACAGGACGGGCTGGAGGACGTGGAGTACGGGAGAGGTATGGAGTTTGGAGTACGTGGCATGGGTGCAAGGTATGGGGGAGGAGGGGGACGGGGCGGAGAAGTAAAAGGAGGAGGAGGAGGAGGAACGGCGGAGGAGGAGGATAATGAGGGAAATGATGATGATGATGATGATGATGATGATGATGATGATGATGACGATAATGAGGCTGTTGATGATGATGCTGCTGATGCTGCTGCCGATCCTGATGACGATGAGGTTGATGCTGATGATGCTGGGGATGCTGCTGGTAAACATGATTATGAGGCTCATGCTGACGGTGATGCCGATGATGATGATGTTGATGATGATGGTGATGATGAGGATGAGGATGATGATGGTGATAATGATGCGGAGGAGGAGGAGGAGGAGGAGGAGGAGGAGGAGGAGGAGGAGGAGGAGGAGAGGAGAGGAGAGGAGAGGAGAGGAGAGGAGAGGAGAGGAGAGGAGAGGAGAGGAGAGGAGAAGAGAGGAGGAGGAAGAGGAAGAAGAGAGGAGGAGGAGGAGGAGGAGGAGGAGGGGAGGGGAGGGCGGAGGCGGAGGCGGAGGCGGAGGAGGAGGAGGATGACGACGACGACGAAGCGGAATATGGAGGAGGAGGAGGAGGAGGAGGTGGATGACGACGACGACGAGCGGAGTATTGAGGAGGAGGAGGAGGAGGAGGAGGAGGAGGAGGAGGAGGAGGAGGAATAGGAGGAGGGGGACGAGCAGGATGATGCCTAGGGCGTAGTGGGCATGGAGTCTGGAGAAGGAGGGGGGAAGATGAGGAGGAATATGCGGAAGTGGAGTCTTGAGGTTTATAATGAAGTTGGGTAAGGAGTATAGTGCATGGGTGACGTGGAGGAGGAGGAGGTGGAGGAGGAGGTATGGCGATGAAGGCGGTCGTCAAGGAGGGGGAGGAGGAGGGGGAAACGTCGCATGGAGGAGGGTGAGGAGGTTGTGGAGGAGGGCTGTGGAGTTTGGTGCGTTGGGCATGGGGTATGAAGTATGAGGAATGTGGAGGAGAGGAAAAGGAGGAGGCGGAGCAGGGAGAGATGAGGACGAGGAGGATAGGGCATTTGAGTATGGAAGGGGGGGAGGAGGAGGAGGAGAAGGAGCAGGAGGAGGAGGAGCAGCATCGAATAGGGTGTGCGGGGTACGGAGGAGGAGGAGGAGGAGGAGGGAGAGGAGGAGGATTAAGTGGAGTATGGAGGAGGAGGAGGAGGAGGAGGAGGAGGAGGAGGAGGAGGAGGAGGAGGAGGAGGAAGAGGAGGGCGAGGGCGAGGGCGAGGGCGAGGGCGAGGACGAGGACGAGGACGAGGACGAGGACGAGGACGAGGAGGCGCACGAGGAGGAGGAGGAAAAGGAGGAGGAGGAGGAGGGGGAGGGGAAGGAGTATAGGGTGGGAGCAAGAGGAGGAAGAGGCGGAGGACTACGGATATTGGAGCATGGGGTATAGAGGAGGAGATGAGACGGCGGACGTGCAGTATGAAGGAGGGGCGCGTGGAGTAGGAAGGCGGAGGAGGAGGCGGAAGAGGAGGGCGAGGACCATGGAGTATGGATTATGGGGTATGGAGGAGGAGGAGGCGGGCTATGGGGGAGGAACAGGAAAAAAGGATTAGGAGGAAAAGGGTGATGGGGAAACGGGTAGGAGTATGAGTATGGGTATGAGTATGAGTATGAGTATGAGTATGACCGGCTGACAGAGTCAAACTACCAACATGGCGTGTGAGAGCACAGTGTAGCATGACATTGAGGTGGCCTCGGGCGCTCTTTCGATTGCGCTCGGCACCTTTGGCCACAGACCTCGGTTGATCCTGTCGAGATACTCCTCGCGACGCGGGGCTACCCGACTGGAGTCGGGGCAAATGTTGCCAAGGTTACGCAGTTGAGAGGTGGCAGCAGACCCGCGCGATCTACAATACCAGAGCGTCCGGGAGATGTGGACTTGCATTGCACGAGATTGATGCCCCCACCCACTTTCCGCTATGTGCAACCTATCAAAAGGGGGGTTATATAGGATGACCACGTTATAGTTAAGCGCCTCAAGACAGGGGCTGGCACTTCATTCCGCGGCAGTGGCTTTGGACGCCGGTCCGCCGCACATCGGGCTTTTCCTCCCGGAGTCGTCCACGCACTGGGAGGAGGAGAGGTGGGAGAGGGAAATAACAGAAGGAAGAGGAGGGACAAGAAAAGACGATGCTTTTTCCTTTGGACCCACCGCCACCTCTGCGCCAATCGCGTCGGCGGTGGCTCGCAGGAGCCTGAGCCGCACAAGTCTGGCTCTCTTTTCCTGCAGCAGCACGCTCTGCCGCACCGCCACTGACAGCTCGGCGGTCTGCGCCGACGCCCCCGACAGGACATCCCCCACAGTGTCGCCAGTGACCATCCAACGCGAGGAGGCCTTGGCCGCGACATGTTCAGCCCCTTGGCGAGGATGAGCGAAAGGCGCAGTCACATTCCCATCGCGAGCGAGAAGCCCCGGCTTGGCCACAAGTCTGCGTCGGGCCCCTGCGGGGACTCGAAGCTGCGGTCATACCCTCTTTCGGCCAGAGCTTCGCAATCAGTCGTACACAGCGCGCTTCCCGACGAGGCCCAGCAGGCAAGGTGGAACGCACGTCTCTCTCTCCTCGGGACAGCATGCCGATCACCAACAAGCGGCCCGCTGATGGACCCTGCAATGCGCACATCAGGCTCCAGGGACTGAAACATACATATTGCGAAACCTTACTCTCCCTGAGCTCGGTGGAAAAGCGGCATCCTGCCCACCGCCCGCATAGCCAAATTTCAGCAAGGATGACGCTCGTCACAACTTCGACCCGCGCGGCCAGGCCCTGGCCCGAAAGGCCCCATGATGCGCCAGTCCTCCTCCATGGGTGGCGGTGGCAGAGCGACCCATGGGGAAAGGGGACAGGCCTCGTGGCCGAAAAGATATCTCCGCATCGGCCTGGACATCTGCCTGGCGCACCATGACCTCAGTCTGCGCGTAGGCCTCAGGGCCAGCGTCGGCGCTACACACCCCGCTCCGATGGAACAACGTCTTCGTGCTGGTGCTCGCAACGGGGGCACATCGCAGAGCAACGGACTTCGGGATCTCCGCCTGCCTCCTCGCCCTGGGGCGATTTCCGCCAAAAGCAATATGTACAACCACCTCGGCAAGACGATGCCCGATCCTGGGTGCCTCCTCCTGGTTGACGCTGTCGACTGCGGCGAGACTCGACATCTGCGCCGTCCGCGAGACCTTCGCCGCAGTCGCGCCCAGTTGTCTGCCGCCAAGAATTCAACTGTAACAGCCCATGAAACTTCTGAAGGAAGCCAGAAGACGTGTCCAACGCTGCAGTACCAGTGAACACATGGCCGCCCAGTTAACAAAGGCCACCTGCAAACTCAAGAGGATAAGTCCCCACCTGTTCCATCGCTTCCTGGATCGGCCAAGCTGCTCCGAGGAGGTGCAACGCAACAACATATTGGGATACTCGCACGTGCTAGAAGCGACGGCAAGGTTCCAACCCCCCCAAACTGCTCAACTACAGACTCCCAAATGCGCAACACTCCCGCCCGCGGCGCCGGCTCCTCTCGGCAAGCTGTCATCCACAGGTCCAGGCAATGAACAGGCAATTCCACGCATGGGTCCTGCCCGGGCGCTCGCAGGGCAAGCGGCGTCGCAAGACGCCGCCCCCTTGCGCGGGCCGCGCGGGCCAGCCCTGGCCGCCGCCGCGCCCGCGCCAGCCGACCCCCGAAAGCCCCGTGGAGCTGCTCGAGCCTGCTCATCGCGCGGCTTCGCCGGGCCGTCTTTCTTGACAGCGCGACTGGTCTTCTTGCTCATCAGCTCGCGCGTCACATCGCGTTTGTACCGCGCGGCCCGAGCCGGCCGTCGGCCGCGCCCCAGGTTCGCGCCCGGGACGTTCGCCTGCGGCCGCGGAGAGACCTGCCGACCAGCCCCATCGCACTTCCTTCGCAGCCCGCCGCGCGTCCGCCGAGTCGAGGACATGACCGCCGACTTGGGAAACACCCGCCACTCATTCAGACCAAGCGAAAGACGCGCACTGATGATGCACGCCCTGAGCTCGCGCCGAGTAAAATCCGCGACCCTGCGCGCTGCCGCGAAAGGTCGTCGATCCAAACCCCGCTGTGCACTCCGCCATGCGATGGGGCGACCCGCCGCGAACCGAACTGCATCGGCGTGCGACCGAACCTCGTGCCCGTCCGCGAGCCGAAGACATGCTGCGCGGGGGTCGGAAAGGCGCCGGCGTCGCGCCAAATTGTACTCTAGCTGGCAAGCGTTGGAGCGATTCCAGGCGAAGAAAGACAGGGGGGGAATGCATGCGCAAGGCCGCTGGTGCCAGCTGCGGTCGCTCGGTCGAGTCGCGGAAGCCGCCGATGTCGAGCAGCGCGCGCCGCGCGTTTGCCTGCATGCGCGAGCGCGCTTCCTCCTGCGGCGCCCTCAAGTACGCTTCGAGCGAACTGGAGTTTCCTCGCGCCGCCGCGCCCCGCCCCTCCTCAGTCTCGGTCGACCAGCTTTCGACCAGTGGCCCCCTGATCAAGGGCCAGGGCCGACCAGGGGGGGCGCCGGCCCCGCGCCCCGATTTCCCCGCGTCTTCGCAGGAAGTAGGCACCCAGTACTTCCACCACTTCCCCCGCGAAGACCCGGGGCGCGTCGAGGTGGGGCAGGCGGCGCGGTCGGGGGGCAGACGCCCCCTGGGCAGCAGGGCCTCGGCCGCCGGCCGACAGGGGGGGGCGCGCTGGCCGCGCGCGCGGAGCGCGGCGCCCGGGGGCAGGCAAGGCCGCAGGATTGGGGCGCGCTCCTAAGCGACGGCCCAGCGAGGGAGAGCCCCAGCGGCGCACGCAGCGGGGCCCTCAGCCCCAGGGGGGGCCTGGGCAAGTCAGGGGCACCCGGGTCGAAGGGGGCGCGCGAGCGGAGGGGCCGAGGCGCGCCGGGAGGGAAGGGGGCCTGGCCCGCCCAGCGGAGGGGACCAGCGCCCCGGAAACGCCGGCCGCTAAAGCCCCCAGGGGGGCCCGCGAAGGGCCGAGCCAGGGGGGCGGCGGGGCCTGGGCCAGCCCAGGCTGGCTGGTGGGCAATCGAGAGGAGGCTACACACAGGTGGCGACCCCGTGGGCCAAGGGCACGGAGCCGCGCGTTTGCGGGGTCCTGGCGCTGAAGCATACACCGAGACCACGGCGGGCCCCCCTTCCCCGCGGGCCCCGCAGTGTCGGGGGGGCGCCCTGGATGCCGCCCGCAGAGGCTTCCAGGAAGCCGCGGGCGCGGTGCTCTGCCGCGGGATGGGCGCAGGCGCGAGCCCCGCGAGCGGGGGGGGGGCCCTTGGCCCGGGCGCGGCAGGTGGCACCCGGGCGCGCGCTAGATGAGCCACCGGGGGCGCTTCCGCTATGACGTGAACAGGGGCCCTCTCGGAGTGCCGCCGACCGCCGCGGACATGGTCGCCGCTGCGGCCGCGCTGACAACGGGCCAGCTGGAGGAGGCGAAGTTCGGCTGGGAGGATGGGAGAACGGCCGGCGCCCCGGCACTGGGCCGGATCGGAGGAGCGGGGCCCCCGTAGGGAGGACAAGCAGAAGGGGCAGGCGCCCCCCTTGGGCGCGGCGAGCGGCTGGTCTCAAGCAGCGATTCGGACGTCGCAAGCCACGGCAGGGGCCCATGCCCCGCGCGGAGGGCAGGGGGCAATCCCCCGCCAGAGATGAGCGGCGAGGAGGATGAAGGGCGCCCCCTCGGTCAAGCATTCATGCGCTGGGCGCCGAAGTGGCCGGTCGGCCGCTGGGAGGTGTCCGAGGGCGCCATCTGGATGGAGGTTGACTTCGACCCCGCCGAGGTGGTCCTGCCCGAGCACTTGTAGGATTTTGCGGAGCGGGATATCGGGGACTGCCGCTGGAACGCACTCTACCCCAAGATGCAGGACTGGCTGCAAACCCAAGCGCTCGCGGGCGCATCAGATCGAGTGCGCCACCTCGCGCGATTGGGAGGGGAAGTCACGGGGCCGGGTTTCGGGGTTTGCCGCCACCCCCGGGCGATGATCGTCGCGTGCTGGGACAGGGGGGCCTGCGCCAAGGTAAGAATGACAACGGGGTGCCAGGGAAATCCCGCACCGCGGTCGGGGCCCACCCATGCAGGCCCGCACGCCGAAAGGACGGCGCGCGCCCCTCCTCTTGCAGCTCGCGGCATAGCGCCGGCGCGCACCCATTGCGCGCGGGGCCTTGTCTCACGTGGAATGGCGCTTGCGCCCGAGGATCGTTCAGGCGCGCCCCGCGGGCGCTTTCGTTTACATGGGGAACGGGCGGGGGCGGGGCGGGCCCTTGTGGGCCGCGCGGGCAGGGGCCCAAGATGGGTTCACCCCGCTGGCCGCCAGCAAAAGGTGTCCCTCTCTCCCTGCCCCCCCGGGTAGACAGTGGACACTCAGATGGGGTTGGACCTTGTTATTGGGGCCCCCCTTTGACAGTGTAATTGTAATCCTTCCCCTGTTTCTCTCGTTTCCTCCACCTTGCTTTCCCCTCCGCAGCCGTTCGGCTGAGCCTTTGTCTTTTCCCGCCAGACCACCCAGACAGTCGGATGGGCCCTCGCCGCTCAACAGTAGCGGGCGGGGGTCCAAGATGGACTCGCCCAAGTGACCGTCAGTAAAAAAAAGTGCCCCCCCCACTCTCCCTCCCCCCGGTAGAGAGTGGACCATTGGGGGATATGTATATATACACACATTTGTGTATGTATGTATGTATGTATGTATGTATGTATGTATGTATGTATGTGTATGTGTCGTGCTTTTGTGTTGCAGGGCATGTTTTCTCGAGGCCCATCTGGCAGTCTTGCAGCTCCGGAAGGGCAGTGCCGTTCCATATGTTGAAGCAGGGGGCCTCGCATGTATTGGCCATGGGGTTGTGTCACCCGTTGCCTTAACGTCAGAGAAACGCAAGAGTCGCGTGCGCCGGAACTCGTGTTTGCCAGCGCTGTTTGACGAGCGCGTCGTTGGAGTTTGCCGCGGGAGCTCGCGTCAAGTCCCAGATTGGGTCTCATCAGTTTCAGGACGGCCCCGTCAGGCCAGCCCGAGTCCCCCGAACCCAAGGGTCACGCTTCCCCGACCGCCAGCGGATGTTGCAAGGGATGCTGCTTGCATTGGCTGGGCCCGATGCCAGCGCCAAGCTCGAGGCGTGTGCCGCCGGCGTGCCGTGCCGTGGCGCCCCCCGCTCGCCGTGCCTTGCCGTGTTTGGTGCTGCCCAGCGCCGCGGACGGCCAACACCAAACGCGGTCGTCTCTGAGGTTGGCTGCGCATGTGGGTTTCCATGCGTCGTTGCTGCTGGGGGGCTCTTAGCACGGTTTAATGTTTGGGTTGGTCGTGGGGTTATGTGTGTGAGCGCTGCCCAACGCCAGCATACGGGTCGACTTCACGGGAACAGGCGACCCGCATCACGGAGGTCGCTCGTTGTGGTGGCCACCCGCTACGCCAGGTGCGCACAGCATCTCGCGACGTGGCCGTATATTTGTTTGGGGGCTGTCAGATTACGTCCAGGGTGTGCAGTTTGTTGGCGTTTTCGTACGGGGGCCGCTCCCGCACGATTTGCTGATCCATGTCACCCGTTGATGCCGTCGTCCGCATGGCAGTTATTTGAGATATGAGGACCTGCAGTTGCCCTTGCTTCGTTTTGACTGTGGCGGTAAAGCGCGTTTGGACGGGCCCCCCTGCGAATAGGAAATGTTGTGAGCGCATTCGTCCGGGATCGACTATAACAGGAGTGGCCTGGGTCACCCACTGTTGCGGATTCCCGTTCGCCCAGGCATTCATTTGGCAATATGATACTTCTCTTCGCTGAGTCTGGAGTCCCACAGTTACTTGGAGGGTTGTTCACCTCGATTACCATGCCATTCGTCGCCCGGTTGCGCCATGAGGGCGCAATCCCTTTGTAGAAGCCCCATTCGGCAACGGGTGTTGCCCAAGTGCCCTGCCACCTTGCCAGAGATTCATCACACTCCCGGGAGGAAAAAGTACCCCCTGGGTTGTTTGGCGCGCGCCGTGATTCTTTCGCTTTTGATGGGCCCTTCATGGCTTCGGCGTTGCAGCCGCCCGTGTGATTCCGCAAAGACGGACTTCATGTTTGATCGTATTGTTGCGCATCTGCGTAGAACCTAGCAGTGATTGTTTCTGATTGATGCTCATCTTCTTATCTTCCCTGGTTATTTGGGGGCCAGAAGTTTCTGACTTACTCGTCCTCGAGTGGGGGCTGCTTGAACCGCTCTCCTTCTGGGTACTCCGCAGACGGGGTTTTTGGTCGATGCAAGGAGTTGGCGCTTTCCTGCCGCTTTACCGCGCCATCCCTCGGAGGGTTACCCCCCCCCGGGCCGCGCTCCAGGTACAACGCAGTGATCGCAAGTTGCGGCCAGGCGCGCGTGGGGCGCATGAAGACAGCGAGCACAGTGACAAGGGATTTGTCTGGCCTGTCTGAAGGAGGAGGAGAAAGGTACCCGTGCCGCTTCCCTCCCCTCGTTGTTCCCCTTTTTGGGCTTCCTTGGAGGCCCTCATCGCCACCGCTGGATTTGCCTCGATCCGGGGAGCAGCGGTATCGATACCTGTCGGGTTCCCCAGTCTGAAGTGGAGGACGGGGACGATAATGGCCAGGAGGAGGGGGAAGGCCGATGGCGAGAACGGGGAGGACGGCGAGGACGAGAAGGACAGGGGGGAGGACAGGCAGGAGGGGGATGGGGAGCAGGCGGAGGTTTTCCAGGATGGGGGGGGCGGCGACAGGGCTTTCCTCCTGCCCGTCTTCTACCTTGTCGCCCTCCTCCATCTTCGCGCTATCTCCTCCTCCTACATTGTCTCCCTCCTCCTCCTCCTCCTCTTCCTCCTCCTCCTCCTTCTCTTACTCCTCCGCCTCCTCATCATACTCCTCACCCCTCCTCCTCATCCTCCTCATCCTCGCCCTCCCTCCCCTCTCGCCGTGGTGCTCGCAGCCATGCCTGCCCTGAAGCCGTCGACGCTTCCCTGAAGCCGTCAATGTTACAGGCGGATTGGAGCGTATCTCTCCCTCCACTTTCGTGCTGGCAGACGCACCGTGAGCCTTACGGTATGCAGGGTGCTAGACGGCACGTTTGAGACGTTTGTGGGTCGAACTGAGTCTACGAATCCTTGTGCGAGAGGAGTCGCCTCTCCTTCATTCCCCCATTCCCAGAGGTCCCGTCTCCGCCGGCACCTCCCACCCCTCGGCCCTCCATCCTCCTCCGCGGCTTTCTGCCTTTAGAGGCCCCGAGGATGAAGACATCTTGTGGCTCCAGGGGAAGCTGGGGGGGCCTGTTGGTGGTGTTGGGTCCTCGGTTGGGGATGGGCCCTCGCTGGGGCCCGCTGGCGGGCCCCCTGGGTGCCCTGTGGCCAGCGGCTCCCAGGGCCCCGTCAGCTTCCACCAGCACGGGGTCTCGGTCCCCGTATTGGACCTGGGGCGAGTTGCTCGCCTGCATGGGTTCGCCTCGCCCGATTCGGCGGTTGAGTGGGCGGAGCACTGCAGGCGAGCTAGGCTCGAGGCCGAGGCCGCCAAGGGCCTGACCACTAGAAGGCGTCTAGGCCCATTGCCGCCGCTGCGGTGGCAGGCGGACTTCGTCTGCCCGACCCCATACCATACCATACAGTGCCGTTTTTAATACAAGCTCCGCGTGCGGATCATGTATTCAAAATTCAGGGATTGAGCATTAAAAGCAACGATGAGTTCATGCATAAATTTATTCATACATTAATCATGTATTGGAAATCCTATGTTTTAAAACATCATATGTATTTAAAACTGCCATGTACCTTCATTTCCCCATCCTTCTCCTCCTCGTCCGCTTCAGGGCGGCATCCCAAGAGAAGCGATCTACCGGCGAAGTGCCCTCGCAGGATCTCTGACCTCCTGCTTCAAGGATGGGGCGGTTTTCCCTCTTCCCTCCCTCGCAGGGGGCGGGCGGAGCCCCAATCAATTTGCAACGCGCTCCTACCTCGTGTGCCTACCCGCACCCACTTCTTCCGACCGACGCGCAGGGGTGGGATGGGGCCGCCCCTCGCTCCAACGGCCCAGCATTGGGCGAGTGGCGGGCCGTGCGCAGGAGCAGGCACCCGGCCGCCCCCCCCCCCCCCGCCCAAGCCCTCCGTGCCCCGCGAGGCCCAGCGGTGGCCCCTGGCGCTGTGGCTGCTCGCCGCCGCGGCGCGGCGCGCCCTGCGACCCGACGCGGCCAGCCTCGGCGCCGCCACCAGCACACCAGCCTCGAACGTATCCCTATCCCTAAGATCGACACGCCAAAAGGCGATGACAATCTCAGGGGTTCGCCCTCCAAAAAATACGGGAATCCCTAAGATTGGCCTCGTGATGAGGAGGTGCCCAGCATAGGGATAGGGATATGTTCCGGGCTGGCAACCAGCGCGTGCGAGAAGGGCCGCGAGTGGCAGCGGGCGCTCCTGCTGCTGGCCGCCGCCGGGGCCTGGGCCGCCGGGCCGGACGCCGTGGGCTGCAGCGCCGCCGCCAGCGCCTGCGAGAAGGGGCGGCAGTGTCACGTCGGGCACCGTCCCTCCACAGGAGGAATAGATTCCAAGAGAGTCAGAAAAGTGGGGTCCGCGGACGACTTGTTTTGCCATTGATTGAGCACTCGTGAGCCCTTTTTTTGTGGCTCCATGTGTCCTATCTTTCGCCCAGAACTCCGCGGACGAGAACAGGACGAGGACGAGGAGGAGGAGGAGGAGGATGTGGAGGAGGAGGAGGAAGAGGGGGAGGAGGAGGAGGAGGAGGAGGAGGAGGAGGAGGAGGAGGTGGAGGAGGAGGAGGAGGAGGAGGACGCGCCCGACTTGACGGCAGTGGGAACTCGCCCTCGGCGTGCTGGAGCTCATGAGGGCCCGCGCGCTGGCGCCCGGCGCGGCCGCGCTGGGCGCCGCCGCCACGGCGGCGCAGGCGGCGGCGCGCTGGGCGGTGGCCTGTGCGCTGCTCCGGAGCAGCGCGGCCGCAGGCGATCGCGGCCCTCGGCCTCCCTCGGGAGCGGAAAAGACTGGGTGATGACGGTGATGACTAGGGGTAGGTGGGTATCATGGCGCGGGCCATGGTATTTCCTCAGATCTCACGGCGCCTCTTCTTTTTTCATTACGTCCCTGGCCCCCCCGCTGGGCCGCGCACATGCCGCCAGTCATGATTTGCACCCCCCCCTCTTGGACACCCCCTCTTGGCCGCTCCCGACGATCGCGGCCCTCGGCCTCCCTCGCGCTGGCCTTGCGGCGGGCGTGTCCACCCACAGGAATCGGGCGAAGGGAACTATGCACATGCGCCGATCCTGGCAAGGCCCATCCTTAACCCAGCATCGGTGCATATACCTTCCTAGCCAAGGTAGGAGGGCGTATGCACCGATCCTGGGCCCAGGATGGGCCTGGCCAGGATCGGTGTACGTGCATAGCTCTCTTTTCTCTGAGGAGGAATATTCAAACATGGCAGAGTTTTGGTCTGGGGACTATGTTTTCCGTATTGGGGAGCATTGCTGGTGCATGGTTTAACTAGGTTTTGGTTTTCGCACGCAATCCGCTTGTAAGAGGACATGCCCGACCTTAACTCAGAGCGTGAATTACCTACCCCGCTTTCGCTTCCAAGCAAAACCAAGTCATACCACGCGCCTCCTCGTCAAGCGGCCTGACCAGTACAGGCCGTAGTTTGTCATCGCGTGGTATCTCTTGGAAGCGAGGGTGGTCAAAAGCGAGGTAGGTTTGTTTGCCCCCTATTAACGCTAGCCCTCCTCCTCTCTCCTCTCTCTCAGCCAGAGGGTGGTGCGTCGAACGCGGCCATCGCTTCCCATGGTCGGTCGACCCTTGGGGAGGGTGATCGAACGAGGGTCGGTGAAAACAGTTTCTCTGCCTCCCCAGTCTGAGTAGACGCGGGCACGCGCATCCCCCCTTGGTTCGGGAGCGGAAAAGAGGGGGGTGATGACTAGGGGGGGTGGATATCATGGCGCGGGCCATGAGACTTCCGCAGATTTCATGGCGCCTCTTCTTATTTCATTACGTCCCTGGCCCCCCCGCTGGGCGGCGCACATGCCGCCGGTCATGATTTGCACCCCCCCCCTCTTGGACACCCCCCTCTTGGCCGCTCCCGATTGGTGCCGAGTCTCATCGGTCAGGGGCGCAGGTGAGCGAGGGGGTGAGGGGGGGCAAGGGGGAGGAGGAGGAGGAGGAGGAGGAGGAGGAGGAGGAGGAGGAGGCGGAGGAGGACCAGTGGAAACCCAAGAGTCATCAACGAAGGTGGAGTAAACATTCCCTCCCAGATCTCTCTTCTCAGGCCCCTACAACGGTTCATTCCCATTGAGGGAACTGCTTCGATGGAACACAAGCGTTTGAAGACCCTGAAGTATGCCAAAACATTGTTCACGGGATTCCAACGCCACGAATCGACTTGATTGTTGCGTCCTTACGATCTTGAACCGTCCAGAACATCCTTGAGATTTCCGCACAACAAAACAACGTAATTGTTGCGCCCTCACAGTCCTGAACCCTTCCAAACATAATTTCTGGTACGCTGATCGCGCGAATCGCTGAATGCGTGCGGCGCGATGGCGAGAGCCACATTTTGAAAATCGGAACCACCCTCAATCCGTGAAGCGCTTGGAAGTTTTTAGGGCGATTGCGCGCGGCGCTAAAGCGAGAGCCACATGTTAAACACCACCCGCCCTCAATCGTCGAAGCTTTTTTTTTGGGGGGGGGGGCATTTTTTCGAACGAATGTGCGCGGCGCTAAGGAAAGAGCCACAGTTTGAAAACCACCCGCCCTCATCCCGCGAAACCCATGCAATTTGTTAGAACGAATGTGCGCGAAGGTAAGGCGATGGCCACACTTTTTTTGATAAGGAACCCCCCTTAATCCGAAAAGCGCTTTCACATGTTTAGAAAGAATCTGCGCGGCACTAAGGTGAGAGCCACGCATTGAAAACCATTCAGGATGCGTGGCTACACGCCGGAGAAGCCTGTCGTCATGGAGGTCCCTGCGCGCAGAGCCAGCTAGGGGGTCAGCGGCCTCTCCGCGCAGCTTCGCGAGGCCTACATCTTTCAACGACGAAGAGCTCGCGGCCTACGCCGCCCTGTCTGCGGAACAGTTCGCCATCATCTCGGCCGACGGGAATCCACGGGTTTCCAGGCGAGTCAGGGCGGTGCGCGCGGCCACTGACGGCGACCCAGAGGCCTGTGCCAAGCGTGCTCGTGCCGAACAGGACCAGATGCAGCATAACTTGGACAGGGCCAAGGCCAAGCACGATCGTGCGACGGGGGGCGATGGGTGAGGCGGCCGAAGCCCTTCACGCGGCCAAGGTCGAGCTGGCAGAGGTGCGCGCGGCGCGTGAGAAGGCTGCCGCCCAAGGTGCACGCGCCTATCAGACCCCGGCGCCAAGCTGGGAGGAGGCCCCCTTCACGCCTGGGCCAAGTCGTTCCGCGAGAATGGGGGGCCGATCGAACCTGCCGCCAAGGCGCGCTACAGCCAGACGCGCCAGCAGCTGGACGCGATGGCCAAGGACTTCGACTATGGCGACCCTGGGAGGGCACCAGCAGACGCGGCAGAGGAGGGCTCAGCCGCGCCCTCTGGCGCAGCCGCTGTTCCCGCCCTGCTCGAGCAGAAGCGCGGGGTCAAGCATGACGCCGCCGCCGCCGTGCTGGCCGATGCCGAGGCCCACCTGGCCAAGAAGGCACGTCTCGATGTGTTTGGCGAGGCCGGCGAGGCAGCGTCGTCGCAGATTTAGCCACGCGATCATCTCATCAAACATCGTGGGGCCCCTCGGACTGGAGATGACGGCTTCGCTCGGCGAGCCCAGGGCATTTGTGTTCAGGAGCATCATCAGTTTCACACGTGCGACCTTGATCATTGCCTTCGTCAGTCAGGATGGCACGTTCGCGCTGGCCTCGCCGTCCAGTCGGACCCGGTCAAGGGCAGTTCAGGAGGCATTGTGCTCCTCACCTCAGCGCCTGGACTGAGCGAGCTCGAAGTGGTCGCCGCCGACTTTGCGCCAAGCAGAGTCATGATATCACAATGTGGAGGTTTGTGCGTGGGCGGTTACTACGTCTGGGTTGGCCCCTACCTCGAGCACAGCGCTGGACTAGCCGCAGGGAGCTGGTCCATTCCATGTCGTCTTCGTGCAGCGTTGACGCACTTCAGCATGAAATGTGTCATCCAGGGCGATGGGAATTTCCTCACAAACGTTCTCAGCGGTTTCGAGTGGGCTGACAGTCTGGACGCGGTCATCCTTGCACCGCTGTTGCCGGGGACCGGGTGCTCGATGTCTTCGTAGCGCACCACAGTCTTGAACATAACCATCAAATGCGATTGCCCAGTTCGGTCGCCGCTGAGCCGCGCGCGCTAGTTGCCTCGCTCCCCAGTCGTCCACGGGCGATCTCCTTGCGCAGCTGGTCAAGGCCCGCGGAGATTGCCTCATGAGCACCCCGCTGGCTGTGAGTGTCGGCCCCGGGCGCAACAGTGGTCGCAGCTGGTCGAGTCTGTGCCCAATGGCACGGGCTCCCCGCGCTCCAGCTGGGCCACCTCGATCGACGTCGCGGAGCAGCAGTTCCTTGACACGCACCAGGTACCGCCCAAGCAGAGAGCCAGCTACACGGGCAGCTCGCAGCCGCTTCGACTGGAGCAAGCGCGTACTCGAGTTCCTCAGCGGCTTCCCTTTTCTCGCCTGAGCGCCGTCGTCATGTGGTGGCGGCGCGTTGCGCGCGCGTTTCATGCCCTCGGCCACATGGCGCAGCAGTCTCCATCGCAGGCGCGCCCTCCGCGCCTGTCGCCGCCTCTCGCGCGAGGCCAGGGCCCCCCCTTTAGTCACTCAGTTGGAAGACGTGCTGATCTGGCTGCGCGCGCTCATCCAGGCCGGCGACGCGACCCCCGCGCTCGCGCGTTGTTTCGAGAAGGGGATCCGAGATAGGGCCGAAGGAGATCGCGGGAAGGCGGCCAGTGCCAAGAGTGCCCACAATTCACGCGGCGGCGCTGCTGCCCTTTCTGCGCGCGCTAAGCCCGCGCGCCTGGGCGCGCCACTTCCCGTTGCGAGTCTGATGGCGCTCGCGTTCCAGCGCCGGCCTCGCCCCGGCTCGGAGTTGACGCGCTGGCCGGGGAATGGCGCAACTGGTGGGGCGCTGGCAGCGGCAACGCTCAGCTCGAGTGGCCGGAAGACCTAGGCCCGCTCATTCCTCGGCCCGCCGTCGAGGAGATGAGAAAGGTTCTCTGTTGTCGGCTCGCCCGGGTTGCGGTTTTGACGGCGTGGCCCCGACGATGAGGCCATCTCTTGCGATTCGCCTCATCATGGGCGTAGAGGCCCGCTGTTCCTGGCTTGAGTTTCATAGCGAGATCGCATTCCTCCTCATGCGCACAGGGGGCCTTCGCCCGGTGGGGCCTTTGCATTCCGCGGCGCGCGTCCAGGGCAGGCTGCGCCGGCCTTTGGCGCGCGCTTGGCAGGGGCGATACTCCCGTTAGTCCCGGTGGGCCACGGCTGGGCGAGGCTCGGGCAAATCTGCGTGGATTCAGTCTGCCATGGCCGGGTGGGCGGTCGGTCGAGGCTTCTCGAGCGCCGTCGTCCTTCTCGACTTGGGGGGGGGGGGGGAGCGTTTGAGCCGATCGCGCGCGCTCGCCCCCTCTCGGCCGCCGTCGCCGCGGCCCCCCCTTTGCGTCTACTCCGCCTTCCCATGGAGCTCTATAGGGCGCCGAGAATGTTAGATTTAAGCGGCAGAGCGTCAGATGTGATCCGCGCGCGCCAGGCGGCCACTCCAGCTTGCCATCTCGCTACCACCATGCTGCAGCTATTCGCGGAGCAATCGATATATGCATTGAGCAGAGCCCACCCGACCGCACACAAAGGGGTTGTTTGTGTTTGACGATTTTGATTTTGATTCGCACGGTCGGGAGATGCACGCCATTGAACTGCTCTTGCGGGCACCGATTGATTGCGCTTGGAGCTGGCCGTGGTAGATATCCGCATCGAGCGTTCCAAGAGCGAGCTAGTTGCCTCCACTGTCGGTCTCAGGATCACACCCCAGAGCAAGATGCGTCGGCTCGCTGTCCAGGGCAGCGCCACAGAGCGCAACTTGGGCATCAACTTTTTGGGGCGGTCGTCGCGCGGCGCGACCCGCCAGGCGAGAGCGTTTGGCTCCTGCGCGCGCGAGACATGGCAGGTTGCTCACGATCGGTCGCAAGCTTGAGAAACGTCAGCTGCGCCGCTTTCCCAATCCGCCATTCAGTCGGCAGCCATCGATGGTCACCAGGTGCTTGGCGCCAACGCCGCAGAGCTTAGAGCAGCGAGGCTACAGCGCGCCCATGTTGCTTCTCTCCGATATTAGCCATGCCGGTAGGTCCTACAGGCTGCGCAAAGGGCCTCTGCTCGCGCTCGCGACAGCGGTCTGGAGCAGGCTGCTGCCGCGCGCGTTTCTCCGCGGATGGGGCCCGCGACGCTTGGCAGCGCCTCCAGCAGCAATCGCCCCCCTGCCAGTGGGGCCCTTGGTAGTGAGTGCGTTGCCGCGGCCATGAGATTAGGCATTCGCACGGACGGGCTCCAATGGTCGCGCCCCGAGATTGGATCCTTCTCTCTTCTCGACCTCTCCTCGGACGGTGGGGCTGGGGCTGGATCGGGCTGTGGACTTTTGGCCGCGTCAGCGGGCGGCAGACCATCTGGGGCGCCCCGAGCTTGCTCGCAGTATCTTGCTGCAGCCGTTGCGCGAGGTTACGGGGGGCAAGTGTGCCTCTGCGCGCGGCGCAGCATTCGTTCGCAGCGTAGTGCGCGGTGGCCAGCGGCCACAACAACGGCAGCTTTTTCGTGCAAAGCCAGAGCTTACAACTCGTCATAACGTCGCCCTTTTCTCGGCATGATGAACAGAAGAACTTCCTTCCTCTCCGCATCTGCTCCTCGGCGGGTCGCTCGCGTTCCCTCCCCGCTTTTATCCTTCGCCCCCTTTTGTCCATCCCCAGCCGCTCCAGGCCCCCACTCTCCGCCATTCGGTTGGCCCCAGAAGTGGCCCTCGAGGCTTTTTTTAGCAGGCCCCCCTTCCTTTCTTCCTCGTCGCCCCTCCCATGCGCGACTGCCCAGGCCGTCGCGGCGCGTGCGCGAGAAGACGCAACGCAAGTATGTTATGTAATGTTCTGCTCGGGCATGTTATGCGATGTGCTGGTGTTCCTTTTTTCTTGATGTTGATATGCTACGTTCTGCTGTGTTCTGTCATGCCCTTTCTCTGTTCTGTCATGTTCTCTTGTTTCATAGCGTGCGCTGTCGCGTTTGTCGAGGGAGCGAGGCGGGGAGCCTTGGATTCTCGGGGCGGCTTGGGGTCTGGCGGCCGCGGCATGCTGGGCGTGTTCTGTATTGTTGTTCTGGCCGCGGGGCGGGGCAACCGGGGCGCTCGGGGCAACTTGGGGCCTGGCGGCCGCGCCATGCAGGGCGCGCCCTGTGTTTGTTGAGGGCGCGGGGCGGGGTGACTGGGGCGCTCGGGGCAACTTGGTCTGGCGGCCGCGGTGCGCAGGGTTGGGGCGGCCGCTTTTTCCCCTTATTATGGGACAGCGAGCGGCCCCAACACGTCCGGCTGGGAACATCGCAAAACAAGATATGTATATACATAATATGTTTTATATTATATATAAAAAAAACAAATAAGAATAAACCAACAACAACAAAAAAGAAGGCGCGCGCGCACGCATACCGGACGGGACAAACCAAACACAAAACAACATACGCAAAAAAAACACACACACACACACACACGCACACACATGACTAAATTATGGTTCTGATTTTGCACGCGCGACAGTTCGATTGCGATCTCGCGCAGCAGTGGCAGTGTCAGCTATGCAAGGAAGGCCATGGCCACATTGGCTGCGCGCATCATGATGAGGCGCGCGGGCACGAGCCGCCGCTGTTTACCAATTCGCTCGGTCGGGCCTGCGCTCAGGCTCATCAAGAGGACGGAAGGCCCTCCCTCCCCTTCCTGCTTGCTGAGAGGCTGCTGGTGCCGCTTGCTCCTCTCCCCGCTGCTCCTCGGCCTCCTGGCCGCTGGGTCCTCGGCGAGATTGGTCATCTGCAAGGCCGCGTATTTTGGGGCGGCAGCCAGCGCGACGTGCACCTGCCAGCGGCTCAGCGAGGGCCGGGCCGGTCGCGCGCGCAGGCGTCGTCCGACGCGCGCCGAGCGGAGGAGGTCCATGCGGGTTATTTGGGCCACCTTGCCGCCGACGTCGACCTGCTGGAGCTCTGGGCACTGCTGCAAGCTCTGTGCTTCTTTCTGCGTGGCGCAATTTTTCAGCGACTCCGCCTTCGTTGCGAATGGCATCGAGCGCGGTCTTCGCTCGCGCTGCTCAAGCGCGGCTGCGCTGGCCGAAGTTTGGCGCGTGGCGCGGAGCAGCATTGCTGAGTTTTTTTTTTGGGGGGGGGGCTGACTCCGTCGTCGTCGTCGAAGTCCGAGGCCGCGCCGCGCGCGCCGCCGCGCAGGCAGGGCAGGCCGACCACTCTCACCATGCTGGCAACGACCTGGCTGACCGCTTTGCCAAAGAAGCATCTGCGCACGCTAATCTAGATCCCGAGCTGCGTCGCAAGTTCGAGAAAAGGGAGAGCGCACCCCATGAGCACGTCATATGGCTAAGTCGGGTCGGCCCAGCAATGGTCGCCACAGGCGCCCCACCTGTTTTCCCGAGCAAGAGGCAAGAGAGGCCGCGCGCTCCGCGGCTTGACGTCCTGCCCCCGCCGCCGCCTGCCACTCCTCGCTGCGCGCTGGCGGCGGACTTGGGGCGCGCGCGTGTCTTGCTCAGCGGTGGGCTGCCTCGCGCCGAGCGCCCATGTCGCCTCGCCGAGACAGGAGTCTCGTGCGTGGCTTGTGCTGTTTGCGGCGCCAGTGGCCCAGGCGCCGTTCCCGCTCTCTCCGCGCCGTGCCCAGGTCGTCCTGCCCTCAGGTCTCGGGGCGACGGGGCGTTGATGGGGCTGGCGCGGGGGCAGTGCCAGATCAACAAACTCTGGAACACTCGAGGAGCCATGCCAGACTGGCCGCCTCCTCGGGGCTGGCGGAGCTGCGCCCGCGCACAGGCCTCCACCCGCCGCGCCGACCGAGCCGCCCACTCGTCCTCGATCTCGCGCTGCCTCGTCGGCGGCCAGATCGAGCGCTGCTCGGACTCGCTCGGCTTTGGAGAGGGCGGCCTGAGAGAGCCGGCGGCCTGCAGCAGTGGCGGAAGTGGCAGAAGGCGCCACCCGCTGCAGGCAACTGGCATTGGCGGCCTGGAGCAGCGGCGGAAGCGGCAGCTGGCGCCACCCGCTGCAGGCAACAGGCATCGGCGATCTGGATTGAACTTGGTCGCCCGGGGATGCGTCGGGGAGGCGGGGGGGGGGGGCGAGGGGGCCCTCGGGGGCGGCCCCGGAGCCCGAGGTGGGGGGAGAGCGAGGGCGTTCTGGAGGTGGATGGGGGGGGGGGGGGGCAGGGCGCGGCTGCCAGCGGTTGTGCGCTCGTTGATCAGGCGCCACGTTGCCGAGACGTGCGCGGCGAGGCAGGATGGGCAGGCGGCCGCGCGGGGCCCTGGGCCGCAGGGGGCCTGGGGCCTGGGGCCCGAACGCATGTCTTCGATTATGTTTAAGTTAGGCGTGCCCCTCTTCACGAGGAATAACCTACCGCGGGCGATAATGAAGCCCCATCCTCTCTGAAGGGCATTATTTGTATTATCCCCGCTCGACAGGATTAAATTGTGGCGCGGAAGGGCGCGGGGACCTAACTTTATTAATCCACGGGGGAAGTTCCGAATCGAAGTTGCTAACATTATATGTTGACTAGCAGCGGCATCAAAAACGCTGAGCATGGCCATGGTGGTCTTACCACAGCAGCGTCCGCAATCACGTGCGCATGGCAGGGCTGTGGGATTCTCGCCAGTTCAGTTTGCCCAAGTCACGAACGCGCGGCAGGGCCATGGGATTTTTGCTTCCTCAACCGTTCCCGAATCAGGGGGTGATTGGGTTTGGATTGTACATGCTTTTTTCGAGCTTGCAAGGCATTGGAGTAACTTGTGTTTTAGCGCATCCCTCACACGGTTCGTGGCCCTTCCTCCCCCCCCCCCCCCCCCCCTACCCTCGCAGCTGCCCGGGCCCGATTTCCCCCGAGACTCCGAGCTCCCGAGCCTCCTCGCCCTAGGGGCAGCGGTAGGGGGAGGGGGGCGTGAATCTGCCCGGGGACGCGCGGGTTCACGATCGGGCGCGCATCGCCGATGCACCCGCGATGCATCGCCGATTCCAGGTCGATGTCCCCCCCAAATCCCCCCCGCGTCGTTGCCCCTGAGCGCGTCGCGAGCCAGCGCCGCGGGCCAGGCCGCCGAGCGCGCCGCGGCGGCGAGCCTCCCCGTCGAGGCCCCCAGGAACGCCGCGGCCCAGAGCGCGATCCCAAACTCGAACGAGATCCTCGAGCGCATGGCCGAGCATTGCGCTGCAATCCTCGACGAGCTCGCCTTCGTCGCGGACGAGATCGCGATCGCCGAGATGCGCCAATGCCAATCGAGCGCGCAAGGCACTGATGCAGCGAGGGCGCCGGCCTTCTTTTCAAGGCCGAGAGCGCCTCGTGGTCAAGCAGCGCCCAGCAAGCCGTCCTCGAGATGGTCTACAACGGCGGGCTTCTCAAGGGCATCGGGTACGGGCACATCGTCAACGAGAAGTACAAGAGGCGCATCGAGCTGGCCGTTGCGCTGTTCTACACGACTGCGAGAATAACAAGCACGTCTACGACATCTTCGAGAATCAAGGAGAGCCGCCCGCGAACCCCCGGCCCATGCCGAACTTCGCGGCTAAGATGCACGAGTTTACCGAGAAAACGGGCATCGAGCTCGGCGCCGAGAACGCCCCGCGCCCCGCCCGCGGCTCCTACGCCGAGCGCGTCGGCAAGGCCCTCCCCGATGCCCCGCCGAGCTCCTCCACCTCCGCGACCTCGTGCTGCCGATCGACGAGAAGTTCGAGCCCGTCGAGAAGCGGGGCGAGGAGTCCTCCGGCATGAATCCCGAGCAGTTCTTCGAGTTGACCCCTCCCAAGGCCGAGCAGTTCGTCATTTGGCGCCGCGAGAACGGCGTGGTGTCGAGCCCTGGCCGCGCCAAGGGCACCGCGCAAGCGGTGGTGGAGTGGCGCTGGGGCCTGAAGAGGGCGGCCGACATGGCGCGCGAGCTCCAGGGGCGGAGCTACCAGGACAAGCGCTCACAGCTTGGCTGCGCGATCGCCGCCAAGCAGCACGACATCGAGGCAACGCTTCTAAACCAGCACACCAAGCTGAATCTCGTCGCGCACGCCAAGATCCACGCCGACTGCGACGAGATCACCGGCCAGCGCGAGCCCGCGAGGGACCAGGCCGACGCGAGGGCCGAGCCAGCGGCCGACAAGTTCATGCTCGTGGGCGCCTGAGAGCCCAGCGCGCGAGCGCCCCGAGCCAAGCGCCCCCATGCTTTTCGCTGCGAGGGTGCCGCGCGAGCGTCTCGAGGCACGCGCTTGAGCCCCATCTGCTTTTCAAGCTCCAAGCGAGCGTTCGGGCGCGCGCGAGCGGCGTTCCAAGCTGCGGGGCGCTACCTCCTCCCTCTCGCCGAGTGACCCGAGATCTTGAGTCCGAGCATCTTCGAGCACCTTGGATCCTACATCCGAGGGTCGCCAGGCTTTGCCTCGAAGATCTCCAGTTCAACATCCGGGGGTCGAGCCTCGGCGATAGTAGATCGCCACCGTTGCCGTCGTCAGGCCCAGGCCGCCATCGAGGAGGCTCGATCCTCGAACCGAGGATCCGAGATCCTGGATCCGAGCATCTTCGAGCGCCTTGGATCCTAGGGCCGAGGATCGCCGCGCCTGGACTCGAAGATCCCGGGCTTGACATCCATGGCGCGAGGGTCGAGCCCCAGCGATGAAAGATTGCCCCCCGTCGCCGCCCTCGGGCGCTCAGACTGCCGTTCAAGAAGGCTCGATTCTTCATCCTCGGATCGAGGATCCGAGATCTTGGTTCCGAGCATCTCTGAGCGCCTTGGACCCGAAGATCTCGGGTTCGCGATCCGAGGATCGAGGATCGAGCCTCGGGGATTACCGATCCCCCCCTCGCCGTTCTCGGGCGCTCAGACTGCCGTCGAGGGGGCTCGATCCTCGGATCTAGGGCCCGAGATCTTGGTTCCAAGCATCTCAGAGCGCCTTGGGTCCTAGATCCGAGGGTCGCCACGCTTGGACTCAAAGATCTCGGGTTCAACAGCCGAGGCTCGAGGGTCGAGCCTCGGCTATAGTAGATCGCCCCCCTCGCCGCCCTCGGGCTCTCGCACCGCCATCAAGGGGGCTCGATCCTCGGATCGAGGATCCGAGATCTTCGTTCCGAGCATCTCTGAGCGCCTTGGATCCTAGATCCGAGGACCGCCACGCTTGGGAAGAAGCTTTCGGGTTCGACATCCGAGGCTCGAGGATCGAGCCTCGGCGATTGTCAATCTCCGTGGTCGCCGTCCTCGGGCCCAGACTGCCGTCGAGGGGGGCTCGATCCTTCATCCTCGGACCGGGGGTCCGATATCTTCGTTTTTGGGCATCTGCGAGCACCTCGGATCCTTGATCCGAGGGTCGCCATGCTTGGGCTCCAGGATCCTGGGTCCTCGATCCGAGGATCGAAGGCCGAGCCTCGGCGCCTGGCGTTCACGCGCGCATGCGCAAACGCGCGCGCACACACAAACCCGCACACTCGCACAATCACACACGCACACACTCACATACACTCACACACTCACACAACAACAACAACAACACAACCAACAGCAGCCACCACAGCAACCACAACCAGCAACGCAACAGCAACAGCAGGCCGCACCATCAACAAGACAAACAACAAGAGCACACACAACAGCTGCACACACCACACAGAGCAACAAAACAAACAACAATAGCACACTCAGCAATACAAACAACAATTGCAACAAGACAAACAACAAGAGCAACAAACAACCGTGGCCCGTTCAGGACCAAGCATTCCAAGCCAGCTGAGGAAGCAGCACTCCATGGCCGAGTCGGACAGCGACGATCGCCAGCACTTCGCCAGGCGGTCGGACGGCGAGAGCGTCGTCTTGCCGATGTTCCTCGTCGAGTGATAGCAGGGCGAAGAGTGGGCGTTAGAGGGCGAGGGCCTAGACGATAAGAAGTTTGAGGGCAAGATTGTTAAGCTCGAGGTTCAGCTGGCGGACAAGGAGGTCAAGCTGAAGGTCGCGCTGGAGGGCGCGAAAGTCAAGCTGGAGGACAAGAGGGGCCCCTGCAAGCTCGAGGACAATACGCACTTCGAGCAGAACCTCTCGGACAAGAAGCTCAAGCTGGACTCCTGCAAGAAGCGCAGGCGCCTCTGCATGCCCGCAACGACTAGTCAGCGCGATGCCGTGCTTTCAGTGCCGAGACGTGCCTCGCCTCCAGCCTCGGCCCCGAGTTCTGACTCGGCCGTGAGGCGCCTGTTGAGCCGCTGTGAGCTCTGAGCGAGGTGCTTTCGGGCAGAGTGAGGACGAGGTGCTGGGGGCTCTCAGCGAGGTGACCACCGGCCTCGAGGACGCCAGAAAAATTACCCTAGCGACGGTCCCAACCATATGCAGTTATGGGTGCCGTAATTGTGAATATCTGTTTCAGCGAAGCTCCCTCAGGGCCACGAAGCGCTGCGCTGGGCGGGGGGGGAAGCGTACTGCGTGGGTGGTGTGCCGAATTGGGTTTCCGGGGCGCACGCGGACGGTCCCACTGGGGGCTTCGGTGGAGCTCCCTATGGGGCCACGAAGCGCTTTACAGAGTGCGTGAAAATGCCAAATTGGGCTTCCGGGACGCATGCGGACGGCCCCGCTGGGGGCTTCGGTGGTGTTCCTTTTTTGGGGCGCCCGAAATGGGCACGGAAAGAATGGATACAATGCCCAAACAACAAATGTTGTCCCAAACCAACAGCGGCCATTGTTGGGCAGGGGGCCTTCTGTTTCAAATGGACACAGGCCGCGGCTGCGCGGACAGCGCTTGTTTCCAGTTTCACTCCACCCGGAATTAGTAACTGCTGCTGGGCTTTTTCCCCGGACGCAGCGGACGGCAGCTCCTTGGGCCATCTGAGTGGGCACTCCTACGAGGCGCCCGAGAAAAACCATTTTGCACTGGCTGGCTGGAAAATTGCCAAAGTCGGGCTATTGCTTCACAGGGGCCGCTATTGTTGTCGGGGGGCATGGGGCTGCGGTGGAGCTCCTATGGGGGCACGAACCCGTGTACTGGGTGTGCGGGACGCATTGCGGGACGGTGGCGAGGGACCCCCAAACCTCCGCGGGTCCTCCTATGGGGGCACGAAGCGCCTTGCTGGGGGGGGAAGACGGCGTGCGGGACCAGTGGGACGTTAGCACTGGGATTTTCGGTGGGGCTCACTGCGGGGCACGAAAACGTGTCGTGGTGTGGGTTGGAAACCACGGGGGGAGGGGGGGGAGGGCCACGAAACGTTGCACTGGGTGTGTGGGACGCATGTGGACGGTAGCAGTGGGACCTTCGGTGGAGCGCCCTATGGGGCCACGAAGCGCAGCGCTGGGTGTGCGGGGCACATGCAGACGCTAGCACTGGGACCTTCGGTGGGGCTCTTTATGGGGCCACGAAGCGTTGCACTGGGCGTGCGGGGCGCATGCGGACGGTAGCATTGGGAACTTCGGTGGGGCTCCATACGGGGCCGCCAAACGTTGCACTGAGTTGGTGAAATGCAAGGGGGGGGGAGGAGGGCCACGAAACGCTGCGCTGGGTGCGCGGGGCGCATGCGGACGGTAGCACTGGGGCCTTCGGTGGGGCGCCCTATGGGGCCGCGAAACGGGTGCGCGGGGCGCATGCGGACGGAAGCACCGGGGCCTTCGGTGGAGCTCCCTTATGGGGCCACGAAATATTGCATTGAGTGGGTGAAACGCACGGGGGAGGCGGGGAGGGCCACGAACTGCTGACCTGGGCGCGCGGGGCGCATGCGGGCGGTAGCTCTGGGAACTTTGGTGGGGCTCCCTATGGGGCAACGAAGCGCTGTGCTGCGCGCGCGGGGCGCTCGCGGGCGGTGGCACTGGGGCCTCCGGTGGGGCTCCCTATGGGGCCACGAAACCTTATACTGGGTTGGTGAAACGCAGGGAGCAGGGGGGGGATGGCCACGAAACGTTGCGCTGGGTGCGCGGGGCGCATGCGGGTGGTAGCACTGGGGCCTTCGGTGAAGCTTCCTATGGGGCAACGAAGCTTTGTGCTGGGTGTGCGGGGCGCATGCCATGCGGACGGCGGCACTGGGGCCTTCGGTGGGGCTCCCACGGGGCCACGAGACGCTGTATTGCGTGTGCGGGGCGCGCCGCGCGCGGACGGTGGCGCTGAGGCCTCCGGAGGGGCCCCCTAT
>CAUYUJ010018729.1:0-2500 GCA_963575745.1 Prorocentrum cordatum
CACACACACACACACACACACACACACACTTTTTGGCACTGCGGTGGCGCGCGCGGCAGCGGCGCCGCAGACAGTCGAGGGGAGCGAGTGCGCGGCAGGGCCAGCTCCCGCGGCACACACACACACATATTTTGGCGTCGCGGCCGCACGCGCAGCGACCAGGCGGAGGCGAACACACACACACACACACACACACACTTCTTCAACTTCCCGCCTGGTTGGGGCGGGACACGCCTGTATCGATCATCACCAAGTCTGCTGGGCACACACACACACACACACACACGCACGCACGCACGCACGCACGCACGCACACACACACACACACACCACACCACACAAACACACCTTGTTGGCGGTCGCGGCCTCGCGCGCACGCGGCAGAGGGCGCTGTTGGGCCGCGGGAGTTCCTGATACGGGATGCGCTTCTGGGTGGTAGACTCCTCGGCGCGGTCTGGTTGCGCAGCTGCCTGCAGGACCCACGCAGGCGTACACACGCGCACACTCACACACACTCACACACAAAGACGCACACACTCACTTTTTTGGCGTCGCGGCCACGCGCGCGGCGTCGCGGCGTGGAAGACGGGCGAACCCACACACACACACACACACACACACACACGCACACGCACACGCACACACACACACACACACGCACACACACACACACACACACACACACGCATACACACACACACACACACCAACACACAAGCCCACCTCCTGTCAACTCCCGGTTCGGTCTCGCGCCCCTCCTCCCTCCGCCTCCGCCTCCACCTCCTCCTCCTCCTCCTCCTCCTCCTCCTCCTCCTCCTCCTCCTCCTCCTCCTCCTCCACCTCCTCCTCCTCCTCCTCCTCCTCCTCCTCTATCCTTCCATCCCTCCATCCTTTTTCCTCCCTTCCTCACACCTCCTGCTTTACCTCCCAGCAACCCCGATTTCCCCTTCCCCTTCCCCCTCCTCCCCCCCTCCCCCATCCCGTACCATCCCCCCTTTCTCATTCGCCTCCCCTCCTTTCCCCCCCATCCCGCCCCGCTTCCCCTTCACATTCCCCTTCTCCTCCCCCATCCCTCCCTCTCCAGGCGGCCCCAGCATCGAATCGATAAGCCGGATCGGGTCGACCGGAGCATCGAATGGGCAGAAATCGGCAAAAGCCGGCAGCCAAATCGAAATCGGCTGAGGTCGGCAAGTCCGAGCCGGATCGAGTCGGAAACCGGACCGCGTCAAGCCGAATCGGAATCGAAATCGGAACCCCCCCTGGGGGGGGTTTAGACCCCTCCCTGGAGAGGGTTTGGGGTCCCGGAGCCTTTCGAAAACCCCTCCGTGGGGGGGGGGGGGTCCCAGAGCCTCTCGAAAACCGCCCCCTGGGGGGGGGGTGTCCCGGCGCTTTTCGAAACCCCCTCCTGAGAGGGGTTTGGTGTCCCGGGCTTTTGGAAAACCTCCCCCTGGGGAGGGTTGGGGTCCCGGGGCCTTTCGAAAACCGCCCCCTGGGGGGGGGTTGGGGTCCTGGGGCTTTTGGAAAACCCCCCCCCTGGGGGTGTTTGCGGTCCCGCGGCCTTTCGAACCCCCCCCCTGGGATGGGTTTGGGGTCCCGGGGCCTTTCGAAAACTCCCCCCTGGGGAGGGTTGGGGTCCCGGGGCTTTTCGAAAACCCCCCCTGGGGGGGGTTTGGGGTCCCGGGGCTTTTGGACCCCCCCCCTGGGAGGGGGTTGGGGTCCCGGAGCTTTTCGAACCCCCCCCCCTGGGGGGGTTTGCGGTCCCGGGGCTTTTGGAAAACCCTTTCCTGGAAGGGGTTTGGGGTCCCAGGGCCTTTCGAAAACCCCCTCTGGGGGGAGGGGGGTCCTGGAGCTTTTGGAAAACCCCCCATCAGGGGGGGGGTTGGGGTCCCGGGGCTTTTGGAAAACCCCCTCCTGGGGGGCGGTTGGGGTCCCGGCGCTTTCGAAAACCCCCCTCTGGGGGGGGGGTTGGGATCCCGGGGCTTTTGGAAAACCTCCCCCTGGGGGGAGGGGTCCCGGAGCTTTGGGACCCCCCCCCCCCCGGGGGGGTTTGGGGTCCCGGAGCTTTTGGACCCCCCGTGGGAGGGGGTTGGGGTCCTGGAGCTTTTGGACACCCCCCCCCTGGGGGGGGTTTGGGGTCCCGGGGCTTTTGGAAAACCCCCCTGGGGGGGGGGGTTGGGCTCCCTCCTGGGGGTTCCTCCTCCCTCCTCCTCCTCCCCTTGGGGGCCAGAGCCGGAGCGGAGCAGGATCGGCAAAAGCCGGCAGAAATCGGCTGACGCATCGAATCGGCAGAAGCCGGATCGGGCAAACTCGAAATCGGAATCGCGAATCGGAATCCCGGAATCGAGTCGATTCGAAATCGGAATCGCGGAAATCGATTCGAATCGAACTGGCGGAATCGGAATGACCCCTGCCTCTCAGTGTCTCTCCCCCTTCACCTTTCCCTTATCCTCTCTCTCTCTCTCTCTCTACCTCTCTCTCTCCCTCCCATCGCCTTTTCTGC
>CAUYUJ010018729.1:12500-57858 GCA_963575745.1 Prorocentrum cordatum
CCACCGTTACGGTGGAAAATTCCCCCCCCTCTTCGTAACCTGGGGGTCCCCCCCCCTCCTCCGAAAGTATCCCCCCCTGCTGGAACCCCCCGCCCCCCCCCTCCCCCCTTCCCCCGGGCACCCCCCCCCCTAACACACACCCCTCCAGAAAACCGGGGGGGGTCACTACCGGTTCGACCCCCTCACCTCCCGTAATGGTTGTATATCAGCCCCCTCAAACAAGGCTCGCGTAAGGGTCTTCGAGGCGCGGGATTCCCGTGGACGTCCTCTCTGTGTTTTCCTCCTCCGTCCTTCCACGGGGTCATTTTGAAATATGCATCTGGATGAATTCGTTTGTAATCAGCCACAGAAGGAACCCTTTCGTACTCCGCTAAAAAATCTCTTGTGGCGCAAAGGGGTGGGTCTGGGCGACGAAAAAAAAAAAACAACAAAAAAACAAAAATGACACACACACACACAGCGCTTTTGGTTTCCCAATGTATCATTCCTGTCTGTTTTGTCTGTTTGTCTTTTTCGTCGCCCAGGCGCGTCGCCCGCTCGGCGCAAGGGGATGGGCCTTGGCGACGAAGGAAAACAACAACAACAACAACAACAACAACAACAACAACAACAACAACAACAACAACCATTTTAAGGTTGTACGCTCTTACTTGCCCGCGAGCCATTCAACACGTATACCCTACACCCTCGATGCCCGCCCTCTTCGTCTTCGATCACACCCCTTTCGGGGGGATTATTTCTCTTTGCTGGGGCCGGCGGGCTTAGACGTACGGGCAAACCGGAACGGGCGGACAATCCTTCGGGGGCGTACATCTCTCTGCCCGCCATTGGAATTGGCGCGGGCCCTGCAAGAGGAGGAGGGGAAGAACGAGGGAGAGTGGGAGGAAGGGGAGGGGGAAGGACGAAGGAAGAGGGAAGATACCACGTTGTGAAGGCGTCCTTGGCGCGTGCGTGGTTCCTGAGCGCCGAAACGCAATTCCAGAATAATTTGCGAGGACGTCGCACGCGAGAGCGCAGTCCTGAGTACATTGTAAGGAAATCTCTGGCGGAAGCGGGGGCCCTGACTAAGTTGCGAGGAAGTCTCAAGCGGGAGCGCCGTTCCTGAGCAAATTGCACGGAAGTCTCAGGCGGGAGCGGGGGTCCTCACTAAATTGCGAGGAAGTCTCAGGCGGGAGCGCCGTTCCTGAGTCAATTGCGCGGAAATGTCAGGCAGGAGCGGGGGTCCTGAGTAAAATTCGAAGAAGTCTCAGGCGGGAGCGCCGTTCCCACGTAAATTGCACGGAAGTCTCAGGCGGGAGCGGGGGTCTTGATTACATTGCAAGGAATCTCAGACGGGAGCGCCTTTCCTGAGTAAATTGCGCGGAAGTCTCAGGCGGGAGCGGGGGTCCTGAGTAAAAATCGAAGAAATCTGGAGCGGGAGCAGTTGTTGTTGTAGCCCGGGGGGCAGGGGCACAGTTTGAGCAGGAAGACTTTCCTTGAGAAAAAACAGAAGGGTGCGAGCCCCGGGGGTGGCACTTCAATCGAAAAAATCAATGTGCACCGGTGGGGGGGGATCAACAATAATTATTCTTCAAGAATGAGAGTTCAACAACAGCAACAACAACAACAAAATGGGAAGCCAGAAACGCTGTGATTTTATTTTTAAAAATGGCTATTAATTTAAAACAGAAGTACACCAAAAAGATAGTCTGGGAGCACGGAAAACCAATGTTTTCACTGTGCTTGAGCAGTTTCGAATTGTCTTTTCTGTTTTTTTCTTCTTGTTTTCCACTACAGAAAAATATCCCTCATTGTTGTGTGTCTGTTTTTCGTCGCTCAGGCGCATCGCCCGTTCGGCGCAGGGGGGCGGGCCTGGGCAACGAAAAAAACAGCAACAAAATCTGGGAGACCGAAAACGCCTGCATTGTTAATCAAACACGGTTTTGACTTAAAGACAGAAAACCAACAAAACATCTGGGAGCACGGAAAAATCTGCCTTCACAATGTTGATGTGTGCCGGATTGTCTTATGCGCGCTTCTGCTTTCGATTAAAACTATTTGTTTGCTTAAAATCACAACGCTTTCGAACTCCCAAATTACCTTGTTTGTTTCGTTGTCTCTTTGGTCTTTTCGTCGCCCAGGCGCACCGCCCGCTCGGCGAAAGGGGGCGGGCCTGGGCGACGGGGGAAAAAAAAAAAAAAACAAAAAAAAAATGGGAAGCCAGAAACGCTGATGAAATTGAAAAAATGTCTGCACTTACAAACCCAAGTAACAAAAAAGTGGGAGACGGGATAACCTGTGTCTTCGCAGTGTTTGAGCAATTTCGAATTGTCGTTGGCCAAGTTCTTCCGTCGTTACGCAGACGCCAATTGTTGATTTAAAAAGCAACGTTTTATTATTATCCCAGAATGGCTGGTTTGTCTTGTCTGTCTGTTTTGTTTTTCTCGTCGCCAAGGCGCATCGCCCTCTCGGCGCAAGGGGGCGGGCCTGGGCGACGAACGAGGCCCACAAAATCTGCGAGACATAAAAACGCTGCATTTCTGATGAGCATCTGTTGTTAATCAAAAACAGAAAAACCACAAACAAACAAACAATACTCAACCACGTTGAAAACACGAGTTGCCCCTGCCTCTGGATCGCCCGTCGCTGCGTCTGTTTTTAACGAACAACTATTTTAAATTAAAACACAGCGTTTGTTGTTTCCCACGATGTTTTTGTTTGTCTTGCTGCGTGTTGTTTGTCTTCGTCGCCCAGACCCATCGCCCGCTCAGCGCAAGATGCGTGGCCACCCCTTTGCGGGTGGCCTTCGGGTGCTTTCGGGTGCCCATGCTTTTGTTTTTTGCATCGGATGCCCGTGGGCACCTGGCACCCGCTTCCGCTTGGAATTCACCCGCGGCGACCGCGGCCCGCGAGGGCTACCTGACCTGCGTTGCACGGCGCAAATACGCGCGCGTTTCGCCTTTTCAGGGCGCGGAGGACTTAGCACAACGGATGTCCAAGTATTGAGAAATATTCCCTAGTTGTGCGCACGCTGGTTTTATGCTATCTTCCGCGGGTTTTCACGCCCCCCCGTTGGAGGGCGCCGCGCGCGGCAATCTGCCCCGACGCCCCCGGGCTGCATTGGCTCGAATTTGTAATTGTAATTGCGCTAATGGAAATAAAAAGCATCAGGTACGGTGGGCCCCTTGAAAAGCGCAAACGTGATGTCGTTTTTTTCCATCGGAAGGCCTCTTGGAAAGGGACACGCAAACGGTAGGCCCCTTGGAAAGGAAAGCACAATCGTAATATGCATTGCAACAATATTCGCTGGAGCGTCCACGACGGCCTCGGCGAGAAAACAACCAACATTGTTAACTGTTCGAGGCGATTCGGGCCACGCGCTGGCGGCGAAGCCGCCGCGGCCCCAAGGTTGCCTCATTTGGACAATGGTAAACACGTTTCGTAAGATACGCAATGGTGGGAAACAACCCCAGACGAACCTAGCCCCTGGGAGTTGGCGGGGCACCAGACGGCGCCCGAAGGGCGCCGACCGAAAGGTCGGCCCACGGGCCGCAACATATGACGCGATATACGTGATGCGCGATGCACGCAAACGAGCAGGAGGAGGAGGAGGCGGAACAGGAGGAGGAAGAGGAGAAGGAGGAGGAGGAGTGGGCGCCCCCAGACAGCGCCTTCGGCCCTTCGCCCTGCCCAGACCTTCCAGGCGCAGGTGGAGGATAGAGGATGGGACATGGGGGGCGGGGGCGATGGCGCGCGGGGCGCAAGAGGGGAAGTCGGCAAACAGGACGGAGGCACGAGGTCAAGAGGGCGCATAAGGAAATGGGGAATGGGGGAGGGCAAGGGTCTAGACACTCGCCAGCGTTGGCGTTCGACCCTGGCAGGCGCCTGCCGCCCCCCCATCGTCTGGATAGGGTATACCTCCTCCTCCTCCTCCTCCTCGTCCTTCCCCTCCTTCTCCTCCCACTCCTGCTCCTGCTCCTCCTCCCCCTCCTCCTCCACCTCATCCTCCTCCTCTTCTTCTTATTCGTCCTCCTCCTCCCCCTCCTTCTCCTCCCCCTCCTCCTCCTTCTCCTCAGGGGCCGATGGATGCGGGAGGGGGGGGCCACGATGGCAACGCTGAAAGGTACCAGGATTCAATATTCAAAGACCCTGGAACAGGGTCGCACCTGCATCCTGAGCGTCCCGCGGCGAGCGCACCCCGCGCGCTCTGCCTCTCAGGCGGGGTGCCCCCGCGTCGGCACCGCGGCCTCGGCCGTCTCGGCCGTCTCGGCCGCCTCGGCCGTCTCGGCCGTCTCGGCCATCTCGCTGGCAGCAGCGGCCGCTGGCCGCCTCGCTGGCCGCGACGCGCAGCCGCGACACAGTCATGCGCCGCCAGCGGCGGTGTCGGCATGCTTGCCAGCCTTCCTGAACTTGGGCTTCGACTTCGTCATCGGCACCACCGTCGTCGCAGGCTCGGGCAGCGTGGGCGCCTGGGTGGCCTGGGCGCCGCAACCCACCATCTTGGTGTATCTATCGCAGGCGTCGCGGAGGGCTGCGGGGAATCGCTCAGGCGGCACCGACAATGACTTGTGAACATAATTCAGCACTTTCTTGAGCGACGAGCTGTCCACCTTCACATTGATCGCACTGGTCAAAACCATGAACCCGAACAAGTCGCATGCGCTCGCCACGGCATCCTCCCGACTCTTCATGGTCGACTCCATCTCGTCAAGCTTGGCCTTCTGCGCGGGCGACGCCCACTCGGTGCAGCCCTTCGCGCCGACCACCTGAGACCTCCACATGTCGAGCTGCCCGAGGTATCTCTGCAATGAACTGCCTTTGGCCTCGTCCTCAGGGCTCCCCTCCGAGTCGCCACGAAGCTTCGGCACGTCCTTGAACTCCCACTTCTCGATGGCGCCCTTCGCCCGCTGGTTGTCGTCCAAGAACGTCTTGGCGAAGGCGCTCGCGCGCATCATGTTGCCGTGGGAGGCGCTGAGGCTCGCGTCCCAGGACTGCTTCACGATGTCGTAGCTGTTCTTGAAGTCCGCAATCCTGTTCGCAGTCGCAGGGCCGTGCTCCTCAGCCAGCGCCTTCTCCATGGCATCGATGGCGCGCGCCAGCTCGATGTACCCGCACGTCTTGCCCTGGCCCGCTCGCGAAGCCAAATCCTTCACGACGCCCCACGCCCTGAGGACCTTGACGATGCCCTGGACGTCAGGAGACAGGAACATTTCGTAGTTGGACAGCTGAGTCGTCAGCACGTCGAGGCCCCTGACGCCCTCCTGCTTCGGAATCTCATCGAGAATGAAATCGACGATATACTTCTTCCACTGCGCGCCCACGACCTTGTCGCAGAAACCTTGCAGGAACTTGCACTCCGAGTCGCCGTCGTCGATCCTCTGCACGGCCGCCTGCAATATGCGCTGGGTGGCGTTGCCGAAGTTCATGGCCAGGTCGCACAAATTGTCCGTCGGCTTGAAGAGCTCCGCGAAGCCCTGGGTCAGCCCGATCGCCTTCGACAGCCACATGTCATTGGGAAGGAAAGGTCGCGCAACCTGGAGCGCGCCGTCCAGCCAGTCCAACACCTCCATCGGCGAGATGACGGCCGTGCCCTCTCGGGCCGCCTCTCCAGGCGGCACGGGGAACACGTCTGCGCTTGTGTCGCCAGCCAGTAGCGCATTCACCGCCGCCTGGAAGTAGTTGCCATCGTGCTCCAAGCAGGCCCTGATGAGGTCGAGCACGACACTGGCGAAGTTCGTTGCCACCTCGTTGGGGGTGCTGAGGACAAAGGCGGCGGTGTCTGGGCTCGGCGGCATCTGCGAGCACGTATCCGTCACGGATGGGGCATCGCCAAACACTTCGGCGAACCGTTTCACGTTGACGTCGGTCTCCATGATGTCGATCATGGCATCCCAAGCATCGACCAGCGTCCCGTCTGAAATTGCTGACCTTCCCACGTCGATCATCCTCTGGATGGCGTTCAACTTCTCAACCGTGCACTCGGACTGCTCTGTCATGTACGACGACTTGAACAACTGAACTGCGTCAGCAGCGGCCTTGCCATGCTGCAAAGTCGAACCCTGGATGATGCGGAACGTGTTCTTCATGCGAGCGGAGGTCTTCTCGGAATGGCTGCAAAACTCCACCATCACCTCCCGCGCCATTCGGTCGCCAACGAACCCCGACCCCCCCCCTCGAAAATGCCAGCCCATGCACCCGCAAGCATTGCAAGTCCACCCATGCTTGGTGGAACCAGCCCTTGCCTGCCATCACTTCGTCGCTGTCGACGCGCACCTGTGCAAGGTCTGAGTCGATGCACTTCAGCTTGTCATTGATCCCCGCAGAGATGGTCACGATAGCCGCGGTGTCCTGCATCCTCCACAAGATATCTCCCAAGTGCATGACGATCTTCTCCTGGGCGGACTTCGCGTGGGCTGGGACCAAGAGGCTGAGGTCCATATATTGTTTGTCCTTGCACTCATCCCCCACGAAATTGCTGAAGCCGACGTCGGTCGAAGCCGCCATGCACCTGAACCACGCGCCCACCATGAACTTGGACTTCGGGTTCTTCGCGACGTGAGTGGTGAACGTGTGCAGGCACTCCGTAACGATCTGCGCCTGACAGAATGATGAGGCGACCCCCGCTTGGAACAAAAAGACGAATTCCACACTCGTTGATTTCCAAGTTTGCCTGGAATGGGATGGAGCGGACTGTGGCTAAAGTCGGGTGGGCTGGATAATGTTGGGCTGAACTGCGTTGGGCTGGGCCCGCTTGCGTCCGCATGGCTTCCTCTGGTCTTGCTCTACCCACCCTACTCTACTCTGTCCCACTCTACTCTACTCTACTCTCTACTCTACCCTACCCTGCTCTACCCTACTCTTTCTAGCCGGCTATATAGTGTGCCATCTACCTTACCCATGCCCTATTCTATGCGCGGAGACCGTCTACCTTACCCTGCCCCACATGACTCTAGTCGCTGCTCTTCTCGGGAGCCACGGGAGCGCCCAACGATAACCCCCCAGTTGGCCCCGAGAGCGCCCCGCAATCCGCTAGGAAGCGCCATCAAGCAGCGCGTTTGGATGACGCGCGCCAGCGGTGCACCACGGGGCCAAAAGGACAAGCGTTGCAACGGTTGTTCTTTTGTCGGGCCCCCCGATACGGCGTGTTTTGGCGACGCCGAGAGAGTGCAGGAACGGCCCAAGAGGGCTCCAAACTTGCTGTCGGAAAACATGCGTCAAGGCGCTGTGTAATCACATCCGAGCGGTCCATGGGGCACTTGAGCAATTCTTAGGGCCCCCCCTGGGCCTTCCTAACTCTTGAGCTTGGGACCCTCCGGGATGGCACTTCGAAGCGCCACTGGGCCCTCCGAGAGCACGCGTGCGAGGGCCCTCCGAGACGACACATGCACTAGAGCACGATGGGGCAGACCAGAGTCGGTAGAGCAGGTACAGCAACAATATAATAGAGTACTAGAGTACAGAAGAGCAAAGGAAGCGACGCGGACGCTGTCCCGCCCAGCCCACCCCTGTCCAGTCCCGTTTTTCCAGCACACACTACTTCGGTCCACCCCAGCCCACTCCAGGCAACTTGAAAAACTGAACGTGGCAAACTTCTTTTTTAGCGGGGGATGCCCCTCCCTGTATTTCAACCGTCGCTGAATTCGGGCAACTCTGAGTTTCAGTTTCAGGCTGCAGCTGCAACGCCAATGGTTTCTAGGCCCAGGGGGGGCACTGGTCCTGGCCTGGTCCCCATGTTTTTGTTGAAGGAATTTGGGGTGTGGGCCTTCAGCCTATCGGGGCAGGACTTCAGCAACTTCGCGTTGACGTCATCCAACGGCTCCGACAACAGGTTCACGGTGTCTTTCCTGCACCTATCGATGAACAAATGCCTTGCCTCCAAAAGGTCGGCGAGGTCGGCGAGGTTGACGGACATGTCGGTGGCCCTGTCGTTGACGACGATCCTTCCGCATGTGCGGCTGAATCCCTGGAGCTCCTCCACGACTGCATCGAAATCCATCTTCCTGACTCTGTCGACCCAATGGTTCTCCCAGGAGAACTGCTCCATAATGTACTCACGGTAGCTCTCCGCCTGGTCAACTTGGTCGTTCGGGGTCGCCCTCCTCCTCTTGGTCTCCGTCCCCGTAGGGTTGTCGCGCCTCTGCCTCGGCGCGGGAGTCGGACTCGCCGCGGCAGCACGGTCTTGCTGCGAAGAGCCCCCTGGCGACGACAACACGGGGATGATGGCTTCTTGGTCGGGCCCGTCGTCGCGAGAACCGTGCCGACGAAGACTAGACGGCGGCCTCCCCCTCAAGCCCATCGCGCCAAGACCTGGCGCTGCGATGGGCGCAACCCCTGAGGCTCCTGGGAACTGGCCGCTAGGCGCACGGCGAGATTCGCTCTCCCCCCCGTCGGGGCACGACGACCTGCCATCGCCCAGGTCCGCGCGGCCATGGTGCGCGCGGGCGCCAGAGAAAGCCACCTGCGCCATGGGCGCCAAGGTCTTGCGCGACCTGGGCGACAGCGATCTGGCGAAAGTCGTCCCCGCGGTGAGCTGCCTCAATCACCCTGGAAAGCTCTTTCAACTTTGTCCTGAGAAGCTTCGCGCGCTTGGCGTGCCCCGCACTCACTGCTTTGAGGATCATGTTGGCACGCACTAGCTTCTGGACCCGTCGCTCGAGAGCTGCGTGCGAGGGCGAGCGGGCCTTGGGCGCCATGGGGCAGCAGCGGATGTCAGCTGGAATGGGCTCGACGTTTGCCTGAACTGTTGGACTTGGGCCTGTGACGGTTCCACGGGGGCGATCATCGCACGCGGGTGCCCGGCCCTTTGCCAACCTAAACCCCAGACACGTTCCTCAAAACAACCTCCCCCCATGTGAGTGTGACCCTCTACATGTCTTGCTCTTACTATGCTTGCTGTAAACGTGGTGAGCTAGAGTGACTTGTTACTACGTGACAACGCTGACATGTTACGTATTCGTGCGCATGTTGATACATCAAATGGTGATGTTTGACCACGCATAATATCTGAATCGCTGCTCGGGCCCATATTGCTCCCAGCTCGGGTCTGAGAAGACGACGCAATCAATGGAATGTGCTGGCATGGTGAAACCCCGCCGAGACTGGGCACCCCCCGCTCGAAAAAGTCATGGCGCCCGAAACTCGCCGAGTCGAGTCAGCCTGGCAGCGGGCTCACCAGGAGCGGGGGATGCACGCGAAAGCGGTGGAACAAAATCTCCGCGCCGCGGAACAAAACCGCCTGACCGTGGAACAAAGTCCGCACTTCGAAGCCAACGAGCGTGGATTTCATTGTAATTTTACACGTCGGCTGCACTTTGTGCCATGGAACAAATATTTGTTCCGTGGAACAAAATGTTGTTCCATGGCACAACATTTTGTTCCATGGAACAAACTGTGTTCCATGGCTGGTGCAGTTTTGCTCCGCGCGTTTTCGGTGGGCCTGGCGCCGCGGCAAGGATGTGCACGAAGCCCGAGGGCCAGTCTCGCCGAGCCCTCCGACGCCCCAGACGCCCAGGTTCTAGGCAACCCCAGACCCAGATGCAGGATCCAGAGCGGTCAGAGCGGACTCCATGGCCCTGAGGAAAAAAACAGATTCATCATCGACACCTGGCTTCACTCTCTCATCCCTTAGGAATTCCAAGTCGACCAACCTGGTGGGCGCTGGCAAACGACTGATGCAACCAGCGAGCCCGTGCATATACGACTCGTGCCTCAAAGAGTTCGACCTGCGAAACCGATACGTGAGCCTGAAACTGCCTGGGCGAATGAGCTCATTGCACACCCAGCACTTGGCCCTGGCCTTGGGCGGCGCCTTCTCGCATCTCCGCAGGCCGGGGTCGAAGTGCCCGTCCTGTGGGCTGCGGGGCGAGGGGGGGGGGAGAGGGGCGTTGGCGGCGTGGGTCGGAGCCAGGAAAAAAAGATCGCCCAGGAACCGCTGGTCTCCAAGCTCCCTTTTTGTGATCCATGCAAGTGCGATCGCGGCGTCGGATTCTCGGCGAGAATCCGACGCCGCGTTCGCACTTGTGGAACATGTCAGCTACCTGGATCTCCTGGGCGCCGAACTTGTTCCAAGAAGCGGGGCGGCTCGACAACCCTCAGTGACCTTTGCAACATCGGAACCAGCCAACGATTTGCGGGCAAGCGGGGTCCCGACAATAGTTGTGGAACGCCAGGGTCGACCAAACATCGGCCGACGCCAACGACGCCTTTCAATGCCGAGAACCTGCGACGGCAACACCGAGAGGCAACGCCCTCCCCAGAGGACACGACGAAACGTGTTTTCATTGAGGGGCGCGTCGCTACGATGCCATCAACCCTGAAATCACCACTTCAATCTACCCTAGTCCACCCCTAACAACTTGCAACCCAAATAATGGCAACATCCCTTTTGTCCCAAACTGCCTGGGATGGGCAGTTGTGGACCGTGACTGGAAAGAGTGGACTGGGGAAGACTCGAGAGGCGCGCGGAATCGCCTGGAATTGCGAACAAGAGCAGTCGGTTGTCGCCGTCGTTGTCGAAGGGTCTGCGGTCGCTCTCGAGTGCGTAAGGGTTAGAGGCCCCAAAGGGGCCCCAAAGGGTTGATGGCAGTAGGAGCTGTTTTTCTGGTTAGTGCAGCGAAGACCTGGGGGTCCAAGAGAGCACCCAGACAACTGCCGAGGCGACGCCATGACGGCGGGACAAGGCCACGAGGACTCCGCGCACTAGCGGGGGGGGCTGCAAGAGAGGCCCTGGCGGCCAGGGGCATGCGCGACGAGGGCTTGGCTCCGCTCGGGAACCCGCGGGTGCCAGGTCAAGCCTGGGCACGCCTCGCTCCGCAGTCAAACCTCAGGGAAACGCCTGCCGCCTGACCCTGGACTCCTGGACAATCGAGAGAGCACGGCACGGCACGGAGGGAGGCAGAAACGGAGGATCATCAACCCGAAATTGGCTCAACAAAACAAATGCATGATCCTCTGCTCGCGGGCCGTCGCGCGCAACCGCGGCCATGTCGGCCATCGCCATAACCATCGCCGCTATCACCGTGATCAGCATCATCACTATCCGCGCAGTCTTCGCCCCGCTCTTTGATCCCGCCCCCCTGACCCTCCTTCAGGCGAAACCCATTGCCTCCGTCTCTCCCCCTATTCTCCCCTCAGGACCTCAACTCGCGTCGGAGTCGTCGTTCGAGGCTCGCGGGGCTCGGGGGGGATGCGCGAAGCGCCCAGAATTCCAAGCAACCCTTCCACATGCACAAGAGGCCCCTGGCATGATTGCTCGGCGCCGTTGCTGGCGCTTCGAGCGGGAGGGGGGGGGGGGGCAGAAGCGCGCCGAGAGCGTGCCGAGAGAGCCCCAGGGGGCGCTTCTTCGGCCTTTGAAGGGGTGGCTTTAATTTCGCACCGCCCCTCCTCGCCTTCGGCCATGGAGCCCAGGGTGGCCCAGGGCCCAGGGGGGCTCGCGGACTCCGCCAAACAGCCCCCGCCAAGGCCCCATCGACTCCCCGAGAGAGCCCCAACATTGCGCCAGGAGAACCCAACTGGGCTCAACAGGGGCTCCAAGGCTCATGGGGGGCCCAGCCGCACCAGGCTTAATCTTAAGGGGCCCCGACAAGGCCTCGGATGCGCGCAGCGCCCCATGCGAGCCTGACGTCTTGCATGCTGAGTACGTTCAACGACTCGCAGCCCGCGCGCTTCATGCGCGATAACTCAAGCCTGGGAAAACGGGCGCATACAACAATAGGCCGGCGCCCGCGGCGCGCATGCGGAGACCCCCAAGAACCAGCACGGGTTCTCAGAACGCACGAGAGCAATGCAAGAGGGCCGATGGCCGATGACGGCGGTGACGACGCTGAAGGAGATGAGGATGAGGGCGACGATTCGGGCGATGACGATGATGAGAACGAGACGGGGGCACACGGGCACACCATAATAATGAGGAGGAACCACGATGATGGAGATGGCGGCGATGATGATGATAGTGCTGATGACGATGATGATGATGATGATGATGAGGGGGCCATGGGATAACGGTGATGGGGAAGAGAAGGCTAGGGATGCGACGGAGGAATGAACGAGTAAAAGGTAAGAGGAGTAATGGGCGGACGAGGAAGCGTAGGAGGATGGGGGTGATGAAGGCGATGATGAGAGTGATGCCGACGATTGCGCTGCCTGTGGTGCTGATGACGCTGATGATGACGGTGGTGACGATGATGATGCAGCTGATGTCTGGGGAGTGATGATGACGACGATGATGCTGATGGTGACGATGATGCTGATAATGATGGTGCTGATGATGCTGATGGTGATGATGACGATAGCGGGCGATATGGCGTAAAGTGGTGATGATGGCGACGTTGGCGATGGGGCTCTCTTGGGCCCTGGAGCTCCCGAAGGGCGTCTAGGGGCGCTCGCGGGGCAATCGTGGAGCTCCGGGGCCCCCGCGGGGAATGGGCGGGGCCCTCATGGGGCCATCGAAGAAGCCGAAGGAAGACGGCGCAGCGAAGGCGAACGCACCTCAGAAGGACGCGAGAGGGACGCCTATGGCGCCCCACCCCCACCATTGCCCCGCCCCCATTTGCCCCACATGTCCTGTGGTGGAGGCGGCGGCGGAGGCGGAGGCGGAGGATCCTCCGAGACGCTGGCGTCGGTGACCACCGCGTCGGACTCCGCGTCGACTCCTGACTCCGTGGCCTCGTCGCACTCCCGCTCGACCACGGCCTTCTCGTAGTCGGCGTCGTCGTCGCTGATGTGGCCCAGGTCGGATGCGCCAGGCTGCCCAGCGCCCCCAGCAGGGCCCGCGTCGGGCAACGTGCCAATGTTGACGCCGAAGACGTTCTTGTACTTCTGCTTGGCTTTGGCCGCGGCCTCGAGCTTGGCTGCGCCGTGCACGACCTTGACCACGGCGTCCTCGCGCTCGCAACTCAGCTCTGCGCGAACCTCGCTGGACCTATCAAGAATGATCTGGAAGTGGTCCACGTCCACGTCCCTCTGATAACCGATCCAAGCCATATCTATGTGATGTGGGACATCCACTCCAGCAGCGATGAAGAGTCTCTTGAAATCCAAATGCGAGCTGGACACGACATCATCCCCCGCGCCAAGCTGAGCTTTCTGCACATTGTGGTACACGACGGGGAGCATACGGACAGTCACGGCCAACTCGCCAGCACCGACGATCTTCGCGAGAAATACTAAGATTTTGGCGGGCTGCGAGCCTGGGGCAGCTGCGCTGAACTCTAGCAAGATGGGGGGCGAGCTCGCTCTCCGCTTGGCGTCGCCGATGTGGGTCAAACACCAGCGATGCAAGTTCTTCGTCGCGATCGAGCACCCCTCCTGATAGTGGCCCCTGCTGCAGAGCCCCCCATGTCGTAGAGAGCACACTGAGAACGGCTTCAGGTTCCCAAGTGGATTCGGCACAGGAGTTGGGTCGTACCCCATGCATGTCTCCACCAATTGACGCGCCTGCGCCCGTGTATGGTTCAGAACCTTGTCAACGTGGAGGCCCCCTTCAAAACAATCCACGCTGGCGCCTGTCTCCCACGCAGCGTGGTCGCTCAACTTCCGCAGGGTCGTGATGACGCTGGACCTCCTGAGGCTTAGCTTCAATCCCCTGCGCAGTGACTGAGCCAGATTTGACCTGCTGAACTGGTGAAAGTCCATGCCCCGAACTTCTTCCACTACCCGATTCTCAGCAGCAGCTCGCGCCACGTACGCGTCCTTGGATTCAGCTGGCAAGTCTTTCCATCTCTTCCTTGTCTGGTTGCATCGTGCCATCGTTCCAGCAGCTCCACCTTCGAAATTCTGAGATACAACTACATCGTAAGGCCGCACACGATACTGTCTGGGAGATGCCGTCAGAGCTCCTGCATGCAACCTCACTCCCCCCGTGCGCGCATCGCACCTGCGTCTCTTCCCACCGCCCACGTCGAAAGCTGACAGGCATTGTGAAAATGACTTCCGTATGCCACGATCAGGTAACACATCTGCCATCACATCTTTCAATTTGCTCGAATGCGATTGGGAAACTGATGAAATATAAGTACGCCGTGCCGTCGATGTGGCTGTCGGGGCCCTACCTCGGGATCGAACTCTCTTCAGCTCCTGACAAATCAAATGCTTCCTCTCACATCGGGTCGAATTCACTGGCAGGCAGCTCAACATCGACCTCAACGATCTGTGTGCTCTGCGTGAACGACATGGGTCCTGCAGGCGATTCAGCCACACGCACGTGAACTGATCGACGCAGTCGGTGCAGCGCCCCCTCCGTGCTGCGAGTGGGCCAAGTACTCTGCGAACGGCGTCCTGGCTATACTCCCTAGCCGTTGCGAGCGCGAAGATTTCGAACTTCGGCTGCTGATACACGAAGACCAAGCGCTGCCACGCCTCGGCCATGCCCTTCATGATGCACAGGCTCGCCTTGTGCTTCTTCTCGCGCGGCAACTTCAACTCCTCGGCGGGCGAAAGGGACGGCGAAGGACGGCGGGGGGGGGGGGCGGGCAGGGGCGGCAGGCAGGCCCGCCCCCAACGGCCCCCACCCCCGCCCGCCGCGGCCAACCCCGTTCCGCTTCGCCATCGGTCCTTCCACTTCCCAGCAGAATAAGAACGCATCAAGGCCGCGAGCTTGCAGATGACGGCGCTGCCCTCGGACCCGCTGACGATGGCCCAGTTCGTGTCGACGGCCTTCGCCTCGACCTCGGCGAAATCGGGCGGCGGGTTGCCGGCCCCCGCAGGAACGCGCAGGGCCGCCTGCGCACATGCCAGAGCAGCCTTCTCTGCAGCGAACGACTTGTTGAGGAAGCTCTGGGCGGGCCCCCCCAAGACGATAGCGAGCTCTAGATTGCTCGCGCGAGGGTCGTCCCTCAGGAACGCCTGGGCGACGCTGCCGCCCTTCACGTTGTTCTTCACGGACCAGTCCACGTCCCTGCCAAGCATCTGGGCGTCCTGCATCGCCAGCTCGGCCTGCCTGACCCTCGCTGGCGGGAACATCTTCTCCAAGGCTCTGTCCAACAGTCGGCGCTGGCGCCTGCTCCTGAACGCCCACGCGCTGGCTACGTCGAACCCCTTCCGCCTATATTCCAGCGCAACGACCAGCTGGCTGCACAAGGACAGCACAATGAGGTCGACCACGAGGCCCTTGCCGCGCGCCTCGTCCCTGCAGCCCAGCGGGCATCCGTCGCCCAAGCAGTAGTGCACCACGCAATCCGAATCCCAATCGCCGTTGTCGCCACTTAGAATCATCTCCTCCTGGGACGGGGAAAGGCTCCGAGCTGGCCTGCTGCATTCAAGGACTCGGCGCGACATCGCCTGCCATAGCTCAAATTCTGGCGGGAACACGGCGCACCTCCGATACGAAAATGAACGACTCGAAATCCTTAATGCACTCTGAATAAGTATGAGCTGCCCTCCCGCTCTCCAAAACATGGCCAAGACGAACAATTGTCGAAGGTAGTTTGTCGATGCTGTCTAAAAACGGTCTCTGGCACAAGACGCCCGAGTGAGATGCGCACCGTACGTCGAGCAACGTGACATGGTGGTCATCATCTGGTGCCGTAGCGTTGACTGTCTGGACCGCTTTCTCCTCCATGCGTATGACGCAGTTGTTCGTCACGAGGTTGCCTCGGCAAAAGATGATGGTCCTCCAGGGCGCCTCGACTATGGCACGGCGCAGCTCGAGCGAACCGCCGCCGATCGACGTGCCAGCCCCGCATGCTAGATTGACGCTCCACCTGCTGAGTCGTGACATGATAGTGCCTGCGTTTGCCAGCGGAAGAACGACGGCAGGAGAATGAACCTCCGCCCCTGCCAGGGCAACAGCGTCTCCAGGCTGGGCACGACGATGGATAAATATATGTTCGCATGTGTTGAACGTCGGCATACATATGTTTTTGCCCCGTCTGCTGAACTTTTTGGCAATACTTGCAGCGGCTCGCTGGTTGACGGGGCCATCGCAAATTCCAGTGACAGACTTGGGCTTGCAAATGAAGCTGTTGCAATCGTCGAATATATTGATGCTGAAAACGAAAGATGAGCTCCTCACGAATGTGGCAAGGCCTGCTGACTGAGCAGCTACGCGTGAGGAGACAGCGCAATCACGACGTGCTGATACTGTGGAATCTCTACTCTGTGCGCGATGGGCGACGATTGGCATGCCTTGAATCAAAACCACACGCGGGCGCTTCGGATCATTCCCACCTTCGGACATGACACGCGCGGTGGCCAGCCGATCACTAGGAGAAATTGCTGTCGACAAGGCGTCCACCATCTGTTGGCGGCGGCAGTTGTGGTGTCGGAGCTGGCCGCGGGACATCTTCAGAGCTGTGGTCGGCTGTACAATGAAACCTCTTGCTCGTCCTCGCCCTCTGCCTCTGCCTCGGCCTGGCTGCCCTGGTAGCCGTCCTCCTCCGCCTCTCCTCCCGCCGCGGTGCCCTGGGCCAGGCTGGGCGGGCTGCGGCGGGGGCGCTGGCGGTGGATGGGCCTCCTCGCCCACCTCGTGGCCCCATAGAGCACGGAACATTCAGTGAACTCACCTCCACTCACCATTGGGCGCCATGGCTGCACATCGCTGCAGACAAGCTTCCGTCAGAAAAAACTATGGATTCAGACATGTGCCATGCAAGAAAAAGCCGAACGGCTGCTGTGAGAATTGCGGGGGCAGGGCGGCACATGCAAGCATCGCGTGGGGCTGCGTGGGGCCTGTTAGTATATATGCACACGTGTTTCCAGAACAAACATGGCCCTGTCCCTGACAAGGATCAGCGAATCATGGAACCGCATCAGGGTCCCCACATATGTTGGCATGTGTCTGTGGCTATTATATTCACCCGAACTCAGCACTCACTGAAAACATGTCTTTTTTAGACTTATGGTTTTCACCGATTTGGGCTCTACAAGACGTGGGTGGTACCTAGGAAAGTAAGGGTTATATTAACATTAGGCCAAGTACCAAAACAAGCTCGAATGGCAGGCAAGGCCTTGCGCGGTTCAGAAGGGCATTCATGCATGGATGCCCCGTTCGTCGCGTCTTTCGCGCGCCCCCCCCTCGTCGCGGTTCGCCCACGCGCGCGCGCGCGCAGCCGAGAATAACACCGGAGCTGCACGCGAAGGAGGACGATGGTGAACACGACGACAGAGAGAAGCCAGCGGCAATGACAATACAAGCGCGCGCGGCCTCGGTGGCGCGATCCGATTCTCTTCGCGCGGGGCAAAGCCTCGGGCGAAGGGCCCTGCATGCATTGCATTGGCCCCTTAGTGCGGCCGCCCCCCCCCACCCTCCTTTCCCCGCGCAGCTGGAAGGGGCATCCATTTTTGGGCGCCCCTCGTCGCGTTCGCCCATGCACACCCACGCGGCCACGCGAGGGCGGGGCGACGCTGACACGTCGCATCGCAGAAGGCTTGGAGCAGCGACAACGGAAAGTCTCCAGCGAACCCGACCCCACAGGGGAAGGGCGCCCCAGAGCCCACGCCATCAGTCGAAGCCAAGGAACGAACCACCACAGCCCACTGCGGCGGTTAAATCAGCACGAGGCACCAGCTCGTCAAGCGGCACATCCCCTCTCATACGGTTGCGATGGATGACTCTGCGGGCTCTGCTAACCCACGAAAAAGCGCCCCCAGAAAAATCCTGAAACATGCAGGGGCGCTCTTGTCGCCCCCTGCAGTTCACCCGCCGACGCAGGAAGGGCGCGCTGCTGTAGTTCACCCGCCGACGCAGGAGCAGCTTCCGAGACATGCCCGAAGGCGCCCCGACGCACACACACACACACACACACACACACACACACACACACACACACACACACACACACACACCGCCCCCGCGGCAGCCCCTCGCGCGGCGCGCGCGGCACGGCGGAGGAAGGGGAAAAACCGAGCCAGCCGCCATGGTTCACCCGACAGGCGGGAGCGGCGCAGCGACGCGCCCGAAGGCGACGCTGCCGTCAGAACCAGCCAGGCCGAGAAAGGGCCGCGCCCACGCGGCGCGCGCAGGCCCGACTCAGGCCCCCTCAAGCCTCGGCGCCCCCGCCTCGGAGGCAGGGCGTGAACGGCGGGCGAATGGCTCCCGGCACGGAGCTCTTGAGCTCGACGAGCTCGGCGCCGAGCTTCACTTCGAACTCCTTCGTCCGGCAGTCGATATTGTTCAGATATGCCGCCAGCTCGGCCCTCTGCTCCTTCAAATAATAAATGACCTGGTCGAGGTCTGCCTTGGCGGCGGCTTTCTGCATCATCATCTCCTCGCGGATCAGCTCGAGATATCCGACGGGCACCTTGCCGTTCAGCTGCACAGTCACGAAGCTGTTGATAGTGCCAAGATCTGTTTTGTTCGTGGCCATCTGCTCATTGGGCTCGCCGTAGACCGGATCGCGTTCTGTCTCGGCGGCGGTCGTTTGCAACTTCAGGTCGCTTTGGAGCTGCTCGAAAAGCTGCACCAGGATGGCGTCGTTGATATTGCCAAGATCTGCTTATGTGTGGCCATCTGCCCCCTCAACTCGCCGTGGACCGAGTCGGTCGTCTGCCACTTCAGGTCGGCGCAGACCCCTTCGAGAAGCTGCTCCATATTGGGGCGGCGACATTGGACATTGTCAAGGCCGGCCTCGTGCACGGCCATTCGCTCCACCAGCTAGCCGTAGACATGGTCGGGGTATGTCTTGGCGGAAGCCGTAAACATCTTCACCTCGCCATGGATCTGCATGGGCCCGTACTTGTCCACCACGTCGCTGGCCTCCTCGCGGTGGCCTGCGAGCCTCTCAAGCTGGGATACTCGCGGCATGAGCTCCTCCAGCGGCGGCTCCATTTTGGGACCGATGGGCACCAGCCTGCCCTCGTCGCTATTGTTCTGGAATTCCTCCATGGGCTCCAGATTCTCTGTGACGGTTTCCGCAGTCCCAGATGAAGAAGCTCTGGTCCTTTGAAGAGCAAGCGCCACCCCTGACCCGGGAAGCCAACTCGTCCTTCTGCACGGGCTACCCCTAACGCGGGCAGCCATTTCGACCGACCGCGCAACCTCATTATTGCCACAGTGGGCCACCACGGGGCAAGACCCCGCCAGGCCGCCAGGCCGCAAGGCAGGCTACAAATCAGTACATGGACGGGACCTCTAGGTAGAGCCCAGCGCACGCGAAAAATCCGCCGTCAGCTGCATCGTGGCCTCCCGTGCTACCCCCAACCCGGGCAGCCAATTCGTACCGATCCTGTGGGGTCTACCAGCCAGTGCGAGCCCTCGCCAGCAACCCCTGCTAACAGGCCGCGAGTTGGGGTGCAAGCCAAGCAAACCTGACAGTTCGGGCAGTGATCCTCCTCCTCCTCCACCTCCTCCTCCTCCTCGTCCTCTTTTCTCCCTCGTCTTCCCTCTTCCTCCTCTTACCTCCCTTTTCCTCCTCCCTCCTCCCTCCCTCCTCATCCTCCTCCTCCCCCCTCTCCTCCTCCTCTTCCCCTCCTTTTCCTCCTCCTCCTCCTCCTCCTCCTCCTCCTCCTCCTCCTCCTCCTCCTCCTCCTCCTCCTCCTCCTCCTCCTCCTCCTCCTCCTCCTCCCCGAAGCCTAGCTTTAGGGCGGGCCGGGCGTTTCGCCTGAGACTTCCTCATAATCAGTTATGACCATGACGCTTGAAAACTGGAAACCGTTTCACAGATGAGGGCGGGTTGCTTTCAAAATGTGGTTATCGCTTTAGCGCCGCGCACATTCGCTTAAGAAATTGCAAGTGCTTCGCGGATGGAGGGCGACTGGTTTTCCAAAATGCAATTTTCGCCTTAGCGCCGGGTGTATTCGTTTTCGCCGCGTACAGTCGTTGTTTTGTGCAAGAGTTTCACAGACTGAGGGCGTTCGTTCCCTACCTAGGCTCTGCCTAAAAGGGTTCTTACTCGGTAGCTTAAAGGGCCGGGCAGTGGAACGCGCCCCGGGCGGTTCCCCCGGCATCCGCCCCGCGGTTCCCCAAGTTACGCCCCCTTAGTTTAGCGTTGTTTTTCTCATCTTAACTTAGCATATAATATCATATCATAACATAGCATAGCATTGCATGTCATAGCACAACATATCATCCCATAGCACAGCCCTTAACTTAGCATCGCATAGCATCGTATCGCATAGCATAGCGCAGCATATCATAGCATAGCATTGCACAGCATTGCATTGCATAGCATAGCATATCATAGCATAGCATAGCGCATCACAGAATGACATAGCATAGCATAGCAACTAATGTTGTTTTCCTAGGGGTTCCAACTTCTAGGTAGGGTCACACTGGGTATGTTTTAATATGTGGTTGTCGCCTCAGCGCCATGCACACTCGCTTTGACAATTGCAAGAATGTCCGTTTATCATTTTTCATAATATGTTCCTCGCCAGGGCGCCGCGCACCTTCGTTTTCAAACTTTGCAAGAGATCCACGGATTCCCATAATCAGCGTACCAAATGTGCTGTTGTGGATTGACTACGGATGTATAGGGTGCAACAGTTACGTTGGTTCGCGGCGTTGCAGTCCCAAGAATGGTTTTCTGCCACGACTCTGGATCGCCAAGACGCAACAGTCAGGTTGATCCGTGGCGTTAATGCCGAGAACGATGTTTCGGTATGCTTCAAAGTCTTCGAACGGATGGTTTCCAGCGAATCCTTCCGTGAAAACCAACCCTTGTATGGGGCCTATGAGGGAGCTTGGAGGGAGCGTTCGTTCCAACATCGTTGGCGACTACTGGATTTACACTGATCCTCCTCCTCATCCTCCGCCTCCACCTCCTCCTCCCTCCCTCCTCTTTCCTCCCTCCCTCATCATCCCTCCTCCCTCCTCCCTCCCTCCTCCCTCCCTCCTCCCTCCCTCCCTCCCTCCCTCCTCCCTCCCTCCTCCCTCCCTTCCTCCCTCCTCCCTCCTCCCTCCGCCGCCGGGGAAGGCGAGGCCGGCGCTCCGGAGACCACGCAGGCTCTCGGCCTCCGCGCGCGGCGGGCGCGGCGGGCGCGACGCACACGCCGCCACCCGGGGCCACCCCCGGGGAAGGCGGCGCAGTCTGGGAGTCCCGAAGCGGTGGGGCGACAGACCGCGCGGTGACCTCGGAAGCGTTCTGCTGCGGCGCGCGCGCAGGGCGAGCGGTCAAGCGCCCCGGCGGCGCCGTGCCCAGCTCGGGCGCGAGCACCTCCTTCGGGGTGGCGTGGGGGGGAGGCCCCAGAAGACCTCACCGCAGAGTCCGTCACCGCACGGGCATTGGGGCCCTGGGGGCCCCGGTCGCCCGACGACCTCCTCGGAGGAGGCCTCGGGTCCCAAACCCGTGCGGCGACCCCGAGTCCCAACCGACGCACCACACGGTGTGGTTACCACCCCGTTTGTCGGGAGCGGCCAAGAGGGGGGTGTCCAAGAGCGGGGGGGTGCAAATCATGACCGGCGGCATGTGCGCGGCCCACCGGGGGCCCCAGGGACGTGATGAAACAAGAAGGGCGATATCATGGCCCACGCCATGATATCCACCCCCACCCTTAGTCATCATCCCCCTCTTTGCCGCCCCCGACGTTTGGGGGCCCCCGAGCATTGGGCCGCATCGAGGCAGAGCCAGGATCGGATCGGATCGGGTCGGTCGCACCGGGGTGCACCGGAGAGGTCTGGCAGCACGCGCGCGGGGCCGGCCCCGGAGAGAGGAGGCGGCGCACTGGGCCGCAGGGGGGCTCGGCGCCGAGCTCAGAGGTGCGGACTCCGAGCGAGGAGGAGGAGGGAGGAGGAGGAGGAGGAGGAGGAGGAGGAGGAGGAGGAGGAGGAGGAGGAGGAGGAGGAGGAGGAGAGGAGAGGAGGAGAGGAGGAGGAGGAGGAGGAGGAGGAGGAGGAGGAGGAGGAGGAGGAGAGGAGGAGGAGGAGGAGGAGGAGGGAGGCGTGAGGTTCGAAGCGTCTTCTCCTCGTTTTTGTCGGCCTCTGGAGGCCATCTTCGGGCCGCGAGGCCCTCGAAAAAATCCATCCGGGGCAGAAAAGCCGCGTCGGGTGGGCCCCTGGAGGGGTCCAGGGGCCGAGTTTGACCAACTACTCGGCGGCGCGCCCGAGGGGGAAGTGATGGGGAGGAGGCCTTCTCAGAAGGCAGCGGGGCTTCTCAGAAGGCACCTGGCCGTCTGAGGGGCTTCCTGTGTCGTCGGGGGAGGCTCAGGAAACTTCTCAGAGGGCGCGGGGACTTCCGAGCCTTCTGAGAAGGCCTGCCCCTTCTTTCTCACTTCCCCCGCCCCTGGGCTTCGGGGGCGGCCAAGAGAGGGGCGTCCAAGAGGGGGGGACGCAAGTCATGGCTGGCGGCATGTGCGCGGCCCAGGGGGGGGGGCCAGGAACGCATTGAAATAAGAGGGGCCATGAAAAAGCTGAGGAAATCTCATGACCCCGCCATGATGTCCATGCCCCCCCCCGAGTCATCACCCCCGTCTTGGCCGCCCCCGACTCCTGGGCAGGCCGCCGCGAGACGTAGGGCGACGCAATCTATACATATCCACTGCTCCCTGGCCAGGCCCATCCTGAACACAGCAGCTGTATACGCCACGCCCTCCTGGTCTGGCCAGGAGGGCGTATACACAGCTCCTGGGTTCAGGATGGGCCTGGCCAGGGAGCAGTGGATATGTATAGACTTCGTCCCCCGAAGACGCATCGGGAGCGGCCAAGAGGGGGGTGTCCAAGAGGGGGGGGTGCAAATCATGACCGGCGGCATGTGCGCGGCCCAGCGGGGGGGCCTGGGACGTAATAAAACAAGAAGAGGCGCCATGAAATCTGGGGAAAAATCATGGCCCGCGCCATGAAATCCACCCCCCCTTAGTCATCACCCCCCTCTTTTCCGCTCCCGAGGGCAGGCCGCCGCGAGACGGAGCCGGGATCGGACTGGGTCGGGTCGGTGGCGCCGGGAGGCACGCGCGAGAGGTCCTGGGCGGCACGCGCGCGGGAGGCTGGCCCGAGGGGGGACGGCCGTCGGAGCCGGCGGGGAGCGGCTCCGAAGGAGGAAGGGGCCTTCTTTTAGGGCCTCGAGGAAGAGGGGCCTTTCTCGGGGCCACGACGCAGGTCGCACACCACGAAGGATTGCAAAAAAAACCATTGAAGGAAGGATTGCAAAAAAAAACAAGGATTGCAAAAAAAAAAAAAAGGTTTGCAACCCAGCATAGTTAACCACACCCATGGAAGGGAACAAACAACGACATAAACATAGAAACTCGGAGGTCCGCGCGCGGACTTCTCGCATCGGCGCTCTGGACCCCCCAGCGGCGCCTGCGGCGCCGCCCCTTGGCGCGCTCCGCGCGCCAGGGGTCTCCAGCGCCGATGCGAGAAATCCGCGCGGGCCTCCGAGCTTTTGTGCTCATGTCATGGTTCGCTCCCCTACTTCTCTGTAGGCAAGCACGTCCCACTCCTCGCAGGGTCACCACTCGCAAGTGGCCTGGACCCGCCGCCGGGGATCTACGATTCGGTCGGGCATGTCCCCCTACAGGCGGATTTGGGGCGAAAAGCAAAAAATATCCAAAAATACCCATAAATTCACAACAACAAAAAATTGTCCAGAAATCGTCCCCAGACTATTTTTCTACTATTTTTGAGCGTTCCTCCTGTAGGGGGACAGGCCCGACTCAACACTACTCGCAAGTGGCCTGGACCCGCCGCGGGGGATCTACGATGCGCTCTGTCGAGGAAAACCTGCGTATCTCCAGGCGCGTTTGCCGGTGGGCACTCTGCGAGCGGCGGAACAAAAAAAACGCGCTCGGGGGGGCCGTCCCCGTGCCGACCTCTGAGAGGGGGGCGAGGAGACTCCTAGGGAGCCCACAAAGGACGTACGCGCCCAGCTATGTACATGAACACGGCCCCTCGATCCCAGAGACCAGCCGCGTTATACGAACATTTGCGCAATGCGTACTCTCGAAACCAGCGTGGATTCATGTACGTGTACGTCCTTTTGTCGCTCCTGAACTCCAGGCCCTGCGATCCTGGCGTCGCAGCTGCTCGGTCGAGTCTGGCATCTTGGCATCAGCTGACGGCCACGGGAGCCTCACAGAGCGGTACGGCTCGAAGAGGAGCTGCTGCCGAAGAGTGGGGTCCGGGGCCGGGGCTCTGGTCCTGGTGTTTCGCGATGGTGCATTCCGTCGCGCCTTCGGATCTCAGGGGGTGGAGGGTGGGGGAGCGGAGCGGGGCGGATGGCGCGGGATGGCATGGGGACGACCCCCTGGGCGGCCCCCCCAGACAATCATGGTGAGAGAAGGCGAGGGGGGCGACGGGGGAGCGGTGCCGTGTTGAAGGGGGGGATTGCCAGGGCGCACCAGGGGTGGCCAGGGACGGCCTTCTGAGAAGGCGGGGGGTGGTCTTAGAAGGCAGGGGTCTTCTTAGGAGGGCCTGCGGGCGTCTAGGAGAGCGTACTCGAAGCCGGGAGGGCTTCCAAGAAGCCACCTGCCTCTCAGAAGCCCCTCCTCCTCCTCCTCCTCCTCCTCCTCCTCCTCCTCCTCCTCCTCCTGCTGAGAAGGCGCCACCCCATTTGTGCGCGCCGCCGGCAAGAGGAGGTCGGACACGCCATCGACGAAGTTCCGCAGTGAGGCCAGCGCAATCCTGCGACGACTGTCTCCACAAGCGGCGTCTGAGAGAGGGCCAGACGACGACGACGACGACGACGACGACGACGACGACGACGCTGACGACGACGGCGGCGGCGGCGGCGGCGACGACGACGACGACGACGAGAAATCGGAAGGGCGGAGAACGAAAACTACTCACGTACGGGTCGAGACGACTCGTTCTTGGCTTTTGACGTCACGTGAATCATTCAACCATGAGCGATCGCAGCTTCCCCCATGGCGCGGAAGTCTCGATAGCGACTAATTCTGGGCCACTTGGTGGCGTTCAGCCATGAACGCCCGCGCTGGTGTCACCGCCGCGTCGACACGACACGAACCTGCCATACGCACCGACCCCGACCAAGCCAATCCTGGGCCCAGGATCGGTGTGGGTGCCCCCCGCATCGGCTCAGGACGCATCGACACGTACCGGGATCGGGCCGGATCGGCCGCGCCAGGATGCACAGCAGCGCCGCGCAAGCATCGGGCCGCTCGTCGGAGTTGGAATCAAATCGGATCGGGCCAGCCGAAGCCGATATCGATCGAATCGGATCGGTCGGATCGAAGAGAGACCGAAGAGAGGCCGACACTGCGGGGGCCTGGACGGCCCGTCCAGGCAAAGGGAAGAGGGGAGAGGATAAGGAGGGAAACGCCACCAGAACCAATGAAGAAATGGCGGTCTAGGTTTTTGGTTTGAGCTTAGGGAAGAGGAGGAGGAGGAGGAGGAGGAGGAGGAAAACGCTAGTCGAGGAAAGGAGAGGAGAGCAAAAGGAGGAGGGAAACGCTAATCGAACCAAAGATGAGGCGGCGATCCAGGCTTGGTCAGAGCTGTTCCTCGAGGGGAAGTCGTCACCAGCCCTGCGGTGGGGTGCTCTCTCCTGTTTGGTTTGGTTGGGGCCCCTGGCCCCTAGGAGGGCGCTGGGTCTGTGAGCATCCCCACTGGCGCGCCCGATTGGCGTCGGGTTTCGCTGGGCCTATTCCCATCCAAGGGGACGGGCTGGTGGTACCATGGCCCAGTGGGGATGAGGATTGGTTTATAACAAGTCCGCAGGCTCCCGGGCGAGGGGGATATCGGGTCCCTCTCAGCAATCAATGGGCGTTCGGGTGGTGTCGATGCATCCCCCACTGAGCCTATCCCCCCCCTATTGTTACCCCTGACGCTGGGTCTGTCACTGGAGGGGAAGACAGCGGGGACCATGAAAAAGACTGAGCGTGGAAGCGTGGTGTCGATCTTGGTCACCGTCGATCCTTGGTCAGCGTCAGTTCGTTGATCCATCCTTGCGAATCGGCGACGGCCGACATGGACCATCATCAAGGTCGGCACCGACGGAATCCCGCGACATCTTGGCCATGGTCCCCGTGTCTCTTCCCTCGACGCACCTCGAGACTGCGCCCCCCGCGACAGCGCCAGCATTGGCGGCGCGCACAGAAGGACGTGGAGGGAGGGAGAAGGCTTCATATGAAGGGGCACTGGGACACACAAATAAATACACACAAATGACAGGATCCCCCAGGTTTTCCCATATTTTCAGGGTTATTGGCTTCCCCCCCACTTCCCCATATTTTCCAATATTTTCCTGGGAATCGACGATTGATTGTGCCTGTGTGTTTTTCCCCTCCTGATCATAGAAGGAGGCTGCTTCTTGGAAGGCACCGCTACTGCGTCCACGGACAAGGGCCGCGCCATCCGAGAAGCAGGGGGGCTTCTGAGAAGCCCTCCCCCCTCTAAGAAGCAGGGGTGCTTCTGAGAAGCCCTCCCCCCTCCCCCGCCTCCTCCTCCTCCTCCTCCTCCTCCTCCTCCTCCTCCTCCTCCTCCCCCGCCTCCCCCCTGCGCGTGGCCGACCGGCCCACGGCCAACCGCCGCGGCCTGTGCCGCACCGCCTCTCACCGGGCAGGCCGCCCCGCTGCTCCGTGCACGGCCGCAAAGGGAGCGCACGGCGGCGCCGAAGCGTCCCCCGGCCACGGCCACCTCGGAGACGCTCCGAGGAGGGGCGAGGAGGAGGAGGGGGAAACGGCCGTCCTCCGTCCGAGGCCGCGACGGGCGGAGCGCTGCCACCTTCGCGCCACTCGGGGTCGACCGACAGCCGAGCAGCAGAGTACGGATGCACGGTAAGGGTGCACAGGCCTTGGAGGACCATGTCGGCGTGCTGGACCGAGTTGGCCAGCGAAAACTGCCAAGGACGGGCCAAGGGGCAAGGATGCAAGGAGACCTGGGAAGTTGCTCATCCTTACTGTGCGACCTGACTGTACGAGGCTGAATACTTGGGGTTGACGTCTCGCGGCGGCGGCACGTGCGACACGCTGTGCCTCGCAAACTGACAGCGCGTCGCTCCGCCTCGTGGGACAAGAATCTGGGCTAAAAACGGAACGTTGATGCTTGATGGACTGGGACGCGCTGAGCATGTCGCGCCAGAGCGTGGCGGGTCAGAACCGGCGGCGCGACACGCTAAGCAGCTATTCCTGGCGGGGGCGGGGGCGATGTGGCCTTGGAAGACTCGCCCGGGGGGCTGTACGAGGGGACCTTCAGCATCTCCTCGGCAGGCCGACAGTATCCTCCTCAGCCTCCTCCTGCGGAACCAGAAGGCATCACACTCACACGTACAACAAACAAACAAACAAACACGAATCACGGCCAGGAGCGCGGCGATGACAAAGTTCAACGCAGCGAACACGTAGACCAACGACACGATCACCCTCTTCCTCCTCCTCTTCCTCCTCGACCTCCTCCTCCTCGACCTCCTCCTCCACCTCTCCCTCCTGCTAATAATAATAATAATCCTCCTGCACCTCCTCCTCCTCCTCCTTCTCATCCTCTCCCTCCTCCTCCTTTTCCTCCTCCTCCCTCTCACCACCACCACCACCTTCATCACAATCGTCATCATCATCATCATCACCACCACCACCACCACCATCATCATCATCATCATCATCATCATCATCCTTCTTCGGGGGGGGACCGCGAGTCGGCGGCTGCCCCCCTCGGGAAAGCGGGATCGTCATCATCATCATCATCATCATCATCATCATCATCATCATCATCACCACCACCACCATCATCAGCAGCAGCAGCATCCACCTCTGTATCATCATCAGCATCATCACCATCGTCATCATTATCACCGTCATCACCACCACCGTCATCAGCATCCGCATCCTCAACATCAGCATCATCAGCAGCAGCATCATCATAGTCATCATCAGCATCATTAGCATCATCATCAGCACCATCATCCGCATTATCTTTACCACCGTCCTTATCACCATCATCACCGTCACCATCATCATCATCATCAGCATCATCACCGTCACCATCATCATCACCACCGTCACCACCATCATCATCATCATCATCATCAGCATCATCATGACCGTCACCAGCATCATCAGCAGCAGCATCAGCATCATCATCATCATCGTCATCCTCATCATCATCATCATCGCCACCACCATCATCATTATCATCAGCAACATAATCTCCATCATCGCCCGGATCATCCATGTCATCATCACCAGCGTAAGCATAACCATCATCATGAGGCCCTGAAATCATGACGGCAAGATGGATTGCCAGATGTGGCCTTCCCCCCCGAGGGCCCGTCGGCCTTGGGGGTGTGAGATGTCTAAGAGCCTGGCGAAAGACATCGCTGGCTAGGTGGGTAAGCTACAGAAGGTAAACATGAAAGACAGCAGAAAGCGGAGAGAGAGGGGGAGATGAGGGATAACACGGGAGAGAGAGAGAGAGAGAGAGAGAAAACAAAAAAAACGAAGAGAGGGGTGCGGCGGCGGCGGCGTTGCAGGAGGAAGGTGGGGTTGCAGCAGTTGCGAAGCAGCGTGGCGGCTGCGCGGCGGGAGGCGGAAGGCGCAGAGGAACCCTCCGCGGGCGTCCGCCAGTTCAACGACGGGAAACCTCGCCTGCAGAGCAAGCGCAGGGGCACCAGAACGTGAGACTGGGTGCCGCCAGGGGGGCCACCAAGCGGGGGGAAGTTTGAGCCTTCCGCGGCGGTGGCTCCCAGTAGGTAGGTGGCGTGGGGCGGTGTGGCGGCATGGCCACACTCGCCTGGGTGGAAGGCACAAAGGCCTGTCCCCCTGCCCGTAGAAAGCTTCAGTAGGCGTCCACCAGTCCTACGACGGGGACCCTCGCCTGCAAGCAGGCGCAGGGCCCCCGAGCGCAGGACGGGTGGCCACCCCTGCGGGTTCCACTGGGCGTGGGGAGGGTCTGCGCCTTCCGTGGCGGTGCCAGGCTGATGGGCCTGTTTTCCGCCGCCACCGCCATGAGTTGGAGGGGGGAAGGAGGTGGAGGAGGAGGAGGAGGAGGAGGTGGAGGAGGAGGAGGAGGATGATGAGGAGGAGGAGGTGGAAGATGAGGATGAGGGGAGAGGGGGGAGGATGATGAGGAGGAGGAGGATGAAGATGATGAGGATGATGAGGAGGAGGATGATGATGAGGAGGGGGGAAGGAGGTGGAGGATGATGAGGAGGAGGAGGACCCCCTCCCTCTCCAACGTGTGGGCCGCGCCAGCAGCCGCCCTGCGCCAGGACAGCACGCGGCCAGGCGCCGTCCACCACCCCCCCCCCCCCGGTGTGAGACCCACCCCCCCCCCACCGCCGTCGCCGACAGGGCGCTGCAGAGGTCAATAGCGGCAGGCTGGCGACGCACGTGGCCGACTTCCTTACTGCTCGTCCTCCTCCTGCTCCTCCTCCTGTCTCACCACCATCGTCTTCGTCATCGTCTTCGTCATCGTCATCATCATCATCATCATCATCATCATCATCATCATCATCATCATCATCATCATCATCATCATCATCACCACCACCACCACCACCATCATCATCATCATCATCATCATCATCATCATCCGCAGCAGCAGCATCATCTCATCACCAGCAGCAGCAGCATCAGCATCAGCAGCAGCATCATCATCATCATCAAAAACAGCATCAGTATCAGCACCATTGCCATCATCAACATCAGCATCAGCACCAGCACCAGCATCAGCATCAGCATCAGTATCAGCATCAGCATAATCATCGACAGCAGCAGCTAGATCAACAGCAGCATCAGCATCGACATCAGCATCAGCATCAGCATCGGCATCAGCATCAGTAGCATCATCGTCATCAGCAGCAACAACATCTTCTTCATCATCATCAGCATCATCAGCATGAGCAGCATCATCATCATCATCATCATCATCATCAGCATCATCATCATCATCATCATCATCATCATCATCATCAGCATCATCATCATCATCATCATCATCATCATCATCATCATCATCATCATCATCATCATTATCGTCATCAGCATCATCGTCATCATCATCACCATCAGCATCATCATCATCAGCAGCAGCATCAGCAGCAGCACCACCATCATCATCATCATCATCATCAGCAGCAGCATGAGCATCAGCATCATCTGCATCAGCATCAGCATCAGCATCATCATCAACATCAAAAGCAGCACCATCAGCATCGTCATCAGCATCATCAGCATCAGCATCGTCATCAGCAGCAGCATCAGCATCATCATCAACAGCATCACCAGCATCATCCACAGCAGCAGCATCCTCATCATCAGTTGCATCATGTCCAGCATCATCATCATTACCAACATCACCATCATCCTCATCATCATCATCCTCATCATCCTCATCATCAGCATCAGCATCACCTCATCATCAGTATCATCAGCACCATCATCAGCAGCATCATCATAAGCATCATCATCATCATCATCATCATCGTCATCATCATCATCATCATCATCATCATCATCATCATCATCATCATCATCATCATCATCATCATCATCACCACGGACCGGTGGCAGCGGCGAGGACAAGGAGGCCGAGGCTGCCGCCGCCGCTGCCGCCGTGGTCGTCGCTGCCGCCGCCGCCGTGGTCGTCGCCGCCGCCGCCGCTGTCACGGGGGGCCGCGGCCGCTCGCGACGTGCTCCTGGGCGTCCACCGGCGGCCTGGGCGACGCCGGCGGGGCCGGAAGAACGGCCCCCCCCCGCTCTGCCCACCCGCCTCTCCCAACAACATGGTCTCGGACCCTGGGACAATGAACAGAAGGGACCTCTGGGGCCGCGGGTCGAGGAAAAGCACACCGACCAGCCACAACTGGGGGAGCGGTGGTCCTCACCCCCCTGGGGGAGCCCATCGCATCGACGACCTCTCGAGAGGGGTGTCGAAATCGATGGGCCCCCCAGGGGGGAACACAGCCCCCCCAGTTATGGCTGGCCTGACACATCGGCGGCTGGCAGGGTGAACACCTCGCACATCCTGGCTGGGCCGATCCTTGGCTCCTGGTCGGTGCCTACGCCTCGGTGGCTCCGGCAACGCTCCCGAGCCCAGGAACGGTGAGGTGGTCTGTCGACGTTCCCATCCTTCTTCGCGTGCGCGTGTCAATTCCAAGACTCGCGCACAGCAGGCCGTACAGCGTGGTCCAGCGCCATCTGCCATCAACGCCAACAACGTCGTCGTAGTCGCCGCCATCGTCATCCATGTCGTAGTCGTCATCATCATCATCATCATCATCATCATCATCATCAGCATCATCATCATCATCATCATCATCATCATCATCATCATCATCATCATCATCATCATCATCATCATCATCATCATCATCATCATCATCATCATCATCATCAGCATCATCAGCATCATCAGCATCATCAGCATCATCAGCATCATCATCATCGTCATCATCTCACCACCACCACCACCACCATCATCATCATCACCATCAGCAGCATGATCAGATCATCATCATATCATCATCACCATAAGCATCATCATCTGCATCAGCATCATTATCATCACCAGCACCACCACCACCATCATCATCGCCATCATCATCGCTGTCATCATCACCACCACCTCACCAGAACCATCATCGTCATCATTCTCAGCATCATCATCAGCAGCATCATCATCTCCATCATCATCATCATCATCATCAGCAGCAGCAGCAGCATCAGCATAATCATTGTCATCGTCATCACCATCATCATCATCGTCCTTCCTCATCCTCCTTCTCATCATCATCATCATCATCATCATCATCATCATCATCATCATAAACAACAACATCATCATCATCAGCATCATCATAGCATCGTCATCATCGTCATAATCATCATCATCATCATCATCATCATCATCATCATCCCCATCCCCATCCTCATCATTATCATCATCAGCATCAGCATCGTAATCGTAATCATAAGTTGCAGCATCATCGTCATCATCATCAGCAGCATCATCATCAGAATCAGCATCGTCAGCATCATCATTACAAAAATCAGAATCATCGTCATCATCATCGTCCTCATCATCATCATCATCATCATCATCATCATCATCATCATCGTCACTACCAACACCGCCACCATCACCATCACCACCACCACCACCACCATTCTCATTATCATAACCATCAGCATCGTCATCATCAGCATCATCATTATAATCAGTATCATCATCATCAGCATCATCATCATCGGCATCAGTATCGTGATCACCATCATCATCATTATCATCGTCATCTTCATCACCATCACATCACCATCACCATGACTACATCATCATCATCATCATCATCATCATCATCACCATCATCAGTATCATCATCAGCATCATCATCGTCATCGTCGTCGTCATCGTCATCATCATCATCATCAGCATCATCATTATCATTATAAGTATCATCATCGTCATCATCAGCATCACCAGAATCATCACCATCATCATCATCGAGAGGGCGTGATCCACCGCCGCTTTACTGTGGAAAATTCCCCCCCCCCTCTTCCTCCAGAACCCAGGGTCCCCCACCCCCTTCGAAAATCCCCCCCCTCTGCTGGAACCCCCCCCTTCCCCCGGCAAACCCCCCCTCCCCCCCCTCCCCCCCCCCGAAAACCAGGGGGGGGGGGGGCCACTACTGGTTCGAACCCCCCCCCTAGAAAACCAGGGGGGTCACTACCGGTTCGAACCACCCCCCTCCCCCGCCCTCACCGCCGGCAAACGACTTCCCGGTCCCTACCACCGTCCGCACCACGTCCCCCACCGCTGTCCCAGCACCACCGTCCCCACCACCAGTCCCCACTTTTCCCACCACCGTCCCCACTGTCCCCACCAGTGCCCCCACCACTGTCACAGTCTCCCCACTGTCCCCACCACTGTTCCCACCATGGTCCCACTCTCCCCACTTTCCCCACGGTCCCCACCAGAGTCCCAGTCCCCACTGTCCCACTTCCCGCCGCTGTCCCCACTGTCCCCACTGTCCCCACCACTGTCCCCACTGTACCCATGTCCCATTGTCCCACCACCGTCCTCACCACCGCTCTCACCACTGTCCCCACCACTACCGTCCCCACCACTGTCCCACTATCCTCACTGTCCCCACCACTGTCCCGCTGTCCACACCACTGTCCTGGTGTCCCACCTGTTCCCACCATTGTCCTCGCTGTCCCCACCAGTGCCCCCACCAGTGTCTCACTGTCCCCACTGTCCCCACCATTTTCCCAGCACGGTCCCACTCTCCCCAGTGTCCCCACTGTCCCCACCACTGTCCCACTGTCCCCACTGTTCCCACCAATGTCCCACTGTCCCACTGTCCCCGCCGCTGTCCCACTGTGCTGTCCCACTGTCCCCACTGTCCCCACCAGTGTCCCCACTGTCCCCACTGTCCCCACCACTCTCCCCACTGTACCATCGTCCCCACTACCGTCCTCACCACCGCCTTCACCACTGTCCCCACCACTATCGTCCGCACTACTGTCCCACTGTCCTCACTGTCCCCACCGCTGTCCCGCTGTCCCCTCACCACTGTCCCCACCACCACCACCGTCCCCACCACTGTCCCAGTCCCCACCGCTGTCCCACTGTCACCACACCACTGTCCCCACCACCACCGTCCTCACCGCTGTCCCAGTGTCCCCACCACTGTCCCACTGTCCTGAGGAGCGGGAATCGTTTGCCGGCGGCGAGGGGGGGGGTTCGAACCGGTAGTGACCCCCCCCTTTTCATGATGGACGGGGGGGGAGGGGGGGGTGTTCGAAACAATAGTGACCCTCCCCCCCCGGTTTTCGAGGGGGAGGGGGGGGACGGGTTGGGAACCCCCAGTGACCCACCATCGTTTTTCCGCCAGCAGCGGTAGAACACGCTCTGCATCATCATCATCATCATCATCATCATCATCATCATCATCATCATCATCATCATCATCATCATCATCATCATCATCATCATCATCATCATCACCATCATCCTCATCATCATCATCATCATCATCATCCTCATCATCATCATCATCACCATCATCATCATCAGCAGCATCATCATCATCAGCAGCATCATCATCATCATCATCATCATCATCATCATCATCATCCTCATCCTCATCCTCATCCTCATCATCCTCATCATGATCGACATCATCACTTGCATCAGCGTCATCAATACCACCACTACAATCATCGTCATCATCATCATGACCATCACCATCACCATCGTCACGGCCACCATGGTCATCATGATCATCATCATCAGCAGCAGCATCACCATCACCATCATCAGCATCATCATCACCATCATCATCACCACCATCATCGTCATCGTCGTCATCATCATCCTCATCCTCATCCCCACCATCAGTATCAGCATCATCATCAGCATCATCATCAACATCTGCCTTATCATCATCATAGTCATCACTTGCGTACTCATATCCACATTCACGTCTATAACCGATTCATCAAAAATATTCATAGTCATAGTCATATTCATATGCGCATTCGTCGTTGTCGTCATCGCTCGTCATGGGGAGCCCCAGCGGCGCCGCCGGTGAGCACAGACGCGCACGGACCGGGGACCCTTCCTGCCGCGCACATCTCGCACACCTCGCGCCCGATGTGGAAAGCCCGATGGGAGCACACAGCCAGGGGGCACATAATCAAATGCGGGCCAAGGTCTAAATTAGAACGCCTCTTTTACGATTCGCAATAACAACCGTTACTCGGAATGCTCCACCCCTCCCCCCACCTCACCTGGTAACGTCACGGTTCGCCCTGGCGTCGTTTGGGAATTGCTAGGCCCCTCCCACCACCGTGTAACGGCCATTATGGCGAGAGACTAAAATTTGCCTGGCGAGGGATCCAACCATATGCAGCTGCGAGTATCGCAGAAGATGCCCCTCTCATCATAAGCAGCGCGCCGCGAGAGGGATGGATCACGGGGTCACGCGGATGGGAGCCCCGAAACGTGCGTGGGGTGTGCCAAAATAAGCGGGGGACGCATACGGGCGCTGCCACTGGGGCTTTCGTACAGAGCTGCCATTGGGGCCATGAAGCGTGTGAGGGATGTACCGAAATCGCCCGAGGCCATCACGCGAACCCACTGGGGCCTTCGGTGAAGCTCCCTATGGGGCTACGATCCTCGTGAGTGGTGCGCCGACATCGCCCGAGGCACCCATGCGAACTCTGCCGCTAGGGGCTTCGGTGGAGCTCCCTATGGGGCCACGACCCTCGTGAGGTGTGCTGAAATCGCCCGAGGCCGCCATGCGAACCCTGCCACTGGAGCCTTCGGTGAACTCCCCATGGGGCCACGATCCTTGTGAGGGGTGTGCTGAAATCGCCCAAGGCCGCCAAGCGAACCCTGCCACTGGGGCATTCGGTGAAGCTCCCTATGGGGCCGCGATCTTTGTGAGCGGTGCGCCGACATCGCCCGAGGCAGCCATGCGAGCCCTGCCGCTGGGGCCTTCGGTGGAGCCCCCTTATGGGGCCACGATCCTCGTGAGGGGTGTGCCGACATGGCCCGAGGCTGCCATGCGAACCCAGCCACTGAGGCCTTCTGCGGAGCTTCCTATGGGGCCACGATCCTCGTGAGGGGTGTGCCGAAATCACCGGAGGCCGCCATGCGAAACTGCAACTGGTGCCTTCGTCCAGAGCTACAATTGGGGCCAGTCCTGGTGAGGGGTGTGCCGAAACCGCACAAGGCCGCCATGCGAACCCAGCCGCTGGAACCTTCGGTGGAGCTCACTGTGGGACCACGATCCTCGTGAGTGGTGTGCCGAAATCGCCAAAGGCCGCCATGCGAGCCCTGCCACTGGGGCCTTCGGTGGAACTCCCCATGGGGTAACGATCCTCGTGAGGGGTGCGCCAAAATGGTTGACACGCCGAGGGCAGGAGGCAAGGAGAGAGAGGAGGGACGAGGAGGAGGAGGCGGAGGAGGAGGAGGAGGAGAGGAGAGGAGAGGAGAGGAGAGGAGAGGAGAGGAGAGGAGAGGAGAGGAGAGGAGAGGAGAGGAGATGGAGAGGAGAGGAGAGGAGAGGAGAGGAGAGGAGAGGAGAGGAGAGGAGAGAGGAGGGAGAGAGGAGAGGAGAGGGAGAGGAGGAGAGGAGAGGAGATGAGAGGGAGAGAGAGGGAGAGCAGAGAGAGGGAGAGAGAGAGGAGAGAGGAGAGGAGAGAGGAGAGGGAGAGAGAGAGAAGGAGAGGAGAGGAGAGAGGAGAGGAGAGTGAGGAGAGAGGGAGAGATAGGAGAGGAGAGGAGAGGAGACAGGAGGAGGGAGAGGAGGAGAAGAGAGGAGAGGAGAGGAGAGGAGGAGCGCGAGGCGCTGTCCCTTCAACCCGAGAACCCAACACCACAGGATGGTTCTGAAAAACTTGCCCTTATCGCATCTCCCGCACCTTTGACGGGACGCAGAACATACTACAGCGCAACAGGATCATGGATAAACGCGGTAACGAGGCAGTGGCCGTGGACGTCCAAGTTGACAAGCGATTAATAATGAAGGATGGGCCAAAGATGCAAGGATGAAAGGGCGCCCGTAGAAGGCTACTCATACTTATGATGTTTGCCTGTCTGTAGAACTATTTGCCTAGCTCTTCACCGGAAGAGGCTCGCTCTCGACCAGCAGACCAAAAAAAGTCTGTAGAGCTACCTTCCCTTCTGGGGTACACACCAAGACCGATCCTACAACCAAAAAGATATCCAGCACACCGTTGGACTAACCAGAAAGCTCTCGCCAGAGAGCTTACACTACAAATATGTCTGAGCGCGCGCGTCGTCCCTGCGGGGCTGGCGCACATGTGTGTCGGTCCCGCAGGAATGAGAATGGAGGAAGGAGGACGGAAGGAATTGAGGAAGGAAGGAAGGAAGGAAGGAAGGAAGGAAGGAAGGAAGGAGGGAGGGAGGGAGGGAGGAAGGGAGGAGGAGGCGGAGGAGGCGGAGGAGGCGGAGAAGGAGGAGGAGGAGCTGTGTGCGCGCGTTTATGTACACACCAGGTGTTGAAGGCTCGCTCCGCTTCCTGAATCTTGTCCCGCGCTCCTGGTGGATGCGAGACCCGAGCAGGAGATCACACCAACTGCTTTCGGCATGAATGTGCTGTTCGATGATTGCGGCCTCCTGGGTGCGTACTTTTTCAAGGCCTCTGTGGGCTGTGCTGGGGGCCGTTGGGGCCATCTTGGCGCGACCCGTGCCCGTCTTTGCCTGTCTTGGTCGTCTTGATGATCTCTTGGGACCGTCTTGGTGCCCTCTTGGGACCATTTGGGCTTTCGTAGGCAACTGGTAGGCTGTCTAGGGCCGTCTCGTGGACTCTGGAAGGGGGCGGGAGCTCTCTGAGCCCGTCCATGGAGCTCTGGAGGGGGAGCGATGGCGTGATGCCCCCCACCTCAATATGGCCCAAGAAGGCCCAAAGCATACCCAAGAGGCCCCCGAGACGGCCCACGAGGGTCCCAAGAGGGACCCAAAAGGGGGAAACTCGAACTGACATTTCGAGCCCCCCGCGCAAACATGATCCCCAAGACCGCTAGCAGGACCCCAAGAGGCCCCCAAGAAGGCCCCAAGAGGTCCCCGAGAACCCTCCGAGAAGCCCTCCGAGAGGCTTCCGAGAAGCACCCCAAGAGACCAGTCCCTCATCTGCATTAAAGAGGCCTCGGGTCCACGACCCTGGGCCGAAAGCCACGGCACTAGATAGAGGTCGCACGGTGTTATGTCTCTTGTCCAGTCTCGAGGTGTTCTTCAGGCCGTGCTGGGATAGTCGTCGGGCTGCCTTCGGCGTCCCTCGGCTCCCTCGCGGCCTTCCCGGGGCCTCCTGATTCAATTTCAGGATCGCCCGGACCGGCCCGGCAGCCCTCTCCAACATCGGAATCGAGTCGGACCGAGCCGACAGGAATCGATGGCCAGCCAGATCGATCTGCTCGAAATGTAACCTGCTCTGTGGATCGACCTGCTTCTTGTGCACACCCTCATCCCTTCTCTGAGAGGTCCCTCCCTCGATCCCTACCTCCATCCATCCCTCCCTCCTCCGCCTCTTCCTCCTCCTCCTCCTCCTCCTCCTAAGTTGTCCTCCTTTTAGACTTTTCCTCCTCCTCCTTTATCCCCTCCTCTCCTCCTCCTCTCCTCCTCCTCCTCTCCTCCTCCTCCCCTCCTCCTCCCACCTCCTCCTCTCCTCCTCCTCCTCCTCCCTCCTCCTCCCCCTCCTCCTCCGCCTCCTCCTCCTCCTCCTCCTCATTATCTTCCACGCATGTTCCTCCTCTTCTTTGTCATGCTGCTCCTTCTCCGTTTCCACCTCGTCATCCTCGCGTCTCGCTCACCTCATCAGCATCAACACCACCATAACCACAACCCTGACAATCACCATATCATATTCATCATCAGCACCAGAATCAGAATCAGGATCATCGGCATCACCAACACCACCGATACCACCACCGCCACCACCACCACCACCAAAACCATCATCATCATCATCATCATCATCATCATCATCATCATCAGCATCATCATCATCAGCATCACCCTCACCATGCTCGGCATCATTATGTTCATCATTATCATCAGCAGCATGCCCATTAGCATCAGCATTATCAACATCATCATCATCGTCATCATCGTCATCATCACCATTACCATCATCACTCTCATCAGAAGCATCACCCTCATCAGCAGCATCATCAGCAGCACCGCATTCATCATCATCATCACCATCAGCAGACCCACGATCATAATCCTCAGCCACATCATCATCCACAGCAACACCACCACCATCATCGTTACCAGCATCATTACCATCATCATCATCATGATCATCATCATCATCATCATCATCATCAGCAGCAGCAGCATCACCCCATCATCTTCATCATCGCCATCGGCATCATCCTCATCATCGGCATCATCATCAGCAGCATCACCATCACCGTCAGCAGCACCACAACCATAGTCATCAGCATCAACATCATCATGAGTAGAAGCATCACCTTCCTAATCGTTATCAGCATCATCATCAGCATCATCAGCAGCATAATCACTATCACCAGCAGCATAATCGGCATCGCCATCATCATCATCAGCATCATCATCAGCATCGTCATCGTCAGCATCATTATCATGACTATAATTACCATTATCATCATCATCATCATCATCATCATCATCATCATCATCAGCATCACCATCATCAGCCTCGTCATCGTCATTATCATCAGCATCACGCCCGTCATCAGCGTCATGATCAGCAGCATCACCATCATCATCATCATCAGCAGCATGATCAGCAGCACCACAACCATACGCATCAGCATCATCATCCTCACCATCATCATCATGAACAGCATCATCATCATCATGATCAGCATCATCATCCTCATCATCATCATCATCATCATCATCATCATCGAGGGTGCGCCGCTGGAGGGTGCGCCGCTGGATCTCCCCAAGGGGGGGGATCTCCCCAAGGCGGGGGGGGGAGGGAAACCCCCCTCCCCTTTCCCCGATCCGTCGTCGGGGACCCCCCCCCCTCCCTCCCCTTCCCCGATCCCGTCGTCGGGGACCCCCCCCCTCCCCCCCCTTTTCCCCGATCCGTCGTCGGGGAACCCCATCCCCCCCCCCCCCTTTTCACAGAGGGGGGGGTCGAACCCCCCCCCCCCCCCTCCCCCCCTTTGGCCGCACCCCCCCCCCTTCCCCCCCTTTCCTGCGCACGCCGCCCCCTGAACTCCAGAACGCGCGACCCCCGCCACCCCTATCCCTACCTCACCCTAACCCAAACCCCTAACCCTAACCCCAACTACCAACCCCAGCCCCAAAGAGCACTCACTACTCATTACTCACTACCCACTACTGACTACTCGCTATTCGCTACTCACTTCTCACTACCCCCTGCTCACTACTCACGACCACTACTCGCTATCCACTACTCACTACCCACCACCCACTACTCGCAACTCACTACTCCCTACTCACCACTCCCTCCTCCCTACTCACTCCTCACTACCCAGTCCTCACTACCAACACTACTCAATACTCACTACTCACTACTCACTAAGCACTACTCACTACTCCCTACTCCCTACTTACTAATCACTACTCATTACCCACTACCCACTCATCCACTACTCACTACTCACAACTCATTGCCCACAAAATCACTACTCCCTACCCACTACTCGCTAATCGCTACACCCTACTCCCTAGACAATGCTGACTACACAATCCTCAGTACTCACTACTCGCTACTCCCACTCTCGCTACTCAATACTCACTACTCACTCCCCGAACTCACTACCCACTACTCACCACTCACTACACCCTACTCACTAGTCACTACTTAGTCTCTAGTCACTAGTCACAGGTCACTAGTCACTACTCACTACCCACTACTCACTACTCACTAATCGCTACTCACTACCCACTATTCGTTACCCACTTTTTACTACTCACTGCTCACTACTCCCTACCCCCTACTCCCTACTCACTACTCACTACTCACTCCTCGCTACTCCCTAGTCGTCACTCACTAATCACTACCCACTATTCACTACTGACTACTCTCTATTCACTACTCCCTACTCACTACGCCCTACTCGCTCCTCACTACTCACTACTCGCTACTCCCTACACGCTACTCACTACACACTACCCACTTCCACTACCCACTAGTCTCTATTCCTCACTACTCACTAGTCACTACTCAATACACACTACGCACTACTCAGCAGTCACAACTCATTACTCACTACTCACTACTTACTCGCTACTCTCTACTCACTACTCACTACTCACTACTCACTACTCACTACGCACTACGCGCTACCCACTACCCACCACTCACTAATCACTACTCGCCACCCCCTACTCACTACCCACTACTACTCACTACTCACCACTCCCTACTCCCAACTCCGTACTCCCTACACACCCTCTCTGGCGCAGAAAGGAGAAGCGAGAGAGGCCCCCCCTCCCCGGCCCCCCCTCTCCGGCGAAAAGGGCGGGAGGGGGGGGGGATCCGAACCCCCCCCCATTCACTGGCGCACTTTCATCATCATCATCATCATCATCATCATCATCATCATCATCATCATCATCATCATCATCATCGTCATCATCATCACGATCATGAGCACCATCATCATCATTATCATCATCACCATCATCGTCATCGTCATCGTCAGTGTCAGAGTCATCGTCAGTATCAGCATCATGACCCTCATCACTTTCATTATCAGCATCATCATTAGCTGAATCGCCATCGCCATCATCAGCAGCACCAAAACTACAACTATCAGTAGCATCATCATCAGCAGCAGCATCACCATCAGCATCAACATCATCATCGTCAGAAGCATCAGCAGCAGCATCATCCTGGTCCTGCTCCTAGTCTTGCTGATTTCGCAATGCGCTCATCTGGATCGTCGTGTTCCAGCTCTTGAAGGCACGGATGCTGATGAGGCCCACACTCCTCGTCATGTTTTGTTCGCTATGCTTGTTTCGCATTTCGCTACTCCTGCTCGTCGCACTCCAACTCCTCACGCCACCGATGCGTTGGTTGCCCGTTCTCCTCCTCCTCCTCCTGCCTTCTACTCCTCCTCCCTCCCGCCTGCTCCTGATCCACCGCCTCAACGCAAATTGAGCATCATCATCATCATAAGCATCATCAGCATCATCATCGTCATCATCATCACCACCAGCATCATCATCAACATCATCAACAACAACAACATCATCATCATCATAATCGTCATCATCATCGTCATGCTCATCGGCATCGTCATCCTCATCGTCATCGTCATCAACGTCATCATTAGCAGCCTCACCATCATCGCCAGCAGCATCATCATGATCATCGTCATCATCATCGTCATCGTCAACGTCATCGTCATCGTCGTCATCATCAGTATCAGCATCCGCATCAGCATCAGATCTATCACCATAATCACCATCCAGAACCAGCAGCACCATCATCCTCCTCATCAGCATCATCATCATCATCATCCGCAGCAACATAATCACCAGACCATGATCAGCATCGTCAACATCAATTAGCAGCATGATCATCATTGCCAGGAGAAACAGCATCATCAGCAGCACCATCAGCAGCAGCATTAACGTCATCATCATTAACATCATCATCATCATCATCAGCAGCGTCGTTGTCATCAAGACCATCGCCATCAGATTTACCATCGTCAACTTCATCATTATCCTCATCATCACCACTTCCACCACCACCATCATCATCATCAGCATCATCATCATCATCATCATCATCATCATCATTGTCACCGTAGCATGCTTCTTCTACATCATCATGGTCAGCATCATCGCTATCAGCAGCATCATCACCATCATCATCATCATCATCATCATCATCATCATCATCAGCAGCAGCATTATCACGATCATGATCAGAATTACCAGAACACGCAACATCAGCAGCAGCACCATCAGCAGCAACATCACCGTCATCATCATGAACACTGGCTCCATCACAAGCATCGTTATGATCCCCATCGTCATTTTCATCCGCGTCGAAATCATTAGCATTATCACCACCACCATCATCATCATTTTCATCATCGTCAACACATTATTCTTCTTCGCCAGCACCATCATCTTCAACATCATCATCCTCATCATCTTCATCATCAGCATCATCATCAGCAGCGTCGTCATCATCAGCATGATCACCAGAACCAGAAAAAAATATCAACATCAGCAGCACCATCAGCAACGGCATCAACAACATCATCATTAACACCAGCATCATTATGAGCATCGTCATCATCGTGATTATCGCAATCAACATCATAGTCATTATCGTCACCGTCATCGTCATCATCACCTCCATCACCATTATCGTCTCACTATTCTTCTTCATCATCCTTACCATCATCAGCATCATCATCAGCATCATCATCGTCATCGTCATGATCATCAGAATCAGCACCATCCTCATCATCAAAATTACCATCATTGTCGTCAGCATCATCACAATCATCATCATCATCATCATCATCACCACCATCAGCGAAATCATCGACATCGTCATCAGCATCATCACCATCATCATCAGATTCATCATCGTCAACGTCGTCATCGTCAACGTCATCATCATCACCACCATCATGATCACCACCATCGTCATCGTATTACTCATCTTCATCGTCATCATCATCACCGTCATCAGCATTATCACTAGTATCATCATCATCGTCATCATCATCGTCGTCATCATCGTCGTCATCATCGTCATCATGAGCAGTTGCATCATCATCGGAATCATCATGATCCTCATCACCAGAATGAACATCATCATCATAATCAAAATCATCATCCTTATTACCAGCGTCATGATGAACATCGTTAGCATAATGATCATCGTCATCATAGTTATCATCGTCAACGTCATCGTCATCACCAACCCATCATCGTCATCGTCATCTTGTCCTTCTTCTTCAGCATTGTCATCATCAGCATAACATCATCAACATCATCGTCATAAGCAGATTCAGTATCATCATCGTTCTCCTCGTCATCATCAGCATCATCATCACAAACGTCATCGTCATCATCATCACCATAAGCAGCATCGTCAGCATAAATACCCGAAAAAACCGTATCATCAGCAGCACCATCAGCAGCAGCATCAACGTCATCATCAGTAACACCAGTATTATCATCAGCGCCGTTAGCATCGTGATCATCATCATTTTCACCATCGACAACGTCATCATCCTCACAACCATCAGCATCATCATCGTCATCATAGTATCATTCATCACCATCGTCGTCATCATCATCCTCAGCATCAGCATCATCATCATCCTCATCATCATCATCCTCCTCATCATCATCATCCTCCTCATCCTCCTCCTCCTCCTCCTCTTCATCCTCCTCATCTTCATCATCATCACCATCCTCATCCTCCTCCTCCTCCTCATCATCATTATCCTCCTCATCATCATCATCATCATCATCATCATCATCCTCTTTCTGCTCCTCCTCCTCGTCATCATCCTCATCCTCCTCCTCCTCATCATCATCATCCTCCTCCTCCTCATCATCCTCCTCCTCCTCCTCCTCCTCCTCCTCCTCCTCCTCCTCCTCCTCCTCCTCCTCCTCCTCGTCATCATTATCATCATCAGCACCATTATCATCACCTCTCTCCTCCTCCCCTCCTCCTCCGAACGCCGAGAGCCCTGCAGGGCCGCGTAGCGGCTCCGCTCCCAGACCGACGCCGAGCACAGGGAGCAGCTGGCGGCGCGGCGGCGCGGCGGGAGCGGGCCGCCGGCAGCCCGCAGGGCGGGAGAACGCAAGGAGGGCGCGAGGGCCCCCAGACCATGGAGGAGGGCGCGAGGAGGACGCGAGGAGGGCGCGACGAGCACGGAGGGCACGAGGGGGGCGCGAGGGGGCCGCGAGGAGCGAGCAGGGCGGCGAGGAGAGCGCCGGGCGAGGGGGGCAGAGAGGAGGGCACGAGAGCGAGAACGACGCGGGAAAACGGCGGGAGGGCGAGGAGAGTTCTGGAAGGCTCCGGGCGACCGTCCCAGGAGCGGCTGAAAGACGCCAGAACGCGACTCAAGGAATGCCCTTGGAACTCCCAAGAGGCTGCAAAATATCCGCGGATGCTCAAAAAGCCCCAAGCATTGAAGAACCTGGGGAACCTTTCTTGACATGAACGGGAAGCGCGTGAAAGCAAAGAGCTTGGCAAGAACGTGCGCCAACATCAAGTTCGCATGTCGCGTAGGCGCCCTTCCCGAACGTCCACAGGGGGTACCAAGTGGATTTCGCTATCCGCGCAACTTCAGACGTGCCGCTGACCCCGAACGTCAGCAAACAGAACCAGATTGAGTTCACGATCCGCGCAAATTCCGACGTACCACTCACCCCAAACGTCCACAAAAAATACCAAAAAGCAATTCACCATCCGCGCAGTTTCAGTCACCGCTCACCGCGAACGTCCACAAAAGATATCAGGTGGAGTTCAATACCCGCGCGAGTTTGGACACAGCTCTTACCCCGAGCACTCACAAAAGATATCAGGTGGAGTTCACTTTCCGCGCGAGTTCAGACATGTTTAGAGGATGTCTCAAGCGAAACGCTATGTTTTTACGGTTGAAAGCCCATGAATGTTTTTATAGTTTCGCCTTCGAGGACCCGTCCGAAGGCAATGTTTGGAAGATGTCTCGAGCGAAACGCTGATTAGTCAACGAAAGTGTTGAAAACATTTTGATTTTTTCAATATTTTAAATTTTGGGGCCATCCGGGAGGTCATCCGAAATCGTTCCGAAAAGATGCCTTACAAGAGCTCCGTCGGCATCCCATGTGTTCGAGATGTTTCGGGCGAAACGCCCATTTTCGAGGATCCGAAAATTAAGCGAGCGATTTCAAGATCTCCTCTTTTGGAGGATGTCGCGGGCGAAACGCCCACGTTTGACAAACAGCGCCTCAAAATACGACCCACCACTTCACGATTTTGCGAGGATGTCTCGAGCGAGACGATCATTATTGGGAACCTCTCTTGACATGAACGGGAAGCGCGTGAAAGCAAAGAGCTTGGCAAGAACGTGCACCAACATCAAGCTCGCATGTCGCGTA
>CAUYUJ010018729.1:57958-79423 GCA_963575745.1 Prorocentrum cordatum
GGCAGACATGAGACCGCGTGGGCGGGCGGAATGAGCGAAGCGATTAATGTCTTGGAGCTGGCGCCTGTGCTATCCCCCCTGGCGCCGCCCTCCTGTTTTGTCACAACAACGCCAAGGCCGCAGCGTCGAGCTCGGCCTCGTCTCGAATCGGGATCTCGGCCCGAGGGATGCCCTTTACGTGCTGTGATCGGGCGTCGTCGCCAGCCAGGCCGACGCCCATGAGGAGCCACTGCTTGGCGAGGCAACGCGTCGCCACGACGGACATGCCAGCGAAAGTAATGTTCCGCTTGCAGCGCAAGTCCTTGCCCGCGTCAAGGTGGCAATTGCAGTTGCCGCCGAAGCCGACGTGGACGCCCTCGCTCCAGACCTCGCTGACCGTCCACGGACCGAAAGGGACCTTCCTGACTTCTTTCTCGGCCGGCTGGGGCCTCTTAATGCCAGCGACGGGGGGCCCGTCGGCGCCCGAGCTGCTATCTCCGTCGTTGGGAGGAGACAAGCTGCCAGAGCTGCCACCAGAACCGAAGTCGTTCCAGAGCTCATCATCTGAGCCATGCCCCTCTGGCTTCGGCCGCCTGATCCTGATCTTGTCGCCGTCTCCGCCAAGCGCCCTGATGCCTCTTCTCATGTCGGCCATGGCGTCGCCATCGGCCTTGCGGGCCTTCTTGCCCCGTGCCTGGCGGAGACGGCCCCGGGGAGGAAAGACAGGCTGCTCGCTGTTGAACAAGCGGGACCTCCAGTCGTCGACCAAGAAAACAGCCGCCGCAGAGTCGGCGAGCATCTCCTGGTCGATGGCAGCGGCAGACAGAAATATGTTGGTGATCTCAACGTCCTCATCGTGGCCGAGATACCTGCCTAGGAAGGAAACGTCAACAAGATACTCTAACTCCACGCCGTCCCAAAAGTCAAGCTGGACGCGGCGGCGATCGACGTCCATCAGCGCCGGGCATAGTATAGCCACCGCAGGGTTGCTAAGCCGAACGCAGGCAGCACAGAACCACGCCGCCGCGTCAACCTGCGGGCCAACGAACCTCAAACAGAAGAAATGACCAGTCGAATCTTTCGTGAGCTGCTGCCGCAATCCCCTCGCCGCCTCCAGCAACAGCGGCAATCTGCCAGCGTCTTTCGATGCGCACAGCTCTGGATGCGCACACGCGCATGGAACGTAATAGTCGAAAACTTCGTCGTCGGCGATGTCCCCAGAGTCGGACACGAACATGTCCCGAGCGATCATCTCTCGGGCAGTCGATTCGTACCTCGTGAACCCAGGGGCAGCTGCGGTCTCCTCTGTGATATCCGCAACTGGGGCAGCTAGCATGAATCCGAGCCGCGGTGAGTTCCATATACTATAGACCATATTATATGGAACCCACCGCGGCGCGGATTCATGCTAGCTTTCGGTCACCCGCTGCAGAAGGGACAGCTCTACGGTCCAGGCCAGTAGTGCGAGGCGCGATTACTGTCGCGCCGCCCTGGGAAGCCGTGCCACAACCCCCGCCGAGTGGTCTGGGGGGGTGGGGGAGTGGACGGCAATGGGCGCGGCGAGGCCGAGGGCGAAAACAACGGGAAGGAGATGAGGGGTGGAGGAGGAGGAGGAGGAGGAGGAGGAGGAGAAGGAGAGGGAGAGGGAGGAGGAGGACGGGGATGAGGAGGAGGAGGAGGAGGAGGGGGAGGAGGACGAGGACGAGGAGGAGGAGGAGGAGGGGGTGGCTGCGGCGGCGGGGGGAGGGAGGCACGATGACACACATAACGCGACGCTTAACTCGAAGACCAGAGCGGGCGGGGAGTGCAACTTGGAGTTGGTTACTGAGCCTCCTCCTCCTCCCCCTCCTCCCCTCCTCTTCCTGTTCCTGCTGCTCCTCTTGTCCCTCCTGCTCCCGCTCCTCCTCCTACTCCTGCTCCCCCTCCTCCCCCCCCTCGCACCCCTCCTCCTCGCCCTCCCCGTCGGGCCCCATGGGGGCCCCGCCCTGCATCAAAACGGCGCGAAACCATGGGGCCATGGGCCCCCTGCGAGATTTCAACGCCCGCGCTGCCCAAGAACAGCCACGGCAACACACGAACATCCCGAAAGACCTGGGACGGGGCTGCGATGGCCCCGAGAGCACGAGGCCCCGACCCGAGGAGGAGACAGTGGAGCAAACGACCTGGGAACCGAGGGCAAAGGCTAAGCCAACAGGAGTGGGTGGGCACTGGGGCGGGATCTTTCGCAGCCCGAAGTCCCGGCGGCCAAGTCCTCCCAGAAGCCGCTCGACCTCTGCCTCGAACTCTTCTGGGGCAAAGGGCGTCCGAGTATTCCCGCGCGCCTCCAAGATCGTCTGCAACACGCCGCGGGAGCCAAGGGGGAGACCGTCCACGGGGAGCTCATCGTCGGCCTCGAGGCGCTTGAGTGCGCACTCGCGGTCGGCCTCCGCCTTCTCGGCGTCGATCTGCTGCTGGGTCGGCTCGTGGAACTCAGTGACCTTGGTCCGTCTCCACGCCGCGTACTCGTCTTTGTTCATCGGGGGGCCGCTCTGCTTTCTCACCCTCTCCTGCTTTGACAACCAATGAACGAAGACACCTGATACCTGGCCTTTCCGCTGGCGAGGCTGAGCAATGACTGGGGCACCGTCTTCAATCAATTGAGCCCGCGTGGGGCATCTAGGGTCGTCGCCCCCGTTCTTGCGATGCTGGGATAAGAGCTGCGCCAGAAACCCCGTGCAACAGAAACGCTCAATGTCTACGCCCTTCTCGTGATTGGTTGCGTTCCTGCACAAGGCCAGCAACCGCTCGCACCACATATTACAGAATTTGAAGACCACGGCGAGGCTAATCAACATCCGCCTGAAATCACTATCTCTGAACATGGCATCGGCGGACGGGAACGCCCGTCGGACTTTGGCTGCGAAGAACGGCTCCAGGCAGCACGGCTCCAACTCGAAGAAAGCATCTGCGCGCCGCCGACGCTGAGCTTCAGAGAGGCCAGGGTGGACCATCCCAACCAGCTTGAGCGGGTAGCCCTCAAGCGGGAGATATCGCCACTTCACTTGCGAAGCCATGTCCAATCCAATACCACGCATCTCCGACCACAAGAAGTTGTGCTTGCCGACGTCATAGTAATCAAATATGTGACCTATATCCGCGCCTCTGCCCGCAACCAACTCACTGGAAATTCGAGAACGGCACACGTAAAACGGATTAAGAAAGGACGTATCGTTCACGGTGTCGCACAGCACTTTCGAATGTGCGTCTCGATGTTGCAACTCTGCCACGAGCCTCTCGACGTGGACGCCGTAGAATCACACGATGAGCATTCGAGCGAGCTTCTCGTCATCCTTCAGGAAATACTTGCCCCGCCATGCTTTCTTCTGTCCTATGCGCCTGGCCCTCTCGCCAGCGTTCTCTGCCCGTGCCGGCCGCCGCATGCCCAACGATGGGTTGGGCAATGCGAGGTCGATGACGCGACCGAGGACTCTGTGGCACAACGCCCCGAGGCCGACCTTGCCGCAGACCTCACCACATGTGAACCAATCGTCCAAGCTAGGGGCCCCAGTGTCTTTCGACATCAGCAGATCAATCTCGATGGCCGCCCCGAATAACTGATCGCATGCGTCGTCGAGGCCCCCGCAGCAGTCTGGCCCGCTGCAGTAGTGAGATACCTTGGGCAACGTCCAATCCCCGTTCCATTTCAGAAGGAATTTTGCGGCGGCAGAGTCGGAGACGAGGTCCATTGGGGTTGATAAGTCCAGTATGTCTGCGGTCACCATCGTGCGTCTCCTGAGATAAGTCCTGGAAAACAAGCTATCGTTCCGCGCCTGCCACCGCGGCACTGGCACTTGAATCTGAAAACCGCCCGACGCCAGGTCCTCACGGATGATCTGCTTCAAAGCCTGCTGAAACTTGTTTTGCCAGTGCGGTTGCGAGCAAGTAACGCGCACAGCGTGAACGTTTCCAATCACTTCCCGCTCACGATTCTCGATCACCCTGTGCCCCTGGTGCGCAGAACATTTCCAATCCACGGCAAAAGTGTTGGCTGGCAGGCCAGAGAAGTACTTCTGCTTCCTACGACGGTTTGCCGAATGATCATCCGGCGCCTGGGGTAGGCAGGAAAGAAGGGGCATGGCGGGGCGGCCGCGGCAGGGCAGGGTAACTCTGGCAACGCAGAACGATGGGCCTCCGAAGGTGCGGTTGCATAGAACACCAACTAACCTTACATATCCAGCAGATTAAGCACAGCCCCACAAGAGGCCATCCAGAAGAAGTCAGGCGGCGGACCGAAGGCGGCATCGGGATTCGAGGCAAGGCGATGGGAGGTGAAAGAGTTGCAGCAGCAGCAGCAACAGCACCAGGGGGGCGAGGGGAAGGAGAAGGGAAGGAAGAGCACGAAGGGGAGGATGATAAACAATGGGACAATGGGGCGATAGAGGAAGAAGAAGGGAGGACGAAAGGATGAACCGCGCACCTCAGACGACTGCGGGATGATACCATCGACCTGGGGTCCTCTTGGACTCCACTCGATCGAGGCCCCCCCAGAAACGCTTTGCCCAACTCCCCGAGGCCTGCTAAGACCGCCCCCCCGCCGACGTTTCGGGCCTTATCTAAGCCCATTGAGATCGCGAGGCCTCGTGGGCCAATCCCAGCCCGTTGAACCCGCCGGGGCATCGCGGCTTCTCCGAGAGCCGAAGGGCCCACAAGATAAGCCCATGCGCCATGGGGGCAAGGGAGGCTACGCGAAGATCCACGAGGTTCCGACTGAAACTCTCAGCTCCAGTTGGGCTTAATACTTCAAGATGAATCCTGAGGCGCCCTAAGGTGCCAACAAATGAACCTCGACCCGCCGGCACCGCAACACCTCCCGCGACAAGTCAGCCAAGGGGCGACACCGACAGCGACGCACCTGGTGACGCTTCCCACGGGTTAACCCCCTTTCCGTTGGCCATGTATGAGGACGCCGCAGAATCGGCCGAAACCAGCGTCACGCACCAGAGGGGGTATAAGAGCGAAGGGGGGACAAGGGCACGGAATAAGAAGTCGAGGTGGAGAGAACAGAATGGCGTTGAGCCTAAGTGGACACTGCGACGTGGCTGTAGAGAGCGAATGAGTCGACGACAATCAGAACGACATAATGCCTCCACCACCAGCGAATAGGGGACCCGCTTGGCAACCTCCGCGATCCCGTCGCGGGAGAGCTCGGGCACCGCGCTCTCGGTTGCCCTCAGGAGGACGCTGCTGCCATTCGACTGCAATGCTCTGGGCATCGAAAACGCCCTGAAACCGTCGATCTCCATGGAAGGGCGAATGTAATGGCATGTAACACCATGGGCGAACACCTCCAACGTTCCAAATCTCGGGATGGGTTTCGACGGGTTCAAACGCCTGTACTCACCATAACGGACCAGCTTCCATCTTCCAACATTCTCTGGGTCAGGGACAGAATACAAAGCGTGGGGCATCACGGCGTCCTGGGCCCGTCCGAATCCCAATCGCACAGGCGTTGTGTCGTAGAAAGAACAGAACACGGGGCACCCCTCTATCCTGGCGAGCTCGTCCGACACGAACCTACTCTGGCGAGACTTAATCACGGAAGCCGAAACGCTGAGCATGCTGAGTTCCCGATGTGTCCCATCTATCCCAGCCCTGCACGTGGAAGATTTCCCTATCTGTCTCCATGAGTTTAGCAAGACAACCATCGGGTCATATTGGTTCGGGTGCCGAGGGGTGGGGTCGTTCAGCGCGTCTGTCATCTTATCGCCGTGCCGAATCCTCTCATTGTTCCAATGCCTGGCAATCACGCGACGCCCCGCCCCCTCGCGACCAGTGGAGGGCCCTGGCGTCACGGACAACAGCAACGCACACAACTCAACAGCAATGCAAAACAACGCGAATCAACGCAACAGCAAAAACGCCATTCGAACCCAATGCGGCAATGCAATGCAACGCAATGCACAACTTCAAACGAAATGGACCTTTCATGCTCTCTCGCCGCCCTCGTCATCCTCATGCCCCTCCCACCCTCGGCCGCGCCGCGCCCTCCCCTCCCCCTTCTTCTTCTCCTGATCGTCGTCGTTCTTCTCATCCCGCCACCTCCTCCTCCTCACCCCCGTCTTCCACCCTGTCCACGCTTGCGCCCTGCCGTCCTTCCCCCCACCCTCTCCTGCCTCCCCCCCATCCGGGGGGTCTCCAAGGCGGGCGTGGCGCAGCCAACTGAATCGTCGACGGCCTCATCCCGCTCTCGCTCTGCCTTGCGAGTGCGTTTGCATTGGTTGAGGTGGTCAGCCCATGCTCGAGATCTCCTGAGATCCCCGCCCCAGGGCCCCGGCGCAGCCGCGGCCCGCCTAGCCGCTGCTGGCGCCACCACGCCAGCGGCGGCGCCCAGCCCGCGGCGCAGCTCGTCCAGCCGCGACGGCCGCGCGGCCGCCGCTGGGGCCGCCGGCGACAGCGGGGCCACGGCCGCCAAACCTCGGCGGATCTCCTCGATCCGCGGCGGCTCTCGCCCCCCCTCCGCGCTCATGGCGCGCGGCCTCGGCCATTGCGCCACCCCGCGCGGCCGCGACACGCACGGTGCCAGAGACGGCGGCGAGCGCGAGGGGACGGCCGTCGCCGACGACGACGATGACGAGAGGGACGCAGGCTGCATCGGGCATCATCGTCTCTTCTCCCAGGGATCCCTGGGGGAAGAGACGATGAAGAATGCGCCGTGCATCGCGCGGCATCGCCGATGCATCGTCCATGCCGCGCGGTGTGTCCTTGTCGATGCCGCCGATGCATCTCCGACGCAGGCGCGACCTTCCGACCCTGTCTACTAGGACGGGAGGCATCCAGGAACACGGACCCCAGACATAATCCTGGGGTTTTATCCTCAGGACGGTCATGGCGAGGTTTTTGTTTGGTCTGCGTGGGGCCCCACTGCGCGTGCCCCCCCAGCAGCCCTCGAAAGTGGCAACAGTTTCACACTTCACAGCCCCCCATGGATGGCGAGGTCTCGTTTGGGTCTGCGTGTGGCCCCAGTGTGCGGCCTCCTCTTGACCCTCCTCCTCCTCCTCCTCCTCCTCCTCTTCCTCCTCCTTCTCTTCCGTTTCCTACGCCCTGTCTTCCTCTTCCTCTAGCAGCCGCGGCAAAATCGCGGATCCTCACCGCGCGCGTTGCGTTACGTGAGATACTCTCCGCGACCACACCAAGATTCCATTGACATCCCCCCGTCTGTTGTCCACCCCGTCCAACCCCGCCAATCCGTCTAGATTGCTCAAGCGCTATATATATACATATATATGTATATATATACATAATCAATGCATTATTTTACAATATTCTATAATATTTGATTATCGTCAATATTCATATTCTTAATATTTCAATAAATTGCTACTTATCTCAATTGTATGATTGTATATATTCATATTACCTCTTGAGTATTTCTGAAATGTCGTATGATGTTTTGATTTTTCTTTTTATATTTTTTCCAGCGTTCATGGTTTTGATGGAATCCTGGCGGGGCCGGGCTTTCCAAACCATTGCCCGTTTCGGTCGCGCCGCCGCGCCGCACCCGCGCCGCGCCGCTGACGCCCAGCAAGCGCTGTCTGCAGGGCGCCCGTAGTCTTCCAAAGGGCCCCCACCTCTTCTGGAGGCGCCTCGCCGCGCGCACCGGCCATATACTCCCAAGGGGTCCACGGGCGGCCATGGCGCCTCCCTGGCGCTCTCCAAAGCTTTCACGCCGGCCCAGGAGGCCCCCAGGAGGGTCCAGGAGGGCCCCAAGGCGCCGCACGGTCGCTCGAAGACGCTCAGGGCGGCCTCGGGACGGCGCAGGAGGCCTCCAAGGCGCCCAAAGATGCCTCCAACAGGTCTCACACGAGGGCCCCCCAAGGCAAAAATCACGGATACCCTTTCTGCGCTTTTGCAAGATGTTGGGGTTCTCGCCTTCACCGCCTCGCGACGTGCCAAGACGGCCCGAGAAGCCCCCAAGACCACCCCAAAACGGCCCAAGAGGCCTCCAAGAGGGCCCCAACACAGCCCAAGAGCGCCCAAAGACGGCCCAAGAGGCGCCCAAGACGGCCACAGAGGGCCCCAAGACGGCCCCAAAAGGTACCCCAGCGAGGGAACGCGAACCGAAAATCCGAGCCTTCCGCCCGCCCCAAGGGGACCCAGGAGGCCCAGAGAGGCACTCAAAAGGCCGAGGCCCCAAGAGGCGCCCAAGGGGCCCCAAGGGGCCTTCAAGAAGCCCCCTAGATGCCTCAAGAGGCCCCAAACAGGCCCAAAACGTCCTTCAAGAGGCCCCCGAGAGGCCAACCCCGAGATGCCAACGAACATCCACTGCGCTTTTAACCCGCAGCCCAGGCACGGTGGCAGGACTCGCCGTAGGCAGCTGGGAGAGGAAAACAAACAAAAAAACAAAAACAAACAAAAAAACAAAAACAAACAAAAAAAAAAAAAAAAACGATGTTTGTGATTCAGACCCCTCGCAATACGACGCGAGGCGGAAAGAAATTTGGAAGGACGGAGAAGGGGCGACTTGCGTTCCAGAAGCGCGGGATGTTGCCAAGCGATGGGCGCGCCAGTACCACGCTATTCTGGCATGGCTGGAGCTAAACCCGCCTGGGCCCAACCAACTCACTCACATCATGCACCCACCGAAGCCTCATATCTTGACTCCTTCCAACCAGTGCACCTCCCACAACTGTCTTCCAGTTCCGGCCTAGGCCTTCCGACGGAAGGACCTACAGCTTTCGGGTTGGACGGAAGCGGGCCTTAGACAAGGGGGACTTCACGAATCGGCTCACGCGGCGCCCCCCGCCAGAGGCGCCAGCGCATCGAGGAAAACACCAGGCGGTGGGGCCGAAACCAGCTGCTCGCAGCAAATTTCGAGAGCACCCCCTTATTTTCATATCCCCAGTCGTCCAATCCGAAAATCCTGCTTCGGCCGAGGCTCCAAGGCCTCTGGGTGGCCCATCCGCGGCGTGGCCGAGGCCCTGCGGGCACCGCGAGCCCCCCTTCCCCGACGCGGAGCAGGAACTCGGCCCGCCCGTGTCTGGGCGAGACCTCCGGGTCGCCCCGGCACATCGCCGCCGCGCGCCTCCTGGACGGGGCGCGCCGCACCGCCAGCGCATCGCCGATGGACCCGTGATGCAGCGGCGACGTCGGCGACGCGCCGGCGACGTCCGCGTGGAGAAGATCTGATGGGCCCGTGTTCGACCACCACCACCACAAGTTGGAGGGGGAGGGGGCCCCGACGTTTCTGACGTTTCGGCCAACGGGAACGATGTTCGCAGGCGGCATCGAATTTCGCATCAAATTGCATCGATCGGAAGATCGACGACGGCGGCGGCGGCGCACGGAGCCTCCTCGCACGGGGTCCTGCCCTGCCTCCGCTGAGCGGCGCACTGAGCCTCCTCCAAGAGGGCCCTGTCCTGCCTCTCAGATGGCGGCAGGCGCGCGCTCGCAGAAAAGGTCGGATGTTGGGCGGCAACAAAACATCCCACCCATGACTACACCCGACCCTCCTTCATAGGCAAGCTTCATCCGACAAAATCTCGACCGAATTCTCCCCGCGCGCGCAGCACTGCACGCATCCATTAGGGTAAAGAAACTAGCGACATCCCCCCCACGCCCCGCGGGCAATTGCGAGGATCGAGAAAGGCCCCTACCCCAGTATAAAACTGGTGGATATGTGAGGCAAGAAAAGCACGCAGCCTGTCTGAGCACTGCTTAGCAGGGGCTGTCCTGAACGGCCATCTCGGGCACGTCCAATCAACGCGCCGCGGCTGCCTAGAGAGTGCGTACATCTACCGTGCCTGGGAAACTGCTGCAACTGAATCTTCACTGACAGTATATCCACAGCAAACAGACAAGTGGGCTTCTCTGACTCAGCTACAAACTCACACTGATCAACCCAAACGAGCTGTGTCTACTCCTGGGCGCTGCAATGCAATCAGGTGAGCTGTCCCCTCCATGCACCAGGAGGGTGGTAATAGCTGATCAGAAGGGGGCGCAGGGTGCTCGATCACTGCAGCAGCACCAGCGGCGGCCGCCATGCGAACCCTGCCACTGGGGTTTTCGGTGGAGCTCCCTATGGGGCCACGATCCTCGTGAGGGGTGTGCCGAAATGGCCCGAGGCCGCCATGCGAATCCTGCCACTGGCGCCTTGAGTGGAGCTCCTGTGGGGCCACGATCCTCGTGAGGGGTGTGCCGAAATGGCCCGAGGCCACCATGCGAACCTGCCACCGCGGCTTTCGGTGGAGCTCCCTATGGGGCCACGATACGCTGTACTGGGTGGTTGACAAGCAACGAGGAAGGAGGAGGGGGAGGGGGGAGGAGGGGGAGGAGGAGGGAGGAAGGAGGATAACGCAGGGACCGTCTCTTCAGAACGAGGACCTAACACCACACGATGGTTGGGAAAAACATGTCACCAGAGATCTGGCATCTCCAAGGGGGCCTTGGATAGTTGCGTGATCGCCGAACCCGAGCCTAACCTCCCCTTCCCGCTGGCCGGAACCAGTGCTGGGCAACCTCAGACCCCCAGCCAACTCAAAACAGAGAGTTGCCCACTGATGCCCAACATGGGCAGTAATGTTTGGGCTAGATCGATTTATGGTGTGGCTGAAGTGGTCCTGGTACAAAGCATTCAGCCCTGAAAATACTGGGGACACCCTGGACCAGGGGCACCCTTGGCAGCACCCAACGGTACAGCAGGAGCTCGACCACGAGAAGCCTTCCACAAGAAACCCAACCCTGAGACCCCAGGGCGCCCATCGATTTTTGGTGTGCGGGAACGTCACGCCTTCCACAGCAGAACCATCGAAACCCCCCCAAAAAAACAGGGCACCCTGGACGCAACCGGGGTGTTTCTTGGCATAGGCTTCCACTGTATTGAGCCTCTCGGAGCTTCCAACGGCACGCATCTCGCCCCAGTTACCATAAGCGAGCAACTGCACCCTCCCCTCCTCCTCCTCCTCCTCCTCCTCCTCCTCCTCCCCCTCCTCCTCCTCCTCCTCCTCCCCCTCCCCCTCTGTGGCCGGCCACGCAGCCGCTGGGCGCTCCGACGCTGGCGCTCCCCGGCCCGCCCCGCGCCGCGGGGCCTCGACGGGACACACGCCAGCCGCGCCAGCACGCCGCCCCGCGCGGGCCCCGCGCCGCCCGCGGCCGCGCCCATCTTGTGGGGGCCGCTCCGCGGGCGGGGGGGTGAGCGGCCTGGAGACCGTGTTTTTTCCTTCCGGAGGGAGGGGAGCGGAGAGCCGCCACGGAGCGCCGAGGATGGAGAGCGCACTCTCTTCTGGAGGGAGGGGAGGGGAGGGGAGAACCACCACGAGGCTCCGATGACGACGATCGTTTCTTGTTTCTGGGGGAGGGGAGCGGAGAACCGCCACGAAGCGCCGACGATGGAGAGAGCGCACTCTCTTCTGGAGGGAGGGGAGGGGAGAACCACCAAGAAGTTCCGGTGACGGAGATCGTTTCTTGTTTCCGGAGTTGGGGGAGTGGAGAACAACCACGAAGCTCCGATGATGGAGAACGCATTCTCTTCTGGAGGGAGGGGGGTGGAGAACCACCAAGAAGCTCCGATGACGGAGGTCGTTACTTTTCTGGAGGGAGGGGAATGGAAGGGAACCACGAAGTTCCGATGATGGAGGACGTTTTTTTTCTAGAGGGAGGGGACTGGAGAAAGGTCGCGGGTAAAAATAGTTATTCCCAACCATCCTGTGTTGCTGGGTCCTCGTTTTGAAGAGACAGCGCTCCGCGTTCCTTCATCCTCCCGCTGCCCCCACCCTGCTCCTCGCATCATCGTCATCATCATCACCACCACCATCATCATCATCATCATCATCAGCCATCATCATCATCATCATCATCATCATCATCATCATCATCATCATCATCATCACCACCATCATCATCATCATCATCATCATCATCATCATCATCATCATCATCATCATCATCATCATCATCATCATTCATCATCATCATCATCATCATCATCATCATCATCATCATCATCATCATCATCATCATCATCATCATCAATCATCATCATCATCATATCATCATCATCATCATCATCATCATCATCATCATCATCATCATCATCATCATCATTCATCTCATCATCATCATCATCATCATCATCATCATCATCATCATCATCATCTTCATCATTCATCATCATCATCATCATCATCATCATCATCATCATCATCATCAGCATCAGCATCATCAGCATCATCAGCACATCATCATCATCATCAGCATCATCATCATCATATCATCACCCTCACGAGGATCGTGGCCCCATAGGAGCTCCACCGAAGGCGCCAGTAGCAAAGTGCGCATGGCGGCCTCGGGCCATATCGGCACACCCCTCACGAGGATCGTGGCCCCATAGGAGCTCCACCGAAGGCGCCAGTAGCAAAGTGCGCCAGGAACTCCGCTGGACGTGCACCGACACCTCCCTCACCATGGCGTAGATAGCCTCTCTATTCGCAAAGTCGGATGCCGTAGCATGGCATAGCATTACATGGCATTGCGTGGTGTTGAAGATCAACGCGTAGCATGCCAAAGGATGGCGTTGCGACGCCCCAAAGTGGGGGGCTTCTGCGGCCCAGAAAATCAACGAATCGACACCGAATGTGTAATTTTCTAGATTTGGGGGCGTAGTTGGAAGGACCGACAACCATGCCGTGGCATGGCACTGGAAATAATGACGACAGCGCTGCAGCGGGAGCACGATTCGGAACGAGCGGAAGCGCGGAAATGAGGCCAACGCTGCAGCGGGAGCACGATTCGGCACGAGCGGAAGCGCGGAAACGAGACCAGCGCTGCAGGGGGAGCACGATTCGGAACGAGCGGAAGCCCGAAAATGAGGCCAGCGCTTCAGCGGCTTCGACAAAAAAAACAGCGAAAACCTGTTTCCAGGGAATCATGTGTGCCAACAAAACAATACGCGGGGGCGGCGGATATCTTCCAGACGTCGTCAGGGGAGAGGGGAGAGTAGTATGCAGATTGTATAGTTGTGGAGGGAGAGGAGGGGAGGGGGCGCAGAGAGGAGGAGTGTAATTACACTGCATTGCAGTGGGGAAGGAGAAGGGAGGGGGGGGAAGAGGGGAGGGGGAGGAGGGAGAAGGGGGAGGGAAAAGGGAGGATGGAGGAGGGAGGAGGGAGGGAGGGGGGGAGCACGACCAGGAGGGTAGGATAGCAAACAGATAGTAAACAGTTTTGATCGCCTCACTGGCCCTCGTCATCGTCGTCGTCGTCGTCGCATAATGTTTTCGTTCGGCCCACACTGTGCTGCCACGTGACGCGTTGCATTACATTGCATTGCATCGCATTGCATTGCATTGCAGTGCACCCTGTTGCTTTGCATTGCATTGCATTGCACTGCGTTGCATTTGAATTGCAGCTGCAGTACATTGCACTGCGGCAAATTGCGGGCGAGGGGCAGGACAGGAGGGAGAAGGGAGACAGCTGGAGAGGAGGGGAGGAAGGAGGAGCGAGGAGACCGCGCGGGCCCAGGGAAAACGGACCTCCCGCAGGAGGCGTAGAGACGCAGGGACCCCTGGGCGGCGTGGGCCCAGGAATGCGAGGGCGCACCTGACCAGCCACGCCCCCTGCCCTCGCAGGGACGCAAAAGGGAACCCAGCAGATCGCTCGTCCCAGCCGCAGACTGCGGGCCCCAACCAGCAGAACGGTGGAGGCCGCACGCCGATTGGTGGAGGAGGAGGGAAGAGGAGGAGGAGGAGGAGGAGGAGGAGGAGGAGGAGGAGGAGGAGGAGGAGGAGGAGGAGGAGGAGGAGGAGGAGGAGGGGGAGGAGGAGGAGGAGGGGGAGGAGGAGAGGAGGAGGAGGAGGAGGAGGAGGAGGAGGAGGAGGAGGGGGAGAGGAGGAGGCCAGCGCCGGGAGAGGCAGCGACAACGCAGACGCGGGCGCCCGGCCCCGACAGAGCTCGCCGGCCGCACACCGCTCCTCTTGGAGCTCTCACCCTTTTTCTCGGGCCGGCGGGCCGAGGAGTGGAGCGCACCGGTGCCTTCTTAGCCTCTCGTGGCCCCGCTCTCCAGGGCTGCACGCGCCCTGCGGCTCACAGAAAGAGCAGCGCGAGAGATCCTATCCGCGCAAGCTCCGTTCCCCACGTGGCCCCACGGCCTCCGGCCAGAACGAACGGCACCCCAGCTGTCGAAACATGATCCGAAACATGGTGCAAGCGCTTTTTTTTTGTTAGTCGGGTCCGGCTGAACCTGGCCCTGGAGGCATACCGAGACAATCCGCAGAACCCCAATGCGAGAGGTACGCCAGAGACGCCCGCATACTCTTCCAGGAGCAACCGTGCCATCACGGCCTGCCCAGGAGCGCAGGCACTCGAGGTCATCGCGCCGGCAGTCGGGCTCTGGAGGTCTGCGACACCGGCGGGGGCATCGCAAGCGCGCCAACCCACCTGGCAGATCTCAGCACGAGCTGATGGGCGCGTTTTCCACCACCACCACCATAAGTTGGAGGGGGGTGTCCTCCTCCGCCTCCTCCTCCTCCTCCTCCTCCTCCTCCTCATCATCATCATCATCATCATCATCATCCTCCTCTTCGTCCTCCTCCTCCTCCTCGCCCTCCTCCTTCCCCCCTCGAACATATAGTGGTGGTGGTGGAAAACACGCTCAGCACGAGCTTCTCTGCAGTCAGCTCGTCCCCGGAAAGCCGGCGCCAGGGAGCACGCGCCGCGCCACGCGGAGCGCCCCCGCGGGGAGGTCCGCACGGGTCGCCCCGCGGGGCCCGTCCGGAGAGCCTGCGGCCCCGATTGCGCAGCCTGCCCCCCCCTCCGCGGCGGGGCAGCGGCGCGGCAGAGGCCTCGCCCCCCCCCCCCCCCCCCCCGGGCCCAGCGCCGGGCCGGCAGGGAGGCTAGCGCTTCCACTGCTCGCAGAGCACCATCCTCCTCCTCTCCTCCTCCTCCTCCTCCTCCTCCTCCTCCTCCTCCTCTCCTCCTCATCCCCCTCCTCCTCCCCCTCCTCCTCCTCCTCTCCTCCTCCCCTCCTCCGTGCTACCCCCCGGTTGCCTCCCACGAAAAGCGCTTGAGGACTGCCCAACCAACCTGACCTGACCTCCCTCTCCCCTCCTCCCGCCCACCTCCTCCTCCTCCTCTCCTCCTCCTCCTCCTCCTCCCCTTTTCCTCCTTCTCAACCCCTCCCCCCCTCCAACCACACTCCTTCCCCCTCCCATGGCTCCGTGTGCCCGGGCACGCAGGGAGAGGCGGCGCCTCAGCCAGAGCCAGCACCGTTCGGCGGCATGGCACTCGGCGCGAGCCCGAGCCCACCCCCCTTGAACGCGCGAAGGAAGCGGAGACTGGCTGGACAGTAGGGGGCACGCGAGAGGACCCAAGACTCCTCCGAGGGCCACACGGCCTTCACACCGGAGCGCCCTTGCCCCAGGGAGGCAGCAGACATGAGAGGCGGCACGCAGGACAGGAGGGCACCCTCGGCCTGGCAAGTCGACCTGCGAGTCGAACTCGACTGCGGAGCGTGCGCCAGGGGATCCCTGGCCGTGCCAGGACCTCGCTGTAGCCCAGGCCAGCGCGGTCGTGACCGGCCGCGGCGCTCGTGGCCGACGGCCCGCCCGAGCATCCGGGTCGGGTTCTTGGGTCCGAGGGCGAGCCCTTCGTGTGAAGGTCGGGGCGACGGCGAGGACGAGGGAGGAGGCGGGGGGGCAAAGGATGCGACCGCTGGCGGAACCACAAGGCAAGGGCGGCGCGAGGGGGGGCCTTTTGAAAGGGCCGGGGAGCTTCCAAGAAAGATAGCTTCCTGGAAGCCCTCCTTTGGGGGAGTCCACGAGGGAGGCGTCCAGGAGGGGGGGCGTCCACGGGGGGGGGTCGCAAAGCATGGCCCGAGGCATGTGCGCGGACGAGGGGGGACCAGGGAAAGTCTTCAAAGAAGGAAAAGAGGAGCCATGAGATCTGAGAAGATCTCATGGCCCCCGCCACAATACCCGCCACCCTCCTAGTCATCCAGGGAAGCCAACATGCACCGATGCCCCGCCACTCCCCGGACCTCTCCGTGATGCATTCTGACCAAACTTTCGCTGCGAACCCAGCAGAGGCGACGACGGCCTCCCAGGAGGCCAAAAAAGGCGAACACAAGGCGAGGGCAGCAGTACCCCTAACTTGTCCTCCTGTGACCCTCACCCCCCCCTTGGACGTCCCCGACTCCCGGCTTCGAGGGAGCCTGAGCCTCCGGGCCCCCTCCAAGAAGGCCCCTGCTCACCCGCGCTCTCCGGAGACCAACCCCAGGAGTGGACGGGGAGGAGTCGGTGGGTTGCCCGAAGTGCCCCTGGCCCAGACCTTGGCATCGCTCGGACGTGTGCACTCTCTTCTCGACGGGGACATCTTGCGAACAAACGCGCGCACGAAACCGGAGAATATACGAGGGATGGACGTCCGAGCGATGGCGAGTTCGGAGTGCCAAGAAGCCGTCCGTTTACTTTTGGCGAAAACCCGGGATATCCGAGGGGGAAAGTCCAGACGACGGCGGCGCTCCCCAGCGCTGTCCGTCCCCTCTGGTGCTCCTCGTCGCACGGGCCCTGCCGGCCGTTGCAGGGCCTCCTCCCGAGAAGCCGCAAAATAGCCACAAAGCGTCCCAAGGCGATCCCACAGCTCCCTGGAAGTAGCTTTTTCATTCCACCAACCCTCCTTCGTTGGGTTCTAATTTTGAATCGAGCACTGCGGTCGCGTCTCCTTCTCCTCCTCCCCCCGCCTCCTGCCTCCTCCTGCGCTGCTCCCTGGGGGCTGCGAACTGCGCACCTGTGGCCACCTTCGTGGGCTCCTGGGAGGCACGGCGGAGTAGCGGCGTAAAACAGACACAGGCCAGACCTCGCAGCTCCCTGGGGGGCTGCGGACTGCGCAACTGGCGCCACCTTCGTGGGCTCCTGGGAGGCACGGCGGAGTCGGGGAGTACGCGAACCCAGGCGGGACCTTGCTGCTCCCTGAAGGGCTGCGAACTGCGCAGCTGTGGCCACTTTCGTGAGCTCCTGGGCGGCACGGCGAAGAAGCGGAGTACGCGCACCCAGGCGGGACCTCGCTGCTCCCTGGGGGGCTGCGGACTGCGCAACTGGCGCCACCTTCGTGGGCTCCTGGGAGGCACGGGGGGGTCGGGGAGTACGCGCACCCAACCGATGTGTTTTTTTGTCGGTTTCGTGCGTGGTTTTTTCGTCAAATGATCAAGGATGCTCCTCGATGGCCTTCGCCGAATGAAAAATGCACCCTGACTGAGACCTCGCTGCCCCCTGGGGGACTGCGAACTGCGCACCCGGCGCCACTCTCGTGAGGCGCAGCGGGAGAGGGGGAGTGCGCGGATCCAGGCAGGACCTCGCTGCTCCCTGGGGGACTGCGAACAGCGCACCTCGCGCCACTGTCGTGGACTCCTGGGAGGCACGGCGGAGTAGCGGAGTACGCGAATCGGATTCGCGTACTCCGCTAATTCGCGGCGAATCCAACCGAGACATCGCTGCTCTATGGGAGGCTACGAAAGTGCCCAACTGTCGCCATTTCCGTAAGCTCGTGGGAGGCACGGCGGAGATGGGGTCAGCGCAGATCGTGCATATCTGGCGTTGTGTTCTTGCCTCGCGTGGAGAAGGGGTTGGGTACGCCTCGGGTAATCCCACCAGCCCTCTGGGCGTCTGAGGTTTAACGAACTTGTGGATTCTCTCTGCTAAAACCCCCCTTTTCCCCTACTCGGAGAAGGGATTACTCCCCCAGGCGACCGGCAGCCAACCAGGACCAATGCGGGCCCCCCACCATCCCTCTCAAAATCTTGGGTCATGATCGGGAGGGGGCCACGAGCACTTTTTATTGTTTTTGTTGACAGGGACGGCGAGGGTGCCCGCGTATTGCCTGCTGCGCGCAGGGCCGGCATCCCTTTTCCAAAAATATGCAAAATGCACCTCGTGGCTAAATGTGGATCATGCGCGGGCGGGCACCCCGCGATCACTGTGCTTTGGTTTTTGCCTTGGACGGCGGGGGTGCTCGCATGTTGCCTACTATGTCCAGGCCCACCAGACGCTATGATGGCTACCCCGCCGCGATTGCGCTCTGGTTTTCGACAAAGGTGGTGAGGGCCGATACGTTTCTGGATGCGTACTGCCACGTGCGCAGGCGCACCTGGTACACTCTGCGCGTGCCCCGAACTTGGCACGGCTGGAGCATGTGGCACACTTGGCGCGCGTGGAGCACGTGGCGCATCTGGTGCACCAGGCGTGTCTTGCACGCTTGAGCCACAACGGTGCCTGGCGCACATGGCGCGCCTGGCACGCCTGGCGCGCATCGCCCCAGCGTTGCGCACATCGAGTCTGTTATAATTCCCACTAACCACCCGTCCAAAGACTACCGCTGAACACGCTGCGGCTCGGGTGCTACATATGTGTTGGGAGGGCGGGTGGGAGTGAGCGAGACGGCTTGAGGGCGGGGAGGGTATCTTGATTACTGTTCCCTATTAATGTACACCCCCTCCCCCAGGCGCCCGGCGGCCAACCAGGAACCATGCGTGCACACCCCATCATCCCTCTCAGGAAACAATACAAAACGCACTCTGCCTCCACATGTGGAGCATGCGCGGCCAACCCGATGCGCCCACCCCACACCATCCTTGTGCAAAAAACAATACGAAGCACACTTAGAGTCATGTTCGCGAGGCCCGCGAGCACCTTGTTTTGTTTTTGATGACAGAGACGGCGGAGGTGTCATCAGATTGCCTGCTGTGCGCAAGGCTACCACACTTAACCAGAGAACCTTACAAAACGCACCAAAATGCACCTCGCGGCTAATCTGGATCATGCGCGGCCACCCCGCGATCACTTTCAAGTGGCTTTTGACAGGGACGGCGGGGGAGGTGGCGTATGCCCTGCTGTGCGCAGGCCCACCAGGCTCAATGATGGGCATTGCTGTTCGACAAGGATAGTGGGGGCCGACATCATTCCCAATGTATGCTGTCACGTGCGCAGGCGCACCTGACACACTCTGCGCGTGCCCCGACCGTGGCGCACCTGGCGCGGCTGGAGTATGCGGCACACCTGGCGCACGCGGAGCACGCGGCGCATCTGGCGCACCAGGCGTGCCTGGCACGCTCGGGCCCCAGGGGTGCCTGGCGCGCCTGGCGCGCCTGGCACGCGTGGCGCACCTCGCCCCAGCGTTGCGCACACTTGGTCGGTTTTGGTTCCCACTAGCTGCCCATCCAAAGACGACCGCTGAACACGATGCGGGTCAGGTGCTACTTATGTGTTGGGAGGGCGGCTGGGAGTGAGCTAGGCGGCTTGCTACCTAGGGGATGTCTTGATCACTGTTCCCTATTAATGTACACCCCCTCCCCCAGGCGCCCGGCGGCCAACCAGGAACCATGAGGGCACCGACCCCCACCATCCCTTGCAAAAAACAATACAAAACACACACACACACACACACACACACACACACACTCTGCCTCCAAATCCAGAGCATGCGCAGCCAACCCGATGCGGCTTCACCCCACCATCCCTGTCCAAAAATTATCCCAATGCGACCCTACCTAGAATTCAGCTGTTCAGCACTGCAGGTCCGGCTTTGCGTTGCTTGTGCTTTGCTTTGCTGTTGCTGCTGGTGTGTTGCCTTTGTTATGCTGCTATGCTATGCTATGCAATGCTATGCTGCGCTATGCTATGTTACGATATACTATGTGTTGATATGCTGCGCTATGCTGCGCTATGCTATGATATGCTATGCTAGGGTACGCTCGGCTGCGCTGTGTTATGCTAGGCTATGATATGTTATGATATGATGCGCTATGATATGATATGATATGCTATGCTGTGGTATGATGCGCTATGTTATGCTATGCTATGATTTGCTGCACTATGATATGCTATGCTAGGCTATGATATGATATGTTGTGTTGCGCTATGCTATGGTATGCTATGCTGAGGTATGCGATGCGATGCTATGCTATGCTTGGCTATGCTATGATATGATATGGCGTGATAGTGCTGCGCTGCGCTATGCACCGCTGCGCTAAGCTAAGCTAAGAGCTCAGCTATGCTAAGCTAAGCTAAGCTTAGCTTAGCTTTGATTAGGCTAGCCAAGCTAAGATAAGCTAAGTCAAGCCAAGCTACGCTGAGCTAGGCTAAGCTAAGCTAAGATGGGATAAGATAAGCTAAGCTAGGCTAAGCTAAGCTAAGCTAGGTTAGGCTAGGCTAGGCTAGGCTAGGCTAAGCTAAGCTAAGCTAAGCTAAGATGAGCTAAGCTAAGCTAAGCTAAGCTAAGCTAAGCTAAGCTAAGCTGAGCTGAGCTGAGCTGAGCTAAGCTGGGTGAACCCAGGGGGCGTAACTGGGGGAACCGCGGGGCGGATACTGGGGGAACCGCCCGGGGCGGGGTCCACTGCCCGGCCCCTTTAAGCTCAGAGAGTAAGAACCCTTCTAGGCAGAGCCTAGGTAGGGAACAATACAGAGTACACTTGGCGGTGGCGGCGGCGGCTGCGGCTGCGGCGGCGGTGGCGGCGGCGGGGCGGCGGCGGCGGCGGCGGCCGGCGGCGAGGCGGCGACGGCGGCGGCGGCGGCGGCGCGGAGGCGGCGGCGGCGGGCAGCGGCGGCGGCGGCGGCGGCGGCGGCGGTTGCGGCGGCGGCGGGCGGCGGCGGCGGCGGAGGCGGATTCGCCCCCAGTAGCTGCCCATCCAAAGACGACTGCTGCATATGCTGCGGCTCGGGCCAGGCTCGGGTCCTACGTATGTGGTGGGAGGGCGGGTGGGAGTGAGCGAGACGGCTTGCGGGCGGGGAGGGGGACTCTTGACCCCTCCCCCTACCCCCTCCCCTGGGCCTGCGGGGGGGGGGGGGGGGGGCGAAGTGTCAAAGGGAGTTTTATGGTCCCAGATGGCTCCAAGAGGGCCTCGCGAGTCCAAGATGGTCTCCAAGATGGATCAAGATAGCTCAAGATAGCCTGCGACGCACATCCATGAGGCCTCAAGATGGCCCCAAGACGGTTTCCAGTGCCCGCCGAGCCCTCCGAAGACCCCCGAAGAGGCCAAAATGGCTCCGAAACCTCTGGAAAGTCAATGTGATGTGCCTTCTCGTGTTTCGCTTCCGACGAGCTTTTCGGGCCCCAATATGACCCCAAAACAGCCCAGGAGAAGCCCAAGAGGGGCTCAAGAGGGCCCTGGGAGGGCCCAAGAGCGCCCAAGAGCGCTCCAAGAGCGACCCAAGAGAGCCCCAAAGCGTCATGCTTAAGCCTCTGGGCCCTCTTTCTGAACCATGAGGCCCAAGAGGCCTCCCAGACCCCTCCAGTGAGCCCCAAGAGGACCCCAAGAACCCCAAAACGAACCCCAAGAGGGCCCCAAGAGGCCCATGGGAACCCCAAGAAAGCTCCTAATATGGCCTTACTCGGCCTCCAAGAACCTCTCGCATCAATATTTCTGTGAAGCCCGACATCTCATGCTCCTTGTCATCGTCCGTTCCTTCCCTCGTAATTTTTCTGCGTCGTCCCTCCCTCCTCCTCCTCCTCCTCCTCCTCCTCCTCCTC
>CAUYUJ010018729.1:79523-196742 GCA_963575745.1 Prorocentrum cordatum
CATCATCATCATCATCATCATCATCATCATCGTGTCGCATTTCTCATCCTCCTCCTCCTCCTCTCCTCCTCCTCCTCCTCCTCCTCCTCCTCCTCTTCCTCCTCCTCCTTCACCTCCTCCTCCTCCTCCTTCTCTTCCTCCTCCTACCCCCAAGATGGTCCCAGGAGGTCGAGCATGACTCAAGATAGCCTCCGACAGAGCTCCAAGAGGCCTCAAGACAGCCTCAAGAGGGCCCAAGACAGTTGAGCATGGCTCAAGACAGCCTCTAGTCGAGCATGGTTCAAGATAGCCTCCAAGAGGCCTCCAGAAAGCCCCCGATCGTGTCTGGATGGGCTGGTGGGGATACGCGAAACGTCAGTTGTTTTCGGCGATAACGCGGCTTTTCATGAGGCGGAGGGGGGAGAAGACGGCCGATAACCTGACCTTTTCGCTCTGGGCAGCCCCACGTATGCCCGCGAGCGCCAGCACTGCGTGTCCCTTCGGACCTGCGCAACCAACAAAGTCAGGCTATCCCTGGGGGGGGGGGGGCGGGCCCGACAGCCCGGGTTATCGGCGACCCTGAGAAAACTGCTCCGAAGCTTCTCGCACCACTTTGGAGCCCCCTGAGGACCCCCCCCCTCCGCCCGGGCCTCGCGGGGGCCTGCCCTGAAGGCCGCGGGGGGTCTCCTTGGAAGTCCTGGGGGACGGGGGCATCCTGGGGCCGGGGACGCTGCTTGCAGAACCTGCAAGCTGGAGCGAGGGGGGGGGGGGGGGAGAAGAAGGGCAAAGACATTCGAGTTAGGACGGGCATGCCCCCCTACAGGGGGATTCTGGACGAAACATCGAAAATACACCCCCCCCCCCCAAAAAAATATACTCCGAAGAGCTCCAAAAATAGTCCACAAGCCGTCCCCCGACTATTTTTTCTTACTGCTTCCGGAGATTCCCCCCGTACGGGGGACAGGCCCGACTGCACCTTGGAGGACAGGGCACGGCGGGCGGGCGCTGTGCGCCCCGAGGGGCCTCCGCCCGTGCCCGAGGGCCCCGCGCGGGGGGCACCGCGTGCCCAAGGGGCGGGCCCGCGCCTCCCCGGAGGAGGGCGCCCGCCGCCGGGCCGCGCTCCGGGGCGGCCGGGAGGGGGGGCCCGCCAGGGAAGGGCCAGGGGAGGCGCCCTAACCCAGGAGGGGGCGCCCGCCAGGGAAGGGCCAGGGGGGGCCCGCCAGGGAAGGGCCAGGAGGGGGGGGGGCCCGCCAGGGGGAAGGGCCAGGGAAGGCGCCCCAGGGGGGAGGGGGCCAGATGCGGACCCTGCCCCTGCGCCCCGCGATTTCTGAGGGGGAGGGTGGGGTTCACTTCGTTCGGGGAGCTCCCGAGCGAAGGGAACCCCACCCTCCCCCCCAGAAATCGCGGGGGGCAGGGGCAGGGTTCGCATCTGGCCCCCTACCAGGGGGGAGGGGGGCGGACAGGATGGCCAGGGGGGAGGGGAACCCCAAAAGGTGCCGATGCTGCAGGGGAGGCCAGTGCACAGGACCTGCCACAAGAAGCCCCAGCTCTAAAAAGCGAGTACCGCCGCGGCGACGAGGGCCTTCCAGGCCCAGGCGGCGGGCGAAAACGAGGGGAGGGTAGCACCATCGGTACCTTCTCCTCCTCTTGAGGGACGAGGAGGAGGAGGAGGAGGAGGAGGAGGAGGAGGAGGAGGAGGAGTGGAGGAGGAGGAGTGGAGGAGGAGGAGGAGGAGGAGGAGGAGGAGGAGGAGGAGGAGGAGAAGGAGGAGGAGGAGGAGGAGGAGGAGGAGGAGGAGGAGGAGGGGGGGGAGGAGGGGGAGGGGCGAGTGGTCGGGGGTCGGACTATGAACCACGAGCCGCGAAACTAAAAAGGCTCTGGGCACCAGAGCACAAGTGCGCAAGAGAGTGCAGGTCCCTGGCCAGACCAAAGGCCCGGAGCCTGGGAGCTCCGAGGGGGCCAAGGGGGGGGCCGCAGGGGAAGCGGACGAACCGCGAACCACGAACCACTAAAATACAGGGCTCGGGACGAACGAACCACGAAGAAATAGAAAGGGTTCCGCGGCTGAGGGAGAGGAAGCCAGTGGGGACGCCGCCAGGGAGACTAGGGACGAAGCGCGGACGAAAAGAAAGGGTTCCGCGGCCCGGGGTGGAGGAGACCAGAGGGGCGGGACGAAATACGAACGAACCACGAACCCAAAAACAGGATTCCAAGGCCCAGGGGGGGAGGCCCAGGGGGGAGGAGGCCCAGGGGGGAGGAGGCAAGGGAGGCCCAGGGGGGAAGCGAAAATGAAGAGGTCCGAGCTCTAGAATACAGCTGTGCAAGAGAATGACAAGTTCTGGGCTCTAGGACAGAGCTGTGCAGAAGAATAACATACATGGTGTTATGGTGCTAGTTGGTGCTTGTGTTGTGCACAAGTACTCACACACCAGCGCGTATACATAGTCACGCACACATGCCACACATGCGTGCGTGCATGCACAGTGCTCGGTAGAACATTGAAGAAGTGGTACGATTGCACTGATGGCTGCTCGAGGTGGTGTGGCCACTGTCATGGAGTATGACGTCGTATTTCTCGGGTTTAGCCAAATTTGCTGAAGGCGATTGTGCGGTCCTCCTCCTCCTCCTCCTCCACCTCCTCCTCTTCCTCCTCCTTCTCTCCTCCTCCTCCTCCTCCTCATCATCATCATCATCACCACCACCACCACCATCATCATCATCATCATCAGCAGCAGCAGCAGCATTATCATGATGATCAGCAGCAGCATCAGCAGCAGCATCATCATCATCATCATCATCATCATCATCATCATCATCAGCATCATCATCATCCTCATCCTCATTCCCATCGTCATCTTCATCCTCAACCTCATCATTATCCTCATTATCTTCCTATCCTCCGATCCCCCTTCATCCCCACATGAGACCAGAGGGCGCAGCAGGGGGTCGATATTCGAAGGCCGATTCGGAAAGAGAACTACTGTTCCGAGATGCTTACCAGCGGCCGCCTTCAAGAGTTGCGCAAGAAAGAAAGAGATCGCTGAACAACATGTCGGGATCTCGATACAGCGTGATGTAATACAGATGTGCAAGCCTAGAGACGCATCCAGCACAAGGGGATCTATTCCAACAGTACGACCCTCAGTGAACTTTACGCTGAAAGGGCAGAGCGTCAGAACACCTCGGATCGGCTCTGAAGGATGGGGTGGTAAAGAAGGCTGGGATGTATGTTCCAGAAGACCTCTCAATAGATCATGTTGCATCCTTCTGCTTCTGAGTTACCTCGAGGGCTCCAGAAACCCAGGAATCCCCAAAAAACATCCAAACTCCGACGCCGACCTCACCCCCGACCCTTCAAAGATATGTCTTCTGTGAAAGCCTTTCTCCCGAAAGGCGAGACCACCTACTCGCTGAACCTAGCCAACCTGTAAAACTCTGTGCATCTCCCTCGCCCCCCTTCCCGTAGCCCCAAGCTCCAGGAACATCCTTGGCACCACCCCAACCAATTTCGAGCCGATGCCAGTGGCAGTGACAAGGGGCCCCCCAGACACTGCGAAAGGTACAGGAGGGGCCCGTCCACAAGAAACCTTCCACGAGAAACCCAACCCTCAGACCCCAGGACGTGCATTGGTTTTCGGAATGGGAACGTCACGCTTTCCGTAGCAAAACCATGGAAATCCAAGAAACCCCGGGCACCCTGGAGGCAAGCAGGGTGTTCCTTGGCATGGGTCTCCACCGTACGCGACACCCAGCGGCCCCCCATCATTGGAACGCCCTGCCTGGAGGCGGCCAGGGGGTGAGGCCACATCCACTCAGAATCGGGCCCCGGACCCTCCTGGATTCTGCCGGGTGCAGCTCTTCCCCCCCGATCCGTTCCTGGCGGCCCCAGGGGCCCGAACGAGACCGACAACGCCCGAAAGGCCTCCTCGAGCCCAATAGCCTCGAACCTCGCCCTCCTCCTTGGCGGCGCGCACAAGGGCGTGGGGGGGAAGGGGGGAGGGCTCCTTAGGAGCAGGCTGGTTCTTGGAAGGCGCCGGCCTCACATCTATAGACAAGGCCCGCGCCTTCTAAGAAGCAGGGGTGCTTCCCAAAAGCCCTCCCCCCGCCCCTCCCCCCACCCCCCTCTGCGCGTGGCTGACCCCCGCTGGTCGGAACCAACGCTGGGCCACCTCGGACACCCCGCCGGCTCCAGCGCCCCGCCGCGCGATCGGTGACCCTGCGCGGCGCGAGCGGCTTCCCTTTTGCGCGCATGCTCCTCCGCTCCGCGGGAGCTCTCTCGGAACACGACAAATCTTGCGGAGGCTCGGGCCGGGCGAGGGGGGGGGATAGCAACGGGGGGGGGTCGAGAATCAGCTCACGCAGCTGCTTTTCCCGGCGCCTCCCGGCGCCGGGAGGCGCCCATGTCTCGAGGAATGGGTCCCTCGGTGGGGCCGAAACCAGCTGCATGCAGCAAATCTCGCGACCCCCCCGTTCCCAATCCCCCCCTGTCGTCCGGCCCGAGAGGCGCCCCTGCCAGGGACGCGCGCGCCTCGCTATGGGCCAGTCGGGGCCACGCTGATCGGGCCGCGCACTCAGGCGAGTCGGATCGGCCGAGGGGGGGGGGTCACGGGAGGAGTTCGGGCGCGACGATGGGGGCGAATAATTAGCCCAGGGGAGAGCGATACATTTGTGTCCAGGGGCGCCGATGGTCCATGCCTTCGGCGAGGCTCCCCGGCGAATACGCGTCATGCCCGCCCCTGGGCTGTTCGCTCCTGTCGTCGCCTCCGAAGCAACAGGTGCACGCCAGAGTGGCCCTGGGCAAGAAGGTGACCTTTGGCACACGGCTCTAAAGGGGGGCCCATCCCAGCCATCCGAGCGCGCCAGCCAGTGCTGGCGGGAACCCTGTGTGCCCGCACCGGCGGAGGAGGAGGAGGAGGAGGAGGAGGAGGAAGACGAGGACGAGGAGGAGGACAAAGAGGAGGAGGAGGAGGAGGAGGAGGAGGAGGAGGAGGTGGAGGACCCCCTCACCCTCCAACTGATGGTGGTGGTGGAAAACAGGCCCATCAACTCTAGCGAAGGGTCACTCTTACGCGTAGCTGACAGCAACACGGGGTTGGCGAAACGGCTCACGCGGCTGGTTGTCTCCAGGCGCCAGAGGCGCCAGAGGCGCCAGTGTCGAGGAAGGCGCCCGGCGGCGGCGGCGGAACCAGCTGCACGCAGACGAGCCCGCAACCCTAGGAGGCCACTCGCCGAAGATTCGGTCGTCCCCACGGCGCCCAAGAGCGCGCAGAATGGACACGGTGCATCTCCCTCACAGAGCGCTAGTGGGCGCTATTGGGCGCTGTTGGGCGCCATCTGAGCGCTATTCGGCGCTACCGGGCGCACTCAGGCGCGCTTGGGCGCTGTTTGGCGCTGTTGAGCGGTGGTGGGCGCTGCTCGCAGATATACGCATTCAGCACAAGACGAGCGAAAGCTCCCGTATATACCCCCCTTTACAGAACCCCCCCTCTCGCGGGCGCGCAAACATGGATTAGCGATCCATGGAATTGCCGCGCGGTCGCCAGATCCATGGATCGGGGGAGGTGCCCTCCCCAAAATGCGGCCGGTGCCGCCTCGGTCGGTGGCGGAAATCCGCGAGTGCCCATGGAAACGGGACCCGTCGCTAGCCCACGCCCCTTTGATAGGGGGCCACATGCGAACCATACCCCTGCCCCCCACGACTTCTGAGGGGGAGGGTGGGGCTCGCTTCGCTCGAGGGCTCCCCGAACGAAGTGAACCCCACCCTCCCCCTCAGAAATCGTGGGGGGCAGGGGCAGGGTTCGCATGCGGCCCCCCATTTGATCCGTGCTTGCGATCGCCCCACGCCCTCGTCCGGCCCGAGGCGAGCAGCACGGGCGAGGGCCGCCCGCGGGCGGCGCCAGGCCGCCCCCCACGGCCCGCAAGGTCGCGCAGAAGCCGGGCTCGGGCGCAGGCGGCGCGAGCCTCGGAGCGCGCCTGTGCGCTGGTCCACCAAAAAGCCCCTCCAGCGCGGCGAAGGTGGTGCAGCGATGCGCGGCACTGACCGGGCGGGGCAGTTAAAATACACGCGCTGGGCGAGCACTCGGGGGCGTCCAAGAGAGGGGCGTCCAGGAGGGGGGGGGTGGGCCACATCGTGGCCGGCGGCACGTGCGCGGCCCAGGGGGGGGCTGGGGACGTGCCGGAGTGAAAAGAGGTGCCGTGAAATCCGGGGAGATACCATGGCCCCCGCTATGCTGCCCCCCCCCCTCTAGCCATCACCCCCCTCTTGGCCGCCCCCGAAACGCACGCCTTGAGGATCGCCGCAGCGTGGCGAGGGCCACCCGCGGGCGACGAGCGCTGCTCCCGGCCCGCACTGCTGCAGACCGAGGCCTCCTCCTCGCGACCCCCGCGCGCGGCGCGCCCCGCCGGCGCCCCGCGCCCGCGGGCGCCGGCGCTTACAAAGTTACAGGCCGAGACGAGGGGGAGCAGCGTGAAGAAGGCCGCCTGGACAGCGCGCACAGGGGGAGCGCAAGGGGGGAGGGGGGAGGGCTTCCTGGGAGAAGGCTGCTCCTCAGGGAAGGGCTTATCCTTCAGCCTTATAAACTCAGATTTCCTGGGTCCTGGGATTACAAAACTTTTTCAGGCAAGGGGAGAGGGCGCGGGCCCTGCATCTGCGGACGAGGCCTCCGCGCCTCCTGAGCAGCGGGGGTGCTTCTGCGAAGCCTCCCCCCCTCTCCCCACCCCGCTCTGCGCGTGGCCAGCTGCCTGCGGGCCGGCGTGCACGATGCCCTCCCCAGCCCGCGCCATCGAGAGGGCCGGGCCGGCCGCTAGCGCAGGTGGTGCAGAGCCTCGGCGCGCTTCCAGCCCACCGCCTCGGAGAGCTGCTGCGCGAACTCCAGGCTGACGCGCGCCCCGTCGCAGTCCGGGTCTGCCCCCGGCTGGTCCGTGCGGATGAAGGCGCCGAAGAGCACCTTCGCCTCGCGGTCCCGGTCGGTGGCGCCTCCCGGGCGGGCAGAGGTGGCAGCGGCACACGCGGCGGAGCGCGCCTCTTCCCGCGCCTCTCTGGGCGGCAGGGCTTCTGGGCGGCTCCGAGACGGATCCGGATCCGCCACCGTGCCCCCTCGCGCGCTGGGGCGTGGCAGAATGCCAAGTGCTGCCTGGCAGGGTCTCTGTCACGTTCTGAAAGAACCCCATCCCTCAAAAAACCATGGAGCCGTGCTCCCGAGCATCCAAGACGGCCGAGGCAGGCCACTAAGGCCACCAAGGTGGTCCAAGACGCCTCCAAAACGGCCTAAGATGGACCCAAGAAGCCCCAAGATGGCCTCAAGACTGCTGAACAGGCCACCAAGACGGCTCAAGAGGTCGACAAGAGAACCCCAAGTGGGCCCAGAAGAAGCCTAAATCATTGATTCCTCTGTTGTTTCTTGACAATTTGGGCGTCCTCTCGCCCATTGGGGCTCCTTCAGCTTAAGACGGCTCTAGAGGTTTCCACGATGAGCCCAACACGGTCCACGAGGGCACGAAAAGCTCTAGACGGCCCAGGACACCCCAAGAGGACCCCAAGCTGGCCCAGGAGCCCCTGGAGAGACTCGAGACTGCCTTGGAGAGCCCCTCGACGGCCAAAGACGGCCCTCAGACGGTCCAACGAGGACCGCAAGGGACCCCCTGACGGCCAAGAGGGCCACAAGACGGCCCAAGAGAGCCCCAAGACGGCCCAAGAGGGCTCCAAGACGGCCCAAAGTGGCCCCAGGGTGATCCAATGCTGCCCCACGGGAGCCCAAGACAGCCCCAAGAATGAACTCCTCATCAACAGCCTCACCATCATGGTGTTCCGCATCGCATTCGCCTACTACGATGCTCCTTCTACTCATCATGAGTTTCCTCCGTCTGTTCCTCCTCCTGCTCCTTACACAAACACACAAACACACACACACACACACACACACACACACACACATTCATCAGCGGTTCCTCCATCCTGCTACTCCACCCCAGAACGACACCTAAGGATCCAAGATAAACGCAAGACGGCCAAAGAGTGACATGTGATGGCTTCCTAACCGCTACTCCAGCCGCCACTCGATACACAAATTACGGCGTTATGCCGCCCATCAAACACTTGCCCACGAGACTACTAGGCTAGCACAGTGGTGGGACTTGCCGCATACAGCTAGATAATCGTCAGAGAGAACTAACGGCCACGCCATTCCGCCGCACTCCACCTCCCAAATAAAAAAATAGGGGCGCTGCACTGTGAGATCGCTAGCACGGGGCATTGAATACATGAACTCGAGGGGGCGCAGCATTTAGTAGTTAGCAGGCAGTAGCTAGTAGTCTACAGCTAGTAGCGACAACTTCGCAAAGTGTAGATCGTAGCTAAGAACAAGTAATTAGCAGCTTGAAATGAATAGCTGCTAGGTAATAGCTAGTGCCTAGTCGTAGTAGTGGAACCAATAAGAGCAATAATACTCGCAATACCAGTAGTAGTAGTACTAGTAGTAGTAGTACTAGTAGTAGTAGTAGTAGTAGTAGCAGCAGCAGCACCAGCAGTAGCAACAGAAGTCTTAGTAACAGTAATAATCAGAAAATTAATACTAATAGTAAGAGTATTAAAAATAGTAATAGTAATAGAAATAGTCATAGTCACAGTGATAGTGATAGTAATAGTAAAAGTAGTATTAATAGTAATAAGAATAATAGTAATAGTAACAACTAATAGCAATAGTAATAGTAATGGTAAAAGTAATCGTAATAGTAATAGCAATAGTGATAGTAATAGTAAGGCTGATAGTCATAGTAGTAGTGATAGTAATAGTAATAGCAATAGTCATAGAAATAGTAATAGTAATACTAATAGTAATAGTACTAGTAATAGTTATAGTAATAGTAATAGTCATAGTCGTAGTAGTAGTAGTAGTAGTAGTACGAGTCGTAGTACTAGTCGTAGTAGTACTAGTAGTAGTAGTAGTAGTAGTAGTAGTAGTAGTAGTAGTAGTAGTAGTAGTAGTAGTAGTAGTAGTAGACGTAGTAGTAGTAGTCGTCGTAGTAGTAGTAGTAGTAGCAATAATATTAATAGTAGTAGTAGTAGTAGTAGTAGTAGTAGTAGTAGTAGTAGTAGTAGTAGTAGTAGTAGTAGTAGTAGTAGTAATAGAGGTAGTAGTAATAGTGCAACTAGTAGATGTAGTTGTAGTAGTCGTGATCATGGTACCCGTATTATTAAAAGTAAACATGCAAATCATGAAAACGAGTAGTCAATACTAGTCGCTATCACTTAGCACGTAGTCCTGCTGTCGTAGTAGTTTCCACTTGGCGGTTACTAATCACAGCTGTTGATGTAGTGGAAGTAGGGATACCACTACTTGTAAGAGCAGTAGTAGTAGTAGGAGGAGGCGGAGGAGGAGGAGCAGTAGCAATAGAAGTGGGGAGATGGCAGGGTAGCGGTAGCTGAACGCATGCGCAAATCACGGCCGCATTTAGGACAACGATGACACTAACAAGAATGCATCTCTCCAGTCGGAACATTGTAAAAGCCCCGTACAAGAAGAGGATGACTATCAGTATGTGTATGTACAGATATGTGTATGTCCATACATATGGACATGTTCATACATATGTGTATATGTATATATATATATACATATGCATTTGGCGCTACGCGTCATGCAATTTGGTCCTCGCAGTTTGGCATGCGGGCGGATGTCGCGGCGTAAAAGCAGCAAAATAAAACCAAAAATTATCCTGGCGAAGGTCCCAACCATATGCAGTTGTGGGTACCGTAATTGTGAATATCTGCTTCGGTAAAGCTCCCTATGGGGCCACGAAGCGCTGCACTGGGCGGGGGCGAACGCTGTACTGTGTAGGTGGTGTGCCGAATTGGGTTTCCGGGACGCATGCGGACGGTCCCACTGAGGGCTTCGGTGGAGCTCCCTATGGGGCCACGAAGCGCTCTACTGAGTGAGGGAAAGTGCCAAATTGGGTTACCGGGACGCCTGCGGAAGGTCCCACTGGGGGCTTCGGTGGAGCCGCCTATGAGGCCACGAAACGCTGCACTGCGCGGGTGAAAATGCCAAATTACATTTCCCGGACGCATGCGGACGGTGGCACTGGGGCCTTGGGTGGAGCCCCCTATGGGGCCACGAAACGCTGCACTGAGTGGGAAAATGCCAAATTGAGCTTCCGGGGCGCATGCGGACGGGGGCACCGGGGCCTTCGGTGGAGCTCCCTATGGGGCCACGAAACGCTGTACTGGGTGGGTGAAACGCAGGAGGGAGGGGGAGGAGGGCCACGAAACGCTGTACTGGGTGTGCGGGACGCATGCGAACGGTAGCGCACTTTCGGTGGGGCTCCCTATGGGGCCACGAAACGCTGTACTGGGTGTGCGGGACGCATGCGGACAGTAGCACTGGGACCTTCGGTGGGGCTCCCTATGACGAAACGCTGCACTAGGTGTGCGGGACGCATGCGGACGGTAGCACTGGGACCTTCGGTGGAGCTCCCTATGGGGCCACGAAACGCTGCACTGGGTGTGCGGGACGCATGCGGACGGTAGCACTGGGACCTTCGGTGGAGCTCCCTATGGGGCCACGAAACGCTGCACTAGGTGTGCGGGACGCATGCGGACGGTAGCACTGGGACCTTCGGTGGGCCTCCCTATGGGGCCACGAAACGCTGTACCAGGTGTGCGGGACGCATGCGGACGCTAGCACTGGGACCTTCGGTGGGGCTCCCTATGGGGCCACGAAACACTGTACTCGGTGGGTGAAACGCAAGGAGGAGGGGGAGGAGGGCCACGAAACGCTGTACTGGGTGTGCGGGACGCATGCGGACAGTAGCGCTGGGACCTTCGGTTGGGCTCCCTATGGGGCCACGAAACGCTGTACTTACTGGGTGTGCGGGACGCATGCGGACGGTAGCACTGGGACCTTCGGTGGGCCTCCCTATGGGGCCACGAAACGCTGTACTGGGTGTGTAAAGCGCAAGGAGGAGGGGGAGGAGGGCCACGAAACGCTGTACTGGGTGTGCGGGACGCATGCGGACGGTAGCGCTGAGACCTTCGGTTGGGCTCCCTATGGGGCCAGGAAACGCTGTACTTACTGGGTGTGCGGGACGCATGCGGACGGTAGCACTGGGACCTTCGGTGGGCCTCCCTATGGGGCCACGAAACGCTGTACTGGGTGTGTAAAGCGCAAGGAGGAGGAAGAGGAGGGCCACGAAACGCTGTACTGGGTGTGCGGGACGCATGCGGACGGTAGCACTGGGACCTTCGATGGGGCTCCCTATGGGGCCACGAAAAACTGTACTGGGTGTGCGGGACGCATGCGGACGGTAGCACTGGGACCTTCCATGGGGCTCCCTATGGGGCCACGAAACGCCGTACTGGGTGTGCGGGACACATGCGGACGGTAGGGAGGAGGGGGAAGAGGAGGAGAAGGAGGAACGCGGGGACCGTCTCTTCAAAGCGAGGACCCAACACCACAGGATGTTTGGGAACAACAACAATGGTACCTCCTCATTGCCTTGTCCAACATCGCCGTCAAAATAATGCCATTCGTCATCCTTCCCTCATGCTTCCTTATCCGTTTCCTCATGGTGGTCATTCCCAGCGAAGTCTTCCCCGTCCTCCTCTGCTCTTTTTTGCGGAGGCTCCTCCTTGGAGAACTTCTTGGAGTCCTCACGAAGGTTTTACACGGCGTCTTCAGGCCTTCTGGAGGCCTCCTCGGCGCCTTTTGTGGGACTGTTGGGGTTTCCTCGGGCCACGTCGCTTCCAACTGCGGTCTCCCTGAGCGACCTGGTCACGATTTGGAACTCGGCGGGGGGGCGTTTGGGAGCCATCTTGGGCCGTCGTGGGGCCTTATTCGGGCCATTTTGGGGCTTGGGTCTCCTGGACTGCCTGGAAGCCCTGTCGGGTAGTTTGGGCGTGATGCTGGATCCCTTTGGGCGGCCTCGGACGCCTGGAAAACCGAAGAACTGAGCATTCCCAAAATGAAACACAAAACCATTGGAAATCAACGTTTTTTATGTCGAAAACCTTGGGGGCTGTCATGAGCGGCGCATGTTATATCGTTCGATCCGGTGCAAATATGTAGTTCTATACCAGGAGGCTTAGTTGGAGAGCGCCAGCCAGTACCCAAAAAGGAACTGGGAGCCCTTACTTATGATCGCCGCCGAAAAAACGAGAGGTTGTGTTTTGCACACGACCGGCAATCAGAATGCGGCGGATGGTTGGGCTCAGCGCCGATACCTAATGCCTGAAGGGCAGGATGTAGATCTATGATGGCAGATAGGCTTGCAATGCAAGTCTGGACGAGATCCAGCCTCCTTCGTGGTGTGATTCGTCAACTCACATTTGGAGGCCCGCGAGGCCATGTCTAGAATTTCATGCGTTGATTCTCGGCAACGCTGCGGAGGACGTTCCGGGAGGGGCTGCAGCTGCAAGGGTCCAAGCGAGCCCAGGGTCGAGACACAGAGGAAAACAATAGAAGTACAAGGCCCATCCCGTCAGGCTTCGCCGACCCCGCGCAGCTATGGACGCCTTCGAACGAGGGAAGGAGCTTGAACACGAGAAGCGGAGAAGGTCTGAGCCGTCTCCCCCTCCCCCTCCTGCTGCGTCTTCGATCCATGCGTTCACCACCACCCATGTCTTAGATGAGTGCGTTCGCACATGCAGGCGGCGCTGTAGCACAGCCCACATAGCGAGGCAGTCCTGTGCGGAGGGAGCTCCAGTGCTTTCACCCGAGCCATGTAGATGGTGGATTATGAGCTGTTTGGGGTCTCGTCTGGAGTAAAGCTGCACTTGGCGGGAGGGTGGGTGTATTACACACATTGCATGCACAAGACATGTCTTAAGCTCTGGTGTTGTAGCAGCTGCATTTGTGTTGCCAGCCAGATGATCAAAGGGGTGTGGATTGCACGGGTGTGTCTGTATGAATATATATATATAGAGAGAGAGAGAGAGAGAGACACGAGGTACAAATAGGGGGACCCGTGCTAGAAGAGAGCACGTTCTCTTTCCTTTTACGGAAACGTGGGCGCGTCCGTCACCGGCGCGCCATGATAGCTCAAGGGCCCTTGAGCCAAAATGGCTAAGGACCAGAGAGTACAAAGAGACGCGCAGGAGGAGGAGAGGCTGACAGGAAGTCTGCAACCACGAAGGCCCTCGGGCAATAATGTCCGAGGACGACGAATTCAAACCGAGCCCACTACCTGCCCAGGATTGCTGCAGGCCTGTGGCCCAAAGCCGCAAGCAAGGCCGAGCAGCCCCGTCGGGGTTCGTAACTCAGGGGATTTCGCTTCGCGACTGGGGTCGCTCACTCCCTCATCCCTTTTCTCATCCTTCCTGCCTCCTATCTCCGCCCTCCTCCCTCCTCCCAGATCCTCCCTCCCCCCTCCCTTCTCCCTCCTCCCTCCTCCCTCCTCCATCCCACTCCTCCTCCTCCTCCTCCTACTCATCCTCCTCTTCTTATCCTTCTTCTTCTCAGTAGTCCGCTGACAAAGCCTACATTATTTTCCATTTCTGGTAACATTATGGAAGTAATGTTAGTAGTAGTATGAGTGTTATGTTTGCCAGTACTACGATTATTAATAGTAGTATTAACATTAGTATTAGTATTACTACTAGTGTGAGTATTACTATAATTGATAATATGTGGTTTCACAGTGGTACTAATATCAGTCGTACCATCACTACTAGCATCATCAATTTTATGAATATCAGTATTAGTAGTGGTGGTAGTAGTATGCCTAGTAGTAATAACATGTTCGTATGGTTGATATCATCAGTAGCATGTATTAGTAGTAGGACTCTGAGTCGAAATATCAGCAATATTAACAAGATGATGAACTCATGGTTAATAGTAGTAGCCATATTGATACTATGATTATAGGTGGTAGTAGTAGTAGTAGTAGTAGTAATAACAGCAGTAGTACCAGTAGTGTTACCAATGCTAGTGTTCTTCTTATTCGTTCTAGTACTAGCATCCTTAGTGTTATTACTAGTATTCCTCGTATCATTCGTATTCCTATCAGGACTCGTCGGCTTCATCGTAAAAGAAGTCGCAGCCGTCGCCGTAATATTATGGTATCTTAATAACGGCCAGATTGCCATTGGTATTCCTATTCGTAGTATGTTTATCCGTAGCTTCACTCTTCTTAGTCGTATTCGTCGTATTCCTCCTCCTCCGTCTCCTCCGCATCTTCCTCCTCTTCCTCATCTTCCTCGTCCTCCTCCTGCTCCTCCTCTTCTTCCTCCTCCTTATCGTCCTCCTCCCACCCGCAGCCCCACTCCTCCCACCTCCATCTTTCCTCCTCCCTCCTCCTCCTCGTCCTCCGTCCTCCTCCCTCCCGCAGCCCCCTCCTCCCTCCTCCTCCTCCTTCCTCCTCCTCCTCCTCCTCCCCGCCTCCTCTCCTCCTCCCTCTCTCCTCCTCTCCTCCTCCTCCTCCTCTCCTCCTCCTCTCTCCTCTCCTCCTCCTCCCTCTCCTCCTCCCCCTCCTCCTCTCCCCTCCTCCTCCTCCTCCTCCTCCTCCTCCTCCTCCTCCTCCTCCTCCTCCACCTCCTCCTCCTCCTCCTCCTCCTCCTCCTCCTCCTTCCTCCTCCTCCTTCCTCCTCCTCTCCTTCCTCCTCCTCCTCCTCCTCCTCTCCTCCTCCTCCTCCTCCTCCTCCTCCTCCTCCTCCTCCTCCTCTCCTCCTCCTCCTCCTCCTCCTCCTCCTCCTCCTCCCTCTCCTCCTCCTCCTCCTCCTCCTCCTCCTCCTCCTCCTCCTCTCTCCTCCTCCTCCTCCTCCTCCTCCTCCTCCTCCTCCTCCTCCTCCTCCTCCTTCTCCTCATGCACCTCCTCAATATCATCCCACTCCTTCCTTCCCCCATCTTTTTCTCCCTCCCTTCTCGTCCTCCTCCTCCTCCTCCTCTTCCTTCTCCTCCTCCGCCTTCTCCTCCTCCTCCTCATCCTCCTCCTCCTTGTCCTGGTCTTCCTGTTCCTCTTCCTCAGCAACACCATCATCACCATCATCATCATCATCATCATCAGCAGCAGCAGCAGCGGCAGCAGTAGCAACATCGGCAGCAGCATCATCATCCGCATCACCATCATCAGCATCATCATCACCATCATCAGCATCAGCAGCAGCAGCATCATCATCAGTATCATCGGCATCACCAGTTTCACCATCAGCAGCAGCATCAGCACCAGTATCATCACCATCACCGCCATCACTATCATCATCAGCAACACAATCAACATCAACATTATCAGCACCACAATTACAATCACCATGATCATCATCAACCCCACCAGCAGCATCATGAGAATCAGCATTAGCATCAAAATCATCATCACCGTTGCCATCATCATAATCACCATCATCATCCCCAACATCAGCACCATAATCATCACCCGCCTCATCCGCATCAGCATCATCAGCATCAGCATCAGCATCAGCATCAACATTACCATCACCATTGTCATCATCGTCACCAGCCTAATCAACATCAACATCATTATCATCACCATAATCATAATCATCAACAGTACCATCATCGTCGAAATCATCGTCCCCTCATCAGCAACACAAGCATCACAATCATCATCATCCTCAGCATCATCAATTTAAACATCAGCATCATCATGTTCATCATCCGCAACCGTACCCGCATCAGCATCATCACCACCAGCACCACCATCATCATCATCAGCAGCATCATCGCCATCAGCATTACCATCACCAACATGACCGTCACCATCATCATCAGTCTCATACGCATTATCATCATCAGCATCAGCATCAGCATCAACATAATCATCATGACCACCGTCAGAAACACGATCATCATCATAAGCATCAACATCATCATCTTTATACTCATCATCAGTATCATCATCATCGACATCATCTTCTTCGTCATCATCACGATCAGCATCATCATCCTCAACATCATCATCATCAGCAGCAGCATCAGTATCACCATGAACATCATCATCGTTATCACCATCATCCTCACCGTCATAATCAGCATCATCATCAGCATCCGCCCTCTCATCAGCGTCATCACCGACGTCAGCATCATCAACAACATCACCATCACCAGCAGCATCAGCACCATCAGCAGCAGCAGCAGCATTTGCAACAGCATCAACATCCCCGCCGTCATTCACAGCATCAGTATCAGCATCAGCATCATCCGCATCATTCGCATCAGCATCAGCATCGGCATCCTCGTAAACATCATCAGCAGCAGCAAAAGCATCATCACCATCAGCAGCATCATCACCACCATCATCATTATCAGCATCAGCATCATCATCACCATCGTCCGCATCAGCATCAGCATCAGCATCACCATCATCACCATCATCATGGCCATCACCTTCATCATCATCAGCAGCATCATCATCAGAATCAGCATCATCAGTACCAGTCTTTTGCATGGATATGCATTATCCCTGCCAGATGTTCCGAAAATATATCATGGGTCTCTGGGCTCCGCATACAATAGGGTAGCACTGAAGCGAGGAGGCCGGCCCGCCAGCCGACGCACGCGCGCGCGCCGCAGACTCGCTCCTTCTCCGTTTCCCCAGAGCCTAAGTTGTAGCTGCGGGAGAGAAACAATCAGTACATCGGACAGTGCACGCACTGCGAAGGAGCAGGAAGGGCAAGAGGGCGGCGGCGCGGAAGGGGCGCATGGACTCCCCCACCCGCGGGGCCCGCAGCGCCGCCCCGACCCCCAACCCACCTGGCCTGCACATACGCACCGCCACCAGAGCGAACCTCAAGGGCGCTCAACCGCTCAACTGCGGTTGCCCGGGGGCAGACGGCCGAAGTAACCCGACGTTCCCCGCCCGAGCTAATGTTTCCCAGCTTAGGCCACAATGCCCGCACACACATGGTGCGCCCGCTCCATGATGCAGTTTGGACCGGCAACGACTATGTCGCACTGGTTATTCTTGCGCTGCGTCACCTCTGCCAGTGTCTCCTCCATTCAGGAGAGTGATCCCACGTGTCTTTGCTACTCCAGTTCCACTGGCGCTGATCTCTGGAGTAATTTTCATGTCTGTCCTCTCTTCTGCTTGAACTCCAGCTGCTTGGCTGACTCTTGCCCTGGCCCTTCTCGCGCGGCCTCGCCTTCGGCGCGGGCGGCGGCGGATGCTGTGGCAGGGTGCTCGGCATCCCAGAGTCACGTTTGAACTTGTCGTTGTAGTCGCTCAAAATGAACCACGGCCAAGTTTTGGCGCGGCCAATGACCCACTGATGACGAGATACATGCACGTAGTATCCTTGAAATTCTCCGTTCCCATTCCTGTCCTCGCAGTCGACCGCCACGTCGTAGCCGCCGCCCACGGCCGGCCCGGGGCCGCCGCCATCGCTCGCGCGGCCGCCTGGCTCTACAGCCGATCTCTCTATAACGGGCTCATCGGCCCAAGATTCATCTGCCCGTGACTGGGTCCTATCATAGTCAATCCAGCCAGCATCGACGCCCGACGCGGCTGGGCCGGCGGGCACAGGAGCGCAGGGGGCGGCCCAATAGGACTGCCTTCCTCCCGATACCTCGCTCTCGATTCTGGGCGAGGATATTGCTGAGTTCGCTGACCCAGAGCGGCGCCGCCGCTCGGGGTGTTTTCTTCAACGATCGTGATTGCAGCATCTGCTGGAGACTCACCTGGGACTGTCTCTGTGGGGGGGTCGGCTGGGCCGCTCTCCTTCTTTTTCTTCTTCAAGCAATTGCAATAGCACTGTCTGCAGTGGGGAATCCAAAACGGCTGTTGGCAAGAAAGATCTTGACACTAAAATGAGATTCCGTAGACGCATGCATGAAAACTAAAGCTTCTTGGATACTTGAGCAATTCCGTCTGGCGGTTGTTGATACTACGTTTCCTAATCCTTTCGTCAATTCATGAAGTAGGCCATATGATTCGATAGCGGATCTAATCCGACAGCCCAAAGCAAAAGCATCACGCACAGCTTCAAGAACTGCAATCGCATGGTTTGGGTCACGCCCCACCTCGCATCCCGGAAATGCAACATTGATTGCCGCAGACATGAACAAGAATTTTCACAGCTAACAGAATCCGCCCCTATCTCCCGTGAGTGGGGATTCGGTCAAATGGTTGGTTCCAGATTTTTTCTACGAGCTCGGACAATCCAGGCGGCACATCATGAATAATGTCTTTGTCCAGTGGCATCGTAGCTGGGGATGTCGATAAACATTAAAGAATGAATTGCGTAGCAAGTCTGATAATGCCTGGCCTATCGCATGGGTCATCATCGTACGTAGATTAGACATGCAGCCAGAAATAAAACCAAAGCAAGCCAAAAGGTCTGCGTTCTCGTCGGGACAATCAGCTGATGACGCTGGGCAACATGTTGTTTGCACATGCCATCCGACGCCGCAGCCTTCCCTTCACGGGTTGATTTCATCAATGCGGCTGGGCCGGTGATGGAGTTCAGCAATAACCAGGAAGTCTACGTCTCCGACTTGGTTCGACGCAGAAATTCGGTTGGTTTCGTTCAAGTTGTCCGTTAACACTTGAACCGATGGAATTGTTACTCCTGTTTTCCGCCACTTCTTGTCCCCATTGGTCCCAGCCTGTCTCTGGACGAATGTGCTGGCACTAACGTGTTCCCAATCAAAAACATTAAATGCAGAGTATCTCATTGGACGAGCGCATTGGTCCAGATCCGGCGTCCAGACTAATGGCCACCACTGGGCAGCGATTGGGGCATCTTCCCCGTGCCTGAACTTCAACCACTCAATGAATCGGAGATTGAGTGGTTCCAGATACTGGAAGTATGGCCCATGACGCGCCGGCGGCTGTGTCGAGGCGCTGTCAGGTCTCCAGGACGGGACGGCCCCCGGCTGCGAATTGACAAACGCACAGCCTGCCAAAGCAGCCCAGAGACGAATCTGCGGGTTGCTAACCCACTTGCGCTGACGTTGGTCAGCTTTGTTCCAGTTTTCCAGCGCATCGGAAGATCTTTCTCATCGCTGTCAGCCTGTTAGACATGATCTTGGAGCCGCTTCCCCCTCTTGGGGGTGCGTCCACACGCGGGGCCAAGCCTAGGCTCGCCCATGCAGCAACCAATGCATCTCTGCCAGGTGATTGTGTAAATAGTTCACTCGGACGTTGTGCTTGCGCGTGACGGGGGGGAGGCATTGTAGACAATATCCGAAACCAACCTGACAGCATGGCATTGATTGCAAATGTACCTCCCATCGTCAGTCCACATTCTCCGCGCGATGAGGGCCTGTTCTTCCTCGCACAGTGCACTCTGCCCTACATCGGCCACTTCCCCATCGGAAAATACTCATGTTCTAATTGTGCCTTGCGAGAAAGCAACTTCATATGCAGACCATTCTTCGGAAAAATATCATGTGCCAGGTCATCTGCTGTGTGTTACGTGCATCCTGATCAACCAACGTCAATTGCACGATACGAGAGATGTCATTGAAGCGTGATTGCCCCGCTGTCACAAGAGTGCCGTCGCGGCAGATGCGATACCTCAGGCGGGCCACCACCCGCCCGTTGAAGACAACATTTTGCCAGTTCTCATTGCGCGTCAAAGAGATCGCCTACACACACCCACCCGCCCGACGATCGGGCGCATTCCGCACAGAGTCTGGCCATGCACACCGCGCATTCACCGACAAATGCATCGGAGTGCGTTCGGCGGTTGAATGTTCTCCAAAAGCAGAGCTTCCCAGCATGGCGGACTTTTGGCCCTGTCTCAACATGTTTGCCTCCGCTTCCTCGGCTGCGCCGGTAGCGTCATTCGGCAATACTAAAGGAGCAAGTGCATTATAAGCCTCCTGAGGGATGACATCTGGTCGGTCATCTGAATCAAACTCTGCTCTGAAAAAATTGATCGCTGCATTAAATCCTTCCAATTCTAGTTCCCCTAGCAGCGTAGAAACTCGGTCGCGCACCATGCGCGCGTTTTCCTCGATCGTTTGATAGGCACGCCCACGAATGGCTGCGATGCAGGGGGGACTGGGCCAGCCCGGCGGGCTTCGATAACTTGCTTTCGGACTTCGTCACTCCCCTGATCACGAGCGTTCTCTCGTTGTTGTTGTTGCCCAAAGTACAGGTGGCCCCCATCACTAGCAAACCTTGCACGACTGACATTCCTAATTCGCCCCAGAGGGTCTTGCACCTCAGGGCGGAGCTGTATGCGATCAGGCGTCGGCGGGAGAGTTATGCGCAAGAACCGATTGGTGACACCCGGGCTAACATCTGCGCCAACGTCCTCCGCGACCGACAGGTGGGACTTCTCCCCAGCATAGGGGATCCTCAGTCTGTTATCTGGCAGTGCCGCAGAGCGCGAGTCTCCTTCTCCATCTGTTCTCGCAGCAGCCGGCTCTTCGTCGGTCCCGGTTGCGCCGGCCAACGCCGCAGGGTCAGTAGCAAGTCGGGCGTTAGGAACCTCCCCCGACGGAATGAAACCCGGATAGCAAACCTGGAGAAAATTTGGCGAATAAAAAAGCCCAACTTGTTATAAGGCAACGCATATTCGGTGGGTTCATTCCTCCTTCCTTCGGCTTGCTTCAGATGGCGCAGCGCCCAGGTGACCATGTAATCCATCAAAAATTATGCCTCTTCAGTAGAGAGCTCTCTGGCGCCTTCAAGCGGAATTTCGCCAGGGCGAGCTTGCCAGAGCCATATCAAGTCATTGCGAAGTGACAAATGGGCTCGGCTCGATTGCGGCCCAAAGTGCGCACTCAAAAGATCTCGTACTACCTTGGCGACCATCGAGACGGAGCCATCGCCTTGAATATCAGTCGATGAACAAGTCGAAATTGCATCCCCCTCGCTCCGCCACCCTCATCAAGCCTTTCTGGCTGAGAGGACTGCGGGTCATTCACAATCGATTCCGCAATAGTTTTGAGCCCCCCTGGGGCATCCACCTCGATAATTATCTGGCTAGCTCCGGCTGTGCCGGGCTGCTCATGTCGCGCCTCCGCGGGCGCACCAGACGCCTTCTTGTCACCCAGCAAATCGCATCTCAGAGGGCACTTCGGGGGAGGTGTCGGAGGCGCAGACAGGTCCTTCGAACTTCCGGCCCCCGGCTTCCCCGCGGGCGCTGGAGGCGGAGCATCTCTCATAGAGGGTTCCCATTGAAGCCGAATGTCGGGCGGAGGCGCCTTCGCCCCTCCCCTGGGCATCTGATCAGGTTCACCTGGCTTGGCCAATGACTTCGACGCAGGCCCAGGGGGGGCGGGAGCGACTTCGACGCGTCATCTGACAATGGTCCCCAAGGATTCCTGTCTCCCGGCGGCGGCGCCGTGGGAGGCAGGCCCCCTGCTTGAGAGTCGCCAGCCGACCCGGCAGCCGCCATGTCTCCCTGGCCTGTAGGAACAGGCAGCACTGGAGGTCTGGCTGATTTAGGCGGCGGGAGCTTCGGCCCCTGAGGCTCCTAATTAACACCAAACCGCGGGGGCGGCGCGGCTGCGCTTGAAGCAGACCCGCCCGCTGGCTGCGCCGGCGGCTTGGCCTCAGCATCTTCGTCTTGGCCATCAGCCGCGCGCTTTCTCCCTTCATCTGCTCCGTCCAAAAACGGGCGTTCAAACTTTGGTTTGCAGCCTCTGCCTTCCAAATATTCCCACACATGTTCCACTGAAGGATCATATAAGGTACGGCGAAGCATGTTCCTGCCCATTGGCACTGCTGATTCCTGATGTTGTCTATCATTTCAGCTCTCTCTCTCTCTTGGTTCTTGGTCCTTTCAACGTTGAAGTCTTTGTCTGCAGCTTCGCCGCCTTCCTATAAATTTCGCATTAGCGTCCAAGCGCCACCCCCGTGCACGAAGAATGCGGCGGGGTGCCAATGGCAAATACGCGTCTCGGTCATTACTTCCTGACCAGCATGTTCAATGCATTGTTGTGTTGGACCACCTCCACCAGAAACGGGCTTCGGACAACTCCAAGATACAATCTCTACAGCGTTTCAATACCCGCCGTTGAAAGTCTCTTCCGCCATCGCGCATCGCGCGTGGATCGAAGGGCCATCGTCGGGGCATGCGAAAGAATATATTCCAGTGTTTGTCTTCTTCACATTTCCCCCGTACTCGGGGTCCGAGGGAAGGATTTGGCATCCCCCCAGGAGTGAATGAAGCGCCCCAGCGGATGTTCCGCGGGACTGCCTCGTCCAGCTCTTGTCTGAAATCAACTATTCCAACTTATCCTCTCTCACTCTAAGAGGTAGCGTCAATCGGACACATTGCTCCTGCTCTGCGTGTTCAATAACGGCAGCTTTTCCCCAAGTGATGCGGTCAGCAATCGCCCCCAGTTCCCCTGCCACCGTGCGACCACGTCGTGCAAGAATGAAGGTTGCCCAATTCGGGATCACATATTTCGCTGATAGAACTGGTCGCTTCGTACTGTCTCGAAGCAATTGATCCGCCAGCCACGCTTCTCCGTTCGATGGCACACACAAACGCTCGCAATCTTCACTACGCACGAATGTTTCATAGTTCCTTGTCCTCTGCAACAATTCACCATAATTTCCCCCTGGCCGCAGATTACTCTTGCCGTAGAGGCGATTAGCCAGCTCTCTAGCAGTCACGAGCTCCAGGGAGATAACTCTTTCATTTCCCTCAGTCGCTCCGATCGTAGACTGACGCGGCAACTTCGCGGGCCATCAGCGAACGTAATCGGATCCAACTGGAGGAAGTGGCTTATTTTACTTGCCTGGCTGTGTTCCCTTCTGGAACTCAAGGCACTTCTGCTTCATTAATCGCCCCCAGCGGGCCGGGGGGGGAACAGCGGCCAGTGCCCTAGTAGGTTCCACTGACCGCGCCCGGTGCTTCGTTGGACTCGCGTTTGCGCCAGGTCCGACCAGCTCCCCTGCGCCACCCGGACTCTGCGCGGCTGCGCCGGCAGAACCAGCGGTAGGCACCGCCCCTCCAGGGCTGACTTGCAACTGATCACCTTGCCCGGCTACGGGCCGCGCCCCCGGGGCACGCCCAAACGTCCGTTTGGCAGATTGGGCGGGAGGCTGAAAGCTGGGTTGAGATGCTTCCGAAATATCTATCGCTTGCTGCATAAACTGATCAATGAGGATGTTTTCCCCGGTACGCCGCACGTCTCCCCCCCTAGGGGGCACGCTAGGAATGCATGGCAAGCTCCTTTTGAATAAGAAATGGAAACCGCTCCATCGCAAATAAAAGCCACTCCTGGGAGAACACCAGTCGAGGTGGCCGGGAATGAGCTTTGCAAAAGTGGCCCAACGAACGGGAGTGTTCCCAAAATCGAAGTCGGAGAACCGCCCCCAGTTGGACACCAATTAGTCCAATACGACACATGCTCGTCATATGTAGCTTCCATCTTCCCAAACCCGTCTTCTCGCAGCTCATTTTCGCAGATCCACCCCGGCGGCTGAGCCGCCAGAGGGCTGACAGAAGAACCAGGCCGCAAGTTCTGCCGCATTCAGCATATGATCCGACATTATTTTGCCCCCAGCAACCCTTGCCAGCGCACCATTTTTGCCCAATGTGCAAGGCTCATGCTGATCGACAAAATGGCATACATCAAACGGGATATGGCGCAATTTCCGACACAAACAAGCGCCATCCAAAATCATTATTCTATGCCGAACCCCCACAGCCTTGCACCGTTCAACGCGCTGATTCACACGTGCCCGCAGCAAAGTGGCGATATCATCCCACTTGGCATCCACCTTGAATGTACCATTTTCCGATTGACAACATCGATGATCCCCACCAAGATACAATATGTGGATTGTTCCCGTCTTGGAGCGACCCACCGCCTCGTCGATCATTCTCTCGGCCGCTTCGAAGAAGGGGCCGAGCATCGCAAGTAGCATTTGAGGCAAAGCGTTCTCCATCTTCGTTCCGCTCAGCCCCTTGAGGTCGCACTCGCTTCCGTCAGAAATATCATTTAGGGGCCAAAATACGAACTGTCTGGGCGCGCGTTGGCCCAGGGTGAAATTCCCCATGCGGGGCGAAATCCAAGTACCCCACAAGTCTTGTTTTACCATATGTTGCAAGAGCTCTTCCGCAAGCACCCCCCTTTATACATGCATCCAGACCTTGAAGATCCGCCCGCGTGAAATATTGAGGGCTTGCAGAACCACCAAACTTCTCATCGTGTACATTGCGAAACTGGCACGTCGAATCAGAGACTAAGTGAATGGCAGTGGTCCAAAATTGGTGCCCTTTGTGACGCATTTGGGTCAAAGGTCGGGAGAATTCCCGTGGATGTGCGCCAGTCCGCATCATGGCGGCCAGATCCCCCCCACTAACAGGAACCCCCCTGTGACCATGCACCACCGCCAGTTTCGCAATGACCTGACGCATCTTCTGTTTACTAAGCCTCCCCAAAGTGATGGGACGGGCTGGATCCACCACGTCAGCACGCAGCGTGGCTATCTCCTTGATGCAACGAGCCCATTCTTCTGAAACTTCGGCGTCATTCAGGGACGCGGCTGCGCCGGCCCCTGTCTGCTCCCTGAGTTGTAACACATTCCATATGCCACGCCAAACAGGGCGGGTCAGGCTCGCCGCCCGTTCCCCCCGAAATAGGAAGTGAAGGCGGGCCCGGACCCGGATGTGGGCCACCGCCCCCACCCCCAGTCGGCGCGCCAGGATTCCGCCCGGTGTTTCCACCGCCGGGCCCCGACCCAGACGACGCCCCAAATCCCGGCTGCGCCGGCGGAGGGAAAATTGGAAGCAGCATTTCCGCTCGGAGCGCCATTCGCGGCACCAGAGCCCGAGGAACCGCCTCTCAACGGGGCATTCACGGGCGCATCGGAAATTGAGGTTTCAGAAGAGATCGTTTTCTCCTCAGCGCGGGCGGTCTCCCCGATCTCGGCAGCCGTGGCTGGCCTCGATCCTTCGACATCGCCCAATCGCTTCTGCGGAGGTTTCGTCTCTTGAGTCAGACCGCTGTTTTCGTTTGAGGGCGGCCCTCCTCGCTCGGACGGCTGCGCCGCCGAGCGCAGTCTGGCCCCTTTGGTTTGGGGTTATTCCTGCAACTCCTTCCATGCACGGTACCTATCCAGGGCCTCCTCAGTCAGCGCTTGCGCAACTACATGTATCTCTGCGCTGGGATCTCCGCTGACAACTGGGAGTGCAAGATGTATGCCCCATCCATCAACGGCTGTTCCGCGCGGAGGCTTGCTCCTGGACGGCCCCCAAATATTCACGAGGGCAACTAGGTCCGCGCGTCAGCCAATGTTTTTTTACCGCGACGAAATATCCTGAACCCATCGGACAGACCTGCTCTTTGGGCCCCCTGGAGGCCCTGTGTAGAATATACGTTTCAGTGTCGCGCTGGGGTTAACATGGGACTGGAAATATTGATATTCCTTGATTTGCAAGAGATCCGGGAGAGGACCATCAAATTTGCTCCTGAAATAGCCTCGTGAGTCCTGCTTACAGGCTACCCAGAAGACAACCCATGGATCCACATACATTTTATTGTACGATCACTGAATTACTGACTCGATGGATGTCTCCAAATCCTCGTTAAGTATACCAACAATGTTGTCAGTCCGAGAATACGCGTTACCACTCTGAGCCATCATAACCTGCTGCATCCATCGTCCACGAGGCGTGTCCACACGGTATTTGCTGCATCTTCTCGCCACAAAGAAACCATTGCCCTTCTACTTCCGGTTCCAAGTGGCACGCGCATTCCAATTCGACATCGGCCCACTTTTCGGTGACCACCCTTGGCTCGGAACGACTCGTTTCTTTTAACTCAACATCCTTCCACTCCATAACAACCATCTCGCAATCGATCATCTTTGGGTACCGTAACGTTGTGTAAATAGCGGGGACTTTGAGCCCCCCTAGCGGCTCTGCCGTTCGGGAGTCAGTCGTTCCCAATTTATCGGCAACCCTCTTCGCTATCCTGCTCGGGTCATTAGGGAAGAACTCATACATAAGACAACCATTATCATGAATACAACTATCATCATCATCGCTTCTCTCGGCACTTTCCTGACCAGTCCTGCAACAATGTTCTGAGCTATCTGCGTTCCCGCAGTATCTTCTCGGCTGCGCTGTCACCGACTCCATCGCGCGCTCACTGGCCGAGTTCTCCTCGCCCACTGGGTCGCCATGGGCCGTGTCCAGGCGATCCCCGCGAGGTACCTGCATCCTATTGTTTTGCATAGAGAGAACCACTTTTCCTTTCCGGCCATCTCGGGCGGTCGCACCGCCGAGACGCCAAGAACCCGTCGCCCAGGCTCGGCGCGCGACCGAGAGGCCATGGGCTGACGCCCGCTGCCTGCGAAGGGGAAGCGGCCGCGGCTACGCGACGGCCCCGCCAGTGGCAGCAGCGCAAACACGATGACGAGGGGAAGAAAGATCAAGGGAGGAGCGCGATGCCACGCGCACAAGAACAACATGAATCTGTTTTGCAAATTAATGCGCGTAAGCTTCCGCAAGTTTGCAATCGTTACCACGCGCCTCCACGCGCGCATGTGTGCCATCACACCTCCGCCCCAAACCACTGGTCACAATGTCAGATGTGGAAGCAATGGCCCACGGTTTCTTCATGAAATTCCCCTTTCTAGATTTCAGTCCATACGCGCATCCATACAATCCTGCATCATGCAAACCTATCTCTCTCACAGATGCTTTCACTTAAGGGACCCTCCAATACTGACACTGGCTAGGCCACTCAAAGCACACTATACCCCCGCATCAACGACAGCGCGGGCAATCTCTAAAAAGCCAAAATAGATATCGAAAGTCCGCTCGGATGCCTCGGCGCCCACGGAGGGGCCCGCGGCCACCTTCGCGGAAAAAGTGGGCTTCATTTACAGATTGCCAGGGAGAACCTCCAGTGCATGGGATCGAACCCCAGGGCGGAATATGTTCCCCCATGAACTTTCGAATATCCTTGATTGCTTTGTTGTTGCCTTCGTCTGTCCTCATATCCTCGCTTTCGGTGCATCGCATCACCCTAAATGAGTTGTCAACGAAGCTTATTGGGTTACTATTTTGCTATTTGGCCCACAACAGTATTTGAATATTAATCTTTCTCCGTTCCGAACGTTTCTGTCCATCGTTGGACCTTTTCCGGCTGAGATATCAACAGCATCGGCTCATTGTCATTTGATTTGGCCGCAGCCGGATCAGTAATTTTGTCATAATACTCTATCTGCTCCCGGGTATCGGGAGATTGTGTCTGCACATCTGAAGCATCTGACTCACTGTGAGTCATGTCAAACATAGTCATCATTTCTCTGTATTATTTCAATCTTCGCGGGTGGTGGCTCTTCCTGGAACCATCCTCGCCACTCTCGGAGGGTCTCGGGCCGTTAGCACTTCCGGCCTTGCCGGGTGCATTGCGAGCTCTTTCTTAGGTGGCTGCTGCTGAGTTCGGCGCCAGCAAAAGATGCGCATGCGCATGTGCTTCACCAAGTCCGGCTTTGCCGTCTGATGTCGCAATTGCCACTTTGGCCGCGTCTTTTATCGGGGCGGCCGTCACTGGCTTACCTTTGGTGACTCTTCTTTTTATGCATCTTTTGTCTCTACACCGCGCCACCATGACGCACCGCAGCCCCCCTGGCCTATCCGCGGCTTAAGAACCCCCCCCGGTTCCAGGGGAAGTCCGTCAATGAACATCGATGCCAGATAGTCTAGACATCGGTTGATTTTCCAAAATTTAGGGGTAACAATGTAAACAAAGTAAAGAACTGTTACCCACGCAAGAGAATCGGCAAAAAGTTCTGCACAGATACCAGCGGCTTCGATCTGCGCACGTTCGCAGTGTAAACTAACAACTCCACGGGTAAACTGTCAAGAAATGGCAGCAGCATCTATTCGGTGGGTTCTCGGAAGGCGCATCAATTTCATCGAGCCCCCCGCATTTTTCACCCTGCAAACCGCCCGATTAGAATTTCCCACAGCGGTAGAGCCGGCAGCAATACAGTCGGCATAACCACATCTGCAGCGGCGATTTCTGCCTCAAGTGCGCTATAAGACACGCAAGACTGTCGACGAGAAGCCATGCTCTGATTGGCCCTCGCGCACGGTGCCCAAATTACCTGGTGGCCGGCACTCGCGCTGCGATGCGTTCGTAAATCGCTCGCAAGGTCTGCATCAGAGTACTGTTGGATTGTGACATCCTCCATTTTGTCGCCTTCCCATGACGTCATTCTGTATGGCCTTGATGTAGCATATCGATCGAAACAGATCCATGCCCCGTTGTCCGGTCCACTTCGCCACGCAGCTGCCGCGGGGCAAGCCGCGCGCAATAGTTCAAACCGAGCCACTCGAGCACCATAAGATCTCCATGAGAACTTCGGCAAAAATAGCCTGAAGAACCCCCGACGGGGTCGGTGATTCAGGATTGCCCGGTCCGGCCTCCGCGGCAACGCCGGGAACCTCGACTGGCATGTCTGGGGAACCTGTGTCACCTTGAATCCCGAGTGCCGCTGCTGTAGCCTCTTCTGCCGGGGAGTATGTTTCTCCTCTTGGGCCACCTTGTCCATCCTCAAAGTCAGTCAACTCGGGGCCAAATGGGGTGCCAGCTGCAGGGCATGTAGCAGGGTCGGTATAAGGTTAGCTGCGCGTAGAGTGTTACACAAGATTCACTCAATGGCTCTAACCATTTTCGATTCTCTAGGTTGATATGGCTCACTCGGCTGCGCAGCTGAATCACCCCCCGCTTTCTCGTCGTTGCTCTCCACCTGATGTCCTGAGGCGGATGTTTTCTTTACCTTTGGCGGTAGGGGATCAAGGACAGTTGGCAACTCCCCCTGTCATTCAACACACTGCGTAGACAAATGATGTTCGCACCCCAAATAACGTGCCACGTTAGTTGGTGGGTCGATCTCGATGCCTTTGGGGCAGCCTTCGGAGGCATCTTGCAAGAGTCGCCACCCCTTTTTCGAGGTTCCTTTTTTGGTCCCGAAAGTTTAAAATCGTCCACATAAATGATAAGAAACGAGCGCGGCTTTGTGGAATTAGCAACTACGCCAAGGACTAAAATTACTGAAACCTCTGGAAAGCACGTGCCCCTCGCAATGCTGTTCCCAGTACCCACCAAGATCACGATGTCCATGAAGTGAAAGAATGAAGGGACAGACGGGGTTGCTAATTGCTTTCCAAGCGGTCGGCCACTCGTCTCTTGACAGGAAAACCATGTTGGAGTCCCCCCTAATGTGAACTGAGTGTAAACCTGTTTGGCATCAACCTGTTGGATGTCGCGCCCCTCGAACAGACCCTAAGTGTCCGCCGCTTTGCTGACCTGCATCGTGGCCGGGCTGCTAGAAAGTTCCTGGAATATGGCTACGTCTCTATTGTGATCTCTAACGTCTGACCCATCAAACACAGCTCGGGAATTGCGGTTTTTGTGCCCTAGTGGGAGCTCTGAATTCTTTCTACCAGAATTGCGAACAGGCGTCCGGAATGGGTCGCTTGCCCTTTTCGTTGTCGAACAACATCGTTGCATTCCATCACGCCTGACTCATCCCAAGTGCCAATGCTTCGTAACCGAGCCTACTCGGTTTGCAGTGCGTTTGCGGGCACCTTGACTCACCGCAGCTTCGGCCTTAGATACGGGTCGAGCCACGGCTGCAGCAATCTGCGGTCGGCTTAACTCAGCAATAAATTGTACGAATGTCCAACGATCCAAATATCATCAGTAAACGGGTTGCATACATGTTCCATGCCAAAAACTTCTTTTTCTCGATGAGGAGGAAGGGGTAACTCTGGTGACTGCAATGCCATACAAGGCACGCTACGTCGCGAAGCGGCGGCCGCCGGACTCGAAGTCAGACTGTTCCCGTTAAACATAAGGATTATGGGAGCGTCAGGTCCTCTCCGACTGCGTCGGGAGGAACCCGATCCCGCAGGATTGTCCCACCACGCCAACCAAGTCTACTCTCGCTTCAAAAAAGGGGAAAATAGACCCCACCCACCCCCCCGGAATTATCGCCCCCCGCTTCGGGCATGTAAATCATATGTGATTATGACCACATGCCCATCTTAAATTTGAAATCACAATGTCCCAGGCCAACCGGCCCCCCCCCTGAGGCCCCCCTGCTACAAAAAAATACGCGGTGACATTTGTTGTTCCAACATAACATTTGTTCACAAATCCCTTGCAACAAACCAAAAAATGCACGCGCGCGCGTCGTCGCGCGCGCATGCTGAAATCCTTCCAAAACATTCGGTGCCGGAAGGATTTCGCAATCGAGTTCCAAAAAAGCATACGAAAACACCAGGTTTCGTAACACTGATTTGCTAAAAAAGCTTACGCGCGAGCTCTTGCGAAATCTCAAGAAAACCATTGGTCTTTCAAAGTTTCCACAAAATGCTACCAAACGGGCGTCGCGCGCGCGCATGTCGAAATCTGTCGAACGCCCTTGCGCGTGTGCCGACGCGAGAATCCTCTGCAAAAAACGGGACGAAGTGCAGACGCGCGCGTCGCCGCGCGCGCGTGCCGAAATCCTTCAAAACCCATCAGTTTCGGAAGGATTCAAAAACCCCCGTCAAAAAAAAAACTACAAAAAAACACAAGGTTTCCCAACACGGATTTTCAACAAAAGCGTGCGCGCGCGATCTTGCGGCGTCGTCGTCGTCGTCGTCGTCGTCGCCGCCCCCCCTCCTCCCGCGTCGTCGTCGTCGTCGCATACGTCGTCCTCTGCCTTTCCTCGTGTTCGTCGTCGTCGTCTTCTTTGGCGTCGTGGTCGTTTCCGTCGTCGTTGTCGCCGTGGTCGTCCTTCCTCCTCCTCCCTCGTCGTCGTCGTCCGTAGTCGGCGCCTCGTCGTCGTCCCTCCTATTTCGTCGCCTTCGTCGTCGTCGTTGTCGTCGTCGTCTCGTCGTCGTCTTCCCTCCTCCCTCGTCGTAGTCGTCGTCGGCGTCGCCGTCCTTCCCCCTTCCTCGTCGTTCGCGTCGTCGCCGTCCTCCCTCCTCCCTCGTTGTCTTTGTTGTCGTCGTTGTCGTCGTTGTCGCCGTCTTCGCCCTCCCTCCTCCCTCGTCGTCGTCTTCGTTGGTGACGTCGTCGTTTTCGTCGTCGTCGTCGGCGTCGGCGTCGTCGTCTTCGTCGTCGTCGACGTCGGCGTCGTCGTCGTCGCCGCCGTCGTCGTCGCCAATGTCGTCGTCGTCGTCGGCCGCCTGGCTTCTCCGGCCTTCTTGGGGCGCTCTTGAGACGCCCCCGTGGGCTCCAAGACGACCCCGGAGCGATATCTGCACACGTTCCCGCATGGGTTTTGCAAACCAAGTTGCGGGTGGGCGGGCGGGACGATTGCACGAGCAGTGGAGTTGACAATTTCAAGTTCGACAAGTGGGTTCCCGCCATACTTCTTCATCATCGGAGGTGCCCTGGCCACTCCCAGAACCTGCATCCGCGGAGAGTTCCTCTGCCGGCCCCGCGGGGTGCAGGAGCGCGCGCCAGTCCACTTCGGCTTCATCTGGCACAATCGCATATCCTCTCTTTCTTCTTCGGATTTCAGCGCCCGGATGGACGTTGCCTTCTGGGTGCTCGGTACCTTCGTTGCCGCGTTGCGCGTCCTGAAGTCGACTGCGTCGATTCCAATGTCGCGGAGAAGGGCAATGCAAGGTCCCTGGTCCTCAACCCCGAAGAAGCCTCCCTTCTCGAGTCAAAACTGCTCCACTGCTTTCCTCAGTTCGGCATGGCTCATGTTGAACCATCGGCTTGGTCGAATTCTCGGGCCGGTGGAACTAGGTAATTTCTTAAGCCATTGAGCGCCGCATCGGGGGTCTGGGTCAACGACCCAGACTCTTGTAACAGGTGCATAGTCAGGATCGTAATACAATACGACTCTAATGCTGCAGGTCTTCCGTCTGCCTTTCAATGGCTATGTTCCAACGAGCTCATCCTTACCTAGGCCTGCAACAATGCGTCGTTCTTCGTGATATTCTATAGTATCTAAGTTCTGCGCGGTTCGGGCGAGGAGTTGCCCTGGCCCAGGCACTCTCGACCGCGGCTGTGCCATCGAGAAATTAGACTGGCAATACATTCTATATTCTATATAAACGAGGCCGAGCTTCTGTTTCGCATCATCACCCGGTCTCGAGTCTCGCTGGGGATCCCGACCGTCAGGTACCACAGGCACGTCATCCACAATGACTCCCCCTGGACCATCGTCATCGGGGTCATCATCATCCTTTTGTGGTGGTGCGGCCTCGCCTCGCGCTGGAGGCGGCGGCGGCGGTGCGCCTGGGCCCCTGTCACCAAACGACTGAGTCGCCCGTGACCCTAGTCGGGCCCCCTGACCAGCTGCGCCATCAGAGGAACCGCCCGGGGGGATAAAGACGTTCTTGGCCTTCGTCTGTGCTATCTCATATGTTTCACGCATAGGGAACTTAGGTTCTCGGTCTGGCGCAGTAACGTCAAAAATATTGCTGTAGACTTGATATGACTTTTCGATGATCGGGCGCTCGCCTGCTGGCGTCCGCCTAGTTTCTACGTTCAGATCGTCAAGTTGTCTCAATGGTGTCACGTAGCTTTCTGGTCTTACCATGCCCCCCGCTTTATGCACGCATCCGAGGTAAATCCCCGCGACCATCGCCCCACCTGTTTTGACGATCCGAAATCGCGATTCGGGGGGAGGCATGAATCGAACAAGAGAGCAAAATCGAAGATGAGGTGCCGCAAAACTCGTGTCCGAATCTGCGCCTCCATGAAGATTCACCCTCATCAGGGATCCTTGTGCTATAGCAAAGACAGAAGTATCGGACCGCATATGTCCAGAAAGATGGTGGAAGGCCGGCCTGCGTTAGCAGCGTTCAAGCCCCCATCTGAACAATTCCGTCGGATCGTTCAGCGACAGCGATAAGTTTCTTGTTACTAGGCACGGCAGGGTCATGTGCAATAGTGAACTCGACGCACGCAGGCGCAAACTCTCTCGCACCGTCAGTAAAACAATAGTATAACTTTTCTCCTGGGGCTCTGAGGTTGATCAAAAAATTTCATACGTGAATCGCAGATTTGTCGTGCACGCCATGTGCTGCTATGAAATCTGCTGCCCGGTCGCGAAAAGTCACACACGCGGTCTCGTCGTGGAGCCCCCGCGATAGGTCATCCATCGCAAGCCAGTGATCCATGGTGGTCAGGTGTCCGAACGTCGTGGGGTTCGCGTATGGCCTCCGTACCCTCAGCCCTTTTATGTTGCGCTCTCCTCTGTTGGCGACGCATAGCCTTTGCCCAGTTACACACCGAGCAAAAAGGGTTCTTAGGAGTGCGAGTTAGCAAGTGCGAGAGGGAATCCGCGCTCTTTTTGTCGCTCAGTCGCTGGGCCGGCACCTCAACCTCAGCACCATCTGGGTCGATTTCGGAATGTACGTCGATATCAACGAGGTGACCTTCTCCCGAACCCTCATTTGCATCCGCATGTTGACCAGGCGCGGCGGCCATCGCGATGGAATCCAGTCCACGATCCGTGTCGCAAGGCAAAACTCCAGAGACCCCATGCCAAAAAGAGTTCTCAAAACTTAGCAGCACAGCCCCCGGCTATGCCGCGGTGTGATTCCGCGCAACCAACGACTGTGTCGCGATTGGGAGCAGATGAGGGATTTACAAGACTAATGACGCCTGCGGGTGTTTTGTCCCAGCCGCATTCACGAGCTGTCTGAGGCGAATAGTAGAAATAAGTGACTGTATCCATGGAGTCTATGGCGGACGGACATGAGCACTCGGCCGTCGTTGGCCTGCCACCCACGTAGCCGCGGTCACCAATCATGTCATGCGTGTGCGAATCTATCGCCACGCGACTCCGAATGGAGCGGGGCGGAAGACCTCCCGCAGATTCCACGTCATCCAGACATGTCTTGGCGCCTGACGCCACGCAACACCACCGCTCGGGAGTCGCAGGCTTTCCGGCGGCAACCGCGCACATCCACTGACCCAGCACCTCTCTGCCAGATCAAGTGAAGTATGCTATTTTGCCCTCAACGATCAGGTCTACTCTGTGACCGTTGGGCAGAGGTATGTAGGGTCGTTGGCCTGCTGGCCAAACGAAACTAAAGCCGTGACCCACGCACCGCTCTCCGACTGAGATCACTGCCGGCGTCTCCGGCATGACCAACGCTTCGAAGCTTCCATCCTTGAAGTTGGGGCATGCGACGCAAACTGAACCGAGGGCCCGGGAGGAACCTCCAGCAGTATTCAGGGCAATCGAATCTTCTAATATTTTGATCATACCCAGTGCGCCTGCAGCTCTAATATGCCTCTCCGCAATGAGGTTGGGCCCACAGCCAGTGGCAACTATGAATCTAAGCGTGCCGAGGTGCGCGGATGACTTCTCCCTACACCCCGCAGCGGCTGAGCCACCTTGGGCGGCTCCTTCATTTTCCTGGGATGCCAGAGATACCAAACGTCGCCGGCTAAATCAGATGCTCTGCGCTGTGCGTCCCTCAACGATGCTTCCCATTCAGTCTGCATTCGTCGATATTCCCCCATCGGGAATTTCCATCTGTTGCCCCACTCGAAGACAGCCCCCTTTCGCAGCGGCGACGCGCCTTCCTTCGAGTAAGAATCGGTTCACGAGTGGAGGGCTAACGCAACTTTTCCCTGAGGCTCGTCACAAAAGGACGCGATGGCACCCCTTGGAAGAGGATGTAACTGAACGAGGATAGCGACGAATTTCGTCAACTTATCTTTGCGTTCTTGCTGCGTTTCGGAAGCGGGAACAGCTTCCTCGGAAAATGTGTTAAGATTAAATGAACATTCATTGTTGGAGTCCGCCGTAGTTGGTCGCCCTTCTGAATTGCCCCGTAGACCACGAGATCCCCTAGCCAGCGGAGCAGGGCAGGCAAAGAGGGCTCGGCGGGCTGTGCCAGAGAGCCCACGCTTGCCCTCCCCTTGCCGGCTTGGCCGGTGGGAACATCGCGACCAAATTGCCACGAGGCGAAAAAGCATCCGCAAGACAAGAGAGAAATATGTGACGATCATCTTGGCACTGGCCCATAGTACGCCAGTGCCTGGCCATCGTCACGGATGGTTTGGCGCGTTCTTCGCGAACCAGCAGTCTTTGCCTCGCGAGCAAGCTCCTGTCTCGGTGAACGCCCCGCTTGGTATACCTGCCCCTATTCCTCTGCCCTTGCTTTTGTTCTTTCCACGGCCTTCACTCGACTCCCGACTTCTCGGGGCATCGCCTGGCGTAGCATCGCCAGCATTCGCAGCAGCAGAATCGGCTTGCCTTGAGGTTCTCTGGCAGCCTAAAGGCTTGCCAGCCTTGAGCTGTGCTTCCTCGCATTTGTCACGTTTAACTTTCTCAGCATCAGACAAGCCTCTGCGCTGCTTATAGCACCCGCTCTGAGGGCCCTTGCAGTTGCGAGGGTCACGCGACCATGCGTAGCACGCCATCTTACCCTGGCGTTCTCGCGAGGCCTCCGACTGACTCCTCGTCCGCGACTGCGCCGCATTCGAGTTGCCGAATTTGTTCGATGAAGTCGAGGAGCGAGACCGGTCCTTTCCGTTCGGGCCTCTACTTCCAGACCTCTCGTTCCTGCCTCTGCGATCATTATCTACGCCGGCGGCTCTATGATCACCGCCCGCCCCTGGCTGGGCCGGCTAGCAGCCTTGCCCTGCTTCGGGGCAATTCTTTCCTTGCTTCACAAATTTGCAAGTCGCCTCGCCTTTAGTTCTTCCGCCCGCCGTCTTGTCCGCAGGCGATCCTAGTCGATGGGCTGCCGCCGAAATGGCAGAGGCTCCTCGTCCGCCCCCGCCACCCTCGTTCGTCGCACCTGTCAGGCGGGCCTGTCTACTTCTGGAATTGAGGGTCGATTCACGTTCGGAGATTGCCCACTGTTCTCCGCCCGGCAATACGAAAGATTCTACCTGAAGCAAAAACCATTGAGAAGCGCGCATTCCCGTGCCCGGAGGATCTGTCGACTATTCAGACACTGCATGGCATCCTCAAGCTTCGGAATACGTTTAAACTGTTCGTAGAAATGTGCATGCATTGAAGCCTTCATTTCATCCGACGGCTCCCTGGCACCGTACAATTCTTGGAACCGCTCCATCCATTCACTACAGAAATGGTACAAGTCCTGATTAGCCTTATGTCGATCAATGGTCAGTTTGAAGAGGTCACGGCATATCCAATGATATCCGCTCTCCGACCTCACAGAACACCAAACGCATATAGCTCGCATCATTTCTCGGCCCGTGAGGATACGCCCCTCGATCTGGCACGAACGCCCCATGCGATTTATGTGTAGAAAAAAGAATATGCTGCACTGAGAGACGTGGGTTACGCTTCATTTTGGCAAATTTGTCCAGCTGATTCGTAGCGATCATCAGATCAAGACGCATCAATGCCCCGGAGTCTCTGAGGTTTTCCTCCGGCAAATCGGGCCCCCTGGCTTCAGTAATGTCTATGCCGCGCGAACATCATGCCATGATCCAGCTACCGCTCTTATGCAATGTTGTTTCCATTCTCGGAGTGTCTGGGCGCTCGGCATGTCAAGCAAGTTCAGTTCTTTGTTATCTCCATAACTCCTCCAAATCACATCCATTTGATTGGCGGTAAACGGCCGCCAGGTTGGGTCATTGTGGCCATTCGGCCCCCCACCGCCGTCTCCGTCTGGATCACCGTCGCCACCAGGCCCCCCAGGAAGGCCTTTGGGAGGCCTGGGCTCACCCGTTTCGACAAACTGCATCGCGACGATCATGCCGGCGCTGAGGGCTGCACTCTGATCTCTCTGTTCGCCGTCGCGTCTTCCCGGGCCCCCACCTCCTTCACCAGTCACGGCTGAGCCGACGGTGAGAGGAAGGCGCCCGGGCAAGTCGAGGTTGTCAGGAGGCTCTGATATCCTGGCATTGAAAGGGACATTCCTAGGATTCGTTCCTTGGGCACACTCCCGCATCGAACCTTCGCTCGCTCCGAGAGACTCCTCGACAACCGGCTCAGGAATGACATGTGATATTACGAAAGGAAGCGCTGGTACAGACGGAGCGGTCAGCATTGGCATCTTCGCAAATCGAGCCGCGCGCGCAGGGCCTCGACCCCGCCTGCTGCCGCCGTCGGTGGGAGCGGCGCGGCGCGAGGCTGCCCCCCGCGGGCGGCTGCGACGGGCCCAGGCCCGACGCGCCGCCGCTTGGGCGGCCTCGCGCCACGCCTGCGCGCAGCAGACAGGGCGGAGGGTGGGAGAAAGAACGCGCGCCAGGGAGGCACCCGCCGCGCGCGCGCGCGGGGCGCGCGCGCGGCGCCTCCTCCAAATGCAAATCGCCTGCGAAGCGCACGCGCCGCGGGGGCAGCGACCCCCCCCCGCGGCGACGCAACCCCGGCGCTAGCAAATCACCTGCGAAGCGCACGCGCCGCGGGGCAGCGACCCCCCCCCCGCGACGCGCAACCCTGGCGCGCGACGGCGCGATGGCCCGCGCCTGCGCAGCGAGGCCGCGGTCGCGTCGCACTGCCGCGCGCGCGACCCACGCGCAACCGTGGCCGATTTGTGCCCGCCCACAACGGTGAACGTCCGCGTGTGCGAGCGGACTTGCCGCCGTGGGCCTACCACAAATCGAGCCGCGCGCGCAGGGCCTCGACCCCGCCTGCTGCCGCCGTCGGTGGGAGCGGCGCGGCGCGAGGCTGCCCCCCGCGGGCGGCTGCGACGGGCCCAGGCCCGACGCACCGCCGCTTGGGCGGCCTCGCGCCACGCCTGCGTGCAGACCCAATGCCACACGGCACGCAGGCGACACGGGCCGGCAACGCGCGCCCACCCGCTGCCGAACGCGCGGGGGCAGAGCACGGGCGCCGTCGCGCGCACCCGCCCACGCACAGAAGCGAAACGTGGCGGCGCTGGCCGCCGGCGCCTAGCAGGCACCCTCGTCCGAATCCGACTCCAGCATGTGCGCCTGGCGCGAGCAGCGCGCCGCGGCGCGGGCGGAGGGCGCGTGGCCCCGCCTCCGCGACCGCGTCCCTTTCCAGATCGTCACGGTCGAGATACGCCATGAAAGCGCAGGACCGCCACTCCCCGGCCGCGAGAATCTCGGCCAGCGTCGCGCCAGCCTCCTGCAGGTCCTTGGCGTGGCCCCTGCGGAGGTCATGCAACCGAAACAGGCTCGCCCCCTGGACACCGAGGGCAGCGAGCATCTCGCGCAGGGTCCGCAGCGCAGCAGCCGCCGAGATGCCTCCGAAGAGCCCGCGGCCCAGCCCGCAACGCGCCACCCAGGGGCCCAGGGTGTGCACGGGGCACGTGGCGCGGCACGATGAGCACCAGCACTTCCGCGACAGGCGACTGCCCTGCGGCCGGTTCTTCCGCCGCCGCAGCAGCAGCGTGAGCTCCGATTTGCCCAGCACTAGCGCCGCTTGAAAGGGCGGCGCGCCGCCGGCGTCGGCCACGCGCACGGCTGGCAACGCCTCGCTGGGAACACGCAACAAGAACGTGCAGGCGAAAAGGAAAAGCATCGACGCGCGGAGCCACTCGGGGCGGCGCGCGCCCAACTCGACCAGCGCGGCGACCGCGCTCTTACGGATGAACAAGCGCGGGCGCGGAGTCCAATCGGCCCGCGCCCGGACGGCGGCGCGCGCACGCCTGACCTCGGGGCGGTCGAACACGGCGACGCAGACCCCAGTCAGGAGGCAGCCGATCTTAACGTAGCTGCAGTAATTTGCGTACGTCTCCCCGCAGCGAAAGAGGGCGCTCCAGGCGACCAGGTCCGCGCAGGCTGGCGGGAGCTGCATGCACGGGTATTTCAACATTATGATGCAGTAGGCCTCCCAGCATTTGAGGCCGCTTCTCACGCTTGGGAGCGACCGTGCGCATGGTTGCAGCATAGCGCGAACGCGTTCCTCCTCCCGCCAGCGGGCCGCGTCCGCCGGACTGCGGAGGCGAGCAGCGGCCTCGGCGAGCGCCGCCCGGGGCCCGCGCGTTATTGGCAGCGCGACCGGCGCGCCCAGCTGGTCGAGGACGCTCGGGGCGGGCGCCTCGCGAGCCACGGCGCGCGGGCATGCGCAAGCGCGCGGGGCCGATGACGCGCGCCTGTGGCGGCCCAGGGGGTGACCCCGGGGCGCTCGGCGCCGCGCGTCTCGCCGGCGACCGGCTGCGGGCGGGCGCGCGCCCTCCAACTGCCGAGCCCACGGCGACGGGCGCGCCTGCGAGGCGCACGCGCGGCGGGGGGGGGGGCGCGCGCGCCAAAACCCTCGCGCAGCCGAGCCTCGGCGCGCAGCAATCTTCGCGGCTCTGAATAATTCGTGCAGGACTTCGACATTGGCCTGCGCGGTGACCGGCCAACCTTCCAGGTCTGCGGCGTCTGCACTGGCGAGCTCGCAGGCTCGTACGAAGCCGTTCTCAGCCAGGAAATCAGCAGCCCAGGCGACGGCCGCCCTGGGCGCTGTCGGGCGCAAGGAACACAATTCAAGGAATAACGACATGATGCCGCGCGGCACGCCTGACAATGCGAGCGACGCGCCTGAGGCACTGGCCGCGCGCACTCCGCTTGCGACAAAACGCGGGACCCTAGGATGACAAGCGCGGCGGCGCGCCGAACGCTTTGCCGCGCCCAAACTTAAGCATCGCGACGCCCCGACGCACAAGATGGCACCCGGGCGCGACATGGCGCGCGGTTTAGCCGAAGAGGCGGGCCACAGAGAGAGCGCCCCAGGCATCCGCGTGCCAGAATTCTTCGTCGAGCCACGGGCGCGTGCGCACCGCGCCGATGCGTAGCAGGAGTTCGTCGCCCCCCCTGCGACACGCTGCGCCCGCGGCCAGCCCGCAGCACCGCGCGGCGCGCACGGGCGCGCCGAGAAGGCAAATCGGCCAGATTCTCAGCCGTGGGCACGCGGAAAACCGCGAGGTCAACGTCGAGCTCCACCGCGCGCCTCCACATGGAGTGGACGATGCACGAGTGGTCGAAGGATTTCGCGGCGCCCTTCCGCAGGCAAGACTCCGCGCCGGTATTGTCGCTGTAAATATGCAAGTCGCAACCTTGCACTTCCCCTGAGCGCAGCGAAGACGAGGGGCCGGACCTGCCCGCCGGCGCGGGCAGTCGCACGCGAAAGCAATGCCTGCAAAGGTGCACATGCCCAGCGCGATAGACAGGAGCTCCAGCCCCTGAATCTGGTTGTCCCGGCGACGCTGGAACGACGCCATCAAGGAATCCGGGACGACCATGGAAGTGAAACGGATGCCCGTGGCGGTGACGAGCACCGCGGCCACGCACGGTGGTTGGCCCGACGCGTCCGCGAAGAGAGTTGCGCGAGGCCGCGCCTTGTCGGCCCACGGCCGCGCTTGGCACAAGTCCATGGCCAAGACCTCGCGCCACCACTGCAGGGCAAGCATCAACGGCTCATGGGCCTTCGATGCCCCGCGATGCGATTGCGCGTACAACGGCCTGCGAGCACGAAGCGCGGCGCCCCGCCCCCCCGGGCGCGCGGGGGCAGCGCCGCGCCTGAGGAGGGCGCGCCCCAGGCGGCGGAAGAGATGCGACGCTGCCCAGGCCAAGCCCCCGGCCAGCTTGGACGATGCGCCTGCACAGCGAACGCAAGGTCCCGACACATTAGGGGGGACGCGCGAGCCGCCTGGCGCGAGGGCGCGCGTCGCGAGCGCCTCGCCGATGACACGCTGCCACTTGGCGGTCTTCGCGGGTGCGGGACGCGCGCAGAACGCGCGTGGCAGCACCTGGCGATGCGCGCAGCCGGCCGGCCGGCGCGTCGCGCCAAGGCCGCCCCGCCTTGATTTCGAGGCCGAGGATGACCAGCGGGGACCCCCAGGCGATCTTGTCCGGCGCCACCGCGCCTGGGCCGAGCATCAGCTGAATTAGCTCCGCCAGCTGCGCTGCTGCGTGCTCCACCACTTCGGGGTGATCCGGCCCAAAATAATCATCCACGTATCGCAGCGCGGCGATCCGCAAGAGCACGCGCGCCGCCTCCGCGATGAAGGCACCCACTCGCGCCCAGCTGTGCACCGACGACGTGGCCCCGAAGGGCGCTGCCGCGTGCTGCGCCGCCCAGACCTGCCCGGCGGCGCTGAACACGATCCAAGCGAACCGGCGGTGCTCAGCGCGAATGGGCACGCGACGAAAGGCAGCGTCGATGTCTGCCTTCCAGAGGGCGGGTGCCCGCCCCGCAACTTCCTGGAAGATGCGAGCTGCTTCGAAAAGCGCGTCCACGGCATCGTGGTGGAGCCGCTCCTGAGGCCGCGTCGCCTCGTTAATCCTAGCCTTGGTCATGTCGTCGACCAACCGGAGTTTCGAGGACCCGTCTTCACGGAGCTGCTCAACCGCAAACCTCGGAGCGATGACGGCCCCGTCCAGGCACACGTCGCGGAGCGGCACCGGGCAACTGATGCGCCCCAGCTCGGCCTCGTCCCGTGTCTTGCGGAGGATGGCGTCGCCGTGCGCGCCGTCGCGGAGGCCACAGGAAATGTCGCGATTTGTCGACTCGGCGTTGCCGAGCAGCTCCGCGATGCCCAGACGGGGAGGGAACACCTCTGGGCTGCCGTGGCCCGACCGCGGGAGCTCGCCGACGAGGGGCGCCCCCGTCCTGAAGAATTCCACGCAGCCTGGGTCGCAGAAGGCAATGCGCTCCGCGATCTCTGCGCAGAGAGGCCCGTTCACGTGCTGTGCGACGCGCCGCATGGCGGGGTCCACCCCCCGGAACCATTCTTCCACGGCGCCACTGGCCCGGAGAGCCCGATCCCTTTCGCGAAGCGCCGCGAGTTCGCCCTCGCGGAAAGCCACCACGTCGGCGGGGGCGGTCTGCGCGGCCCACCGCACTGCCTCAGCGGCCGTGGGCGGCAAAGCCGAGGCCGCGGCGGGCCGCCACTTGCCCCAGAGCGCGGGGTCGCCGTCCAGCGCCCTTGCCAGAAAGGTAAGTTTCTCCGCGTCGCCGCCGCTACAGCCGCCGGCCGCGACGCAGATGTCGCGCCACGCGCTGTCGCTGCAACGCCGAGACCAATCGCTCCTGAATTGCGGCCCTGGCGGCGCTGGCGGCGCCGGCATCACCTGACGCGCGCCGCTGGCTCGCGCGCGACAGAGAGCCGGGAAAGCGCGCCTTGCGAGATTTGGCGACGACGCATGCAGCCCCAGGCGCCGCCCGCTTTCGCGCGCCAGATGCGGGCGGCGGGGGCGGCACCGGCACGGCAGGCATTGTACAAGATTGCAAACCGCGGACGTGGACAAGGCGCCAAAGCGCAGCGAAAAGCGCCCTCGGAACGCACGCTGCCCCGCGGAACTCCCCCGCACGCCCCGCCCAGGCTGGCCGCGGCCAAGCCGGGCACCCGCAGCGCGGCGCGGAAAGCGAAGCGGCCTCCGCGGCAACAGCGCACGCGGCATGTCCCAGCACGCGAGCGGGGGTCCTGCGCACGGCGCACGGGGCCATTTTTAGCGACAAAGCGTAGAACTATCGGGCGCGCCCGGGTCACGGCCCCGACCCGGCGCGGGCGGAGGCAGGCTTTTGCGCGCGAGCCGTTCTGACGGCTGAAGGGGCTCCACCCCTACGGGGGCTCGCGCGCGCCCTGCCAGGGCGGCGCTCAGCGATGCGCCGGGCGCGGCGGCGTCCGTACCTTCCTCGTGTCCTTTTTCTTCCAATCGCTGCCCCACGAGCGCTCGCGCTTCTGGCCCTTCGGCCAATCGCTGCCCCAGGAGCCGCTGCTCCAGCTCTGCGCGGCGCGCCACGGCTGGCTGGCGCCGCCCGCCCCGCGCGCCTTCTCGGGAGCGCGGGCCGCCGGTGCCTGCGCGCGCGGAAACGGCGGAGAAAGGTGGCAGAAGCGAATCCGCGCGGCGCGACGCTCGCCGTCGCGTGGGTGGCGCCGTCTTCTTTGTCGCAAGCATCCCGCGCCAGCTGTAGGGCGCGCGGGTCGACCCGCAGGATCGTCTTCCCCAGCTTGAAATCTGGGCCCCCCGAGCGTAGCTGCTCGGCCCATAGCTGCCACGCGCCGGCACAGACGCAGGGCGCCGCGCAAGCACGAACGCAGGGGCGCGCCTTCCGCGCCTCCTCGTCGCACACGATACCGAGGTGCACGCGGCGCTTCGAGGCCGCCGCCTGCGCGGCAACGCGCGGCGAACAGAGAGCGACGAGAAATCGCGCGCGTGCAGCCTGAACCGCCACCTTCAAGCAGTTGTCGCGATGCGCCTGCACCTCAGCCCACGTGAGCTGGCCCGTGGCGACCAGCGCGACCATGCACCTGCCGCGCGCGGCGCGATAACAGGCAGGCGCGCGGGGGGGGCGCGCGACGGGCAGGTGGCGCCGGTTCCAAGCCAGTTGCCACTGGCAGAGGGTTAAGTAGGCCTTCTTCTCGGGCCCTTTCTTCACCGCCGCCACTTCCTGCGGGGCGAGCGCCCGCGCGCGGGCCAGGCAACGCGCGCGCGGCACGAGCCTTGGCGAGGTCACGAATGTCCTTGCTGGCGCCGGACGATCCGTCAGCCTCCTCTTCGAAATCGCGAGGGCCCGAGCGGGCCCACTCGGGCACCCACTTGCGGATGTCCGAGTACAGGAAGACGCGCGCTTCCTCGCTGGATTCCTTCTTCTGCCGCTTCAAGACTTCCGCGTTCAACGCGTCAAGCATGTCGGAGCTACCGGCGCACGGGACCAGATGCGAGAACCAGCGCGCGCGCGCGAGCGCGCCTGGGCCAGAACTCTTGCGGGAGGTTGGCCAGCGACGCCTTGCCGAGGAGAGGGCCCAAGAGTACGCGGGCCGGCTTTTCCTGCGAACGCGCCGCGCGGGGCCACGCGAGCCCGAGATCGCGTCGAGATCGCTTGCGCCTCGCTGGCGCCCGTCTTGAGCGCGGCCAAGAGGGCGGCCGCGTTCTCCGCCGCCGAGGGCGCTGGAGGGGCGGCCGCCGCCGAGCCCCCAGCCACCGGCGCCGGTGTGCTCGCCGCGGCGATCCCCGCGCGCACGAGGCGCTTCTGCGCGGCGTCGAGCTCCTTGTCGGCAAAAGAGAAATCCTCGAATGCCGCGCCCTCTAAATCGGCGATCGTCGCCACACCTTGGCCCTTGAGCGCGGCGACCGCGGCTTCGAGCCAACCGGCCTCGCGCGCCGACGCGCCGTCCAAGGCGCCGAGAAAACTGCCGAGGTCGCCCATCGCGAAGAGCGGTGCCGCGCGGCGCGAGACAGCTTGGGCGCCCGAACTCGGCGAGCTGCCGGCGCGAGCGCGCACCGGACGGAGACTGCGCGGGACCCCAAGAGGTGGCGACCAGGCCTGCGCCCCTCACGAGAGGGGGACGACCAGGGGCCTGCGCCCAACCCAAGAGAAGGCCCGGGAGCTCTCCCAAGCAGAAGCCAGAGCCCAGCCAGACGGGGTCTTGGGGCCTGCGCCCTACCCGACACAGGGATCAACGGGATGCGCCCTCCCCCTTTGCACAAATGGGCCCTGGGGCCTGCGCCCTACCCAAGACAGGGATCAACGGGATGCGCCCTCCCCCTTCCGCACGATTGGGTCCTGGGGCCTGCGCCCTACCCAAGACACGGCACCAGGGGCCGGCGCCCTCCCCCACACAAGACGAGGAGCCAGAAGCCAGCGCCCTGCCCGAGACAAGGCCCGCGGGCCGACCCACGAGGAGAGCGGTGCCCAGCAAGACGGGGTCCAGGGGCTTGCGCCCTACCCAAGACAGGGATCAACGGGATGCGCCCTCCCCCTTTCGCACAGTTGGGTCCTGGGGCCTGCGCCCTACCCGACACACAGGGATCAACGGGACGCGCCCTCCCCCTTTCGCGCCACTGGGTCCTGGGTCCTGCGCCCTACCCAAGACAGGGATCTACGGGATGCGCCCTCCCCCCTTCGCACCATCGGGTCCTGGGGCCTGCGCCCTACCCAAGACAGGGATCAACGGGATGCGCCCTCCCCCTTACGCACGATCGGGCCCTGGGGCCAGCGCCCGACCCAAAACACAGGGATCCTAAGGCCTGCGCCCTCCCCCGCACGAAACTTGGCCCTGGGGCCTGCGCCTTACCCGAGACCAGGAGCGCCCTTGCCGCGAGCCTGGCGCACAGCCCGGCCGAAAGGCCAAGGCGACGCGAGCGAGGTGCCCACAGGGCCCGCGCCAGCGAGGGCCTGCGCCCAAGAGAGACGAGCCACCGGCAGAACGACGAGGGAGCAGGCAGGCAAGCAGGCAACCGCCAGGCACGAAGGCAGAAGCAGCAAGGCAGGCACCAAGCGGCAGGCGGCGGAAGGGAAAGCAAAGGGGGCACGCAGGGGCGACGGCGACGGGAAAAGCGAGGCAACGCGACGCCGAGCGAGCGAGCAAGCACGCCGACAAGCACAAGCCAGGACGACCCCACGCGAGGCAACAGCGACAGCCGAACGCGAGGGCGACAAGGCGACGACAAAGGCGGACGCGAAAAAGGACGCGGCGACGAGCAAACACAAGGGCGCGCAGGCGAGCGAAGAGCAGGGGCAGCCACGGCGCACGAGCAGGGCACGAGGGGCAACGAGCACAAGCGAGCAGCGGGGGAGCGAACAGGCCACGAGGGACGAGCACGGAGGGCAGGCAAGCAGGAGAGAGCGAGAGAGAGACGAGGCGACCCGCGAGGAGAGGAGGAGAGGAGGAGCCCGCGAACGACGGCGGCGGCGCGCGCGCGCGCGGCGCGCCCCACGCTCAAATCCCGAGCGCGGGGCGCGGCCCAATTCCTGCCTGCGGCCAATCTGCGGGGCAGAGGGGGAGAGGAACCTGCGCGAGAGGGAGGGCGGCCCGCCGATGGAGCGGCGGCGGCGCGAGCGCGCGCGCGGCGCGCGCGCACACACACACAAACACGCAACACACACACACACACACACACACACACACACACACACACACACACACACACACACACACACACACACACACACACACACAACACGCACCACACACACACACACACGCAACACACACAAGAAGAGAAAGAACGCGCGCCAGGGAGGCACCCGCCGCGCGCGCGCGCGGGGCGCGCGCGCGGCGCCTCCTCCAAATGCAAATCGCCTGCGAAGCGCACGCGCCGCGGGGGCAGCGACCCCCCCCGCGGCGACGCAACCCCGGCGCTAGCAAATCACCTGCGAAGCGCACGCGCCGCGGGGCAGCGACCCCCCCCCCGCGACGCGCAACCCTGGCGCGCGACGGCGCGATGGCCCGCGCCTGCGCAGCGAGGCCGCGGTCGCGTCGCACTGCCGCGCGCGCGACCAACGCGCAACCGTGGCCGATTTGTGCCCGCCCACAACGGTGAACGTCCGCGTCTGCGAGCGGACTTGCCGCCGTGGGCCTACACCAAAATCCCACGTCTGATTTGAATACTGGAATGCCCAAAATATCAGCAATATCGCTTGTCTTGCGTTCGGGTCCAACATTCTAAGGCAAAGCCGAGTGTCTCGATGCCTGTTCATCGGGATCGCTGTTGGCCCTCTGAGCATCAGGTACGCCTCGAGGTCCTCCCCAATTCTCGCGATCACCCTGTCGTCAAAACTCCTGCTTCCAAGCGCGCTCATCACACCGTTTAGCACCCATGCCCAGATGATCCCTACATGCGCGCTTCAAACAACCCTTGCATACATCGATTAGAGGTTCGGTACAAAGGTGACAGATCTGACTCGGATTGCCTGTTCGCGTTTGAGCTTGCGCGGCGCCAGGCCTCCGAATGGGGCGAGCAGCGATCGGGCGAGGAAGCGGCTCAACATACGCCGGCTGCGACGGCGTTGGTCCGACCTTTTCCCTGGGGCCCACTTCTGCCGGCGAACCCGTAGTCGTGGACCTACCCCTGTCAAACATTATGTCACGGGTTGCCCGGTTAACCGAACCTTCTCCCGCGATGCTTTGTCCATCCGATGTTGCTCCAGGTCAAACCTCAACCTCATGTTTTCCTCGCTCGCGGCCCAAGCGGCAAGAACATTGTTTCTTATCTGTTCATCTGCGTGCCCTTTCAGACGACCCCAGGCAACGGCCATCCTCTTTTGGCCTCATCTCTGATTACCTGGGCCTTTTGTTCTTGTTCTCGAAGGGCTCGCAGGGCTTCCGATTTTACTCTTTCGGCCTCGAGACTAGCAGCTTCAAGTTGATTGCGGGGCCCCTGATTTTCTCGCGCTGCTTGTTCTCGGGCCCCCGTCTCCCCTTTCCCAATGGCTGCATCAGCCATTTCTCTGCATTCAGCTTTTTTCCTCTCAGCCTTCTGATGAGATTATGACGTTGTTCGGCGATACTCTGGATTCTCAATATTTCGTTCTCCTCTTGGGCAAGGCGCCGCTGGGCTTCGTCTGCAACCCCTGCTACACTGGCCTCAGCATGCTGCATCCTTGCCTGCGCATTTCCACAATGACAGTTTTCTCATACCCCCACCTTTTGCGCCACTGCCTGCCACTCTGCCTCAGAAACTGCAAGCGTGCATTCAGCCTCTTCAGCGCCCTTTCAATCTGCTTGTGCCTCAAGGATGATCTGTTGAATTTGTGCACTCGCAGCCCTCAACTGGTCTCGATCACGTCTATTTCTCCCCGCCCACTCTAGAATGGCGACACGATGGCAATTGTGCTCTTCCGTCGCAATGCATTCCTCGCAAAGCCATGCTAGACTACACTTAGGACAAACATTCGAACATCGTGAACACACTGGCCCCCGAGATGAACCCCCACGCTCGCGCGCCCCCCCTGGGCATCGACTCCCCGCCTGGGTCGGGCACGCGGGCCCGGCCCCCCAGCAACTTCCCCGCATCGAGACGCTGCTGGTGGTTTTATTCGATGACAACCGCGGTGGTCCAAACGCGTCGAACCCCCTAGAACTGGAACGTCTGCCCCTGGGGGCCTTACTGGAACGCCCCCGTGCACTGCCGGAGGTAGGCGTGCGTTGTTCTCTTGTTCTCACACCCCCATTGATGAAATCGACGCCCCAACTCTGTGCTAAATCGTCTCTTTCGTCCTGCATTACGAGCACAACAAGTTCTGGTACTCTGTCCCTGTGAGTCCTCGGCAATGAGAAGTCTGGTCGGTGGAAACCTTACAGCAAAAGGTGAAGACACCCTTCGGCTTCTTTGTCATTGGATGGGGTCATGGGGGAACTCGACATCGGCTCCGCAGACGAGCGTCCACCTCGGTCTGGGATTCCTCCGACTTCGAGATCGTCATCCGAATCAAGAACTGCCTCCTGAACTGCCTCAATCGTCACATGGCCAACTGTCGCGCTCGCTAACGGAGCTGCGCCCGAGGCAAGCCCGACACATCCATCGGGGAGAGGATCGAGATGATACGATGGACCAGGCGAGGTGCGGAATCGAGCATATTCTTCGTTCTGTTCAATCGAATGAGAACTGCCCCCCTCCGATTGCAAGTCACTTACATCCTCGCTCTGTCCATGCAACGCGCACTGCGCTGAGCGTTCTGCGCCAAGACTCTCGCCGCCCGACATTCCTGCGGGCGCGTGGTACAAAAACTTCTCCATCTCAAGATCTAGGTCGATCGATGGCTGAAAGCCCATATGTACCGACACTAACTCAGATGGTCCCTCGGCGGAAATTGTGGCTGCGCCATACCTTCCGCCCGAGGCTTGCGCTCTGGACCTGGTCGCCGAGTCAACCGAGGAGCCCCCTTCTGTCAAGTCAAACACAGTCTCTGACGCTTGCTTTCTGGGAAGGTTGAGAGAATTTGGTCGCCTCATAGAGGCTTTACACTTTCGTTACGCTCGGAAGGGTATTGATTTTGTGCTCGTCCGAGCGCTCCTGCTTGTGATCCCATGCTCGGCGAAGCTAACGGCTGTGCCGTCGCTTCGGCTGATAACCAGTCTTTGCCTGGAGATTCAGAATCCATGCAAGATGTTCCGATAATATATCATGGTTAGTGGGCTCCGCCGATGACATGAAGAAGGGATCATGCCGTCAAGCATACAATAGCGCAACACTGAAGGGGGGAGGCCGGCACGCCGGCCGACGCACGCGCGCGCGCCGCAGGCTCGCTCCTTTCCATTTCCCCAGAGCCAAAGTTGTAGCTGCGGGAGAGAAGCAGTCAGTACATCGGACAGTGCACGCAAGGAAAAAGGAGCAGGAAGGGCAAGAGGATGGTGGTGCGGAAGGGGTGCATTGACTGTATCGTCATCATCATGACCGTTGTCGGCATCATCATCATCAGCAGCATACCCAGCATCAGCATCCTAAGCAGCATCAGCATCGTCATCACCATCATTATCCTCATCAACATCTTCACTACCATAACGATCATGATCATCATCGTCATCATCATCCCCATCATCCTCATAATCCTCATCATCAGCATCATCATCAACATCCGCATATTCTTCATCAACTTCATGACCCTCATCAGCATCAGCATCAGGATCATCATAATCACCGTCATCATAATCGGCATCTTCATCATCATCGTCATCATCACCATCATCAGCATCAGCATCATCGTCAACATCATCATCATCATCATCATCATCATCATCGTCATCATCATCATCATCATCATCATCATCATCATCATCATCATCAACAGCATCAGCATCAGCATCAGCATCAGCATCAGCCTCATCATCGTCATCGTCATCGTCATCATCTGCATCAGCATCAGCATTACCATCATTATCAGCATCATCATCAGCAGCCTCATCCTCAGCAGCAGTAGCAGCAGCCGCATCAGCATCTTAAACAGCATCAGCAGCAGCATCATCAGAAGCAGCAGCATCGTCATCATCGAAAGCATCAGCATCCTCGTGTTCCTCATAGTCATAATCATCATCAGCATCATAATCAGCATCATCAACATCATCATCATCATCATCACCAGCATCATCATCATCATCATCATCATCATCATCATCATCATCATCAGCATCATCATCATCATCATCATCATCATCATCATCATCATCATCATCATCATCGTCATCGTTATCATCATCGTCATAATTGTCATCATCACCATCATCCTCAGCATCATCACCACCATCACCATCAGCATCATCATCAGCAGCATCATCACCACCACCACCATCATCATCACCATCAGCATCATCAGCATCATCATCAGCAGCATCATCATCAGCATCATCACCAGCATCACCATCATCATCATCATCACCATCATCCCACGATCTCCCCTCATCCCTCCTCCCTCCTTCCACCTCCCCGCTCATCCATCCTCATCCATCCGTCCTCGTCCTCCTCCTCGTTCTCCTCCTCATCATCCTCCGCCTCATCTTCTCCTTTTTCTTCTTCCTCCTCCTCCTCCTCCTCCTCCTCCTCCTCCTCCGTCTCCTCCTCCACCTCCCCTTTCTCCTCCTCCTCATCCTCCTCCTCCTTCTCATCCTCCTCCTCCTCCTCCTCCTCCTCCTCCTCCTCCTCGTCATCCGCCTCCTCCTCCTCCACCTCCGCCTCCTCCTCCGTCTCCTCCTCCTCTTCCTTCTAATCCTCCTCCTCCTCCTCCTCCTCCTCCTCCTCCTCCTCCTCCTCCTCCTCCTCCTCCTCCTCCTCCTCCTCCTCCTCCCCCGCGTTCTCCCCCTCCCTCTCATTATCCTCACCTCCCTCCTCCTTCTCCTCCTCCTCCTCCTCCTCCTCACCACCACCACCACCACCGGCATCATCATCATCATCATCATCATCATCATCATCATCATCATCATCATCATCATCATCATCATCATCATCATCATCATCATCAGCATCAGCATCAGCATCAGCATCATCAGCTTCAGCATCACCAGCATCATCATCATCATCATCATCATCATCATCATCATCATCATCATCATCATCATCAACAGCATCATCACCAGCAGCAGCATCAGAATCAGCATCAGCATCATCCTCATCAGCATCCGCATCCCCCGCGTCATCATCAGCAGCAGCATCATCAGTCACATTAGCCTCATCAGCATCAGCATCAGCAACATCATCATGACCATCGACCTCATCAGCATCATCATCAGCATCATCATCATCATCATCAGCATCATCATCATCATTATCATCATCATCAGCATCATCATCATCATCATCATCATCATCATCACACTCATCCTCATCATCACCATCATCGGCATCAGCATCCGCATCCTCATCATCATCACCATCCTCGTCATTATCAGCATCATCAGCATCATCATCATCAGCATCATCAGCATCATGATAATTATCGTCATCATCAGCAGCATCATCATCAGCATCAGCATCAGCAGTATTAATATCAGCATCATCATCACCAGCATCAGCATCAGCATTATCATCAGCATCAGCATCAGCAGCAGCAGCATCAGCATCATCATCATCAGCATCAGCAGCAGCAGCATCAGCATCGGCATCCGCATCCGCATCCTCATCATCAGCATCATCATCATAATCCTGAGCAGCAGCATCAGCATCAGCTTCAGCATCACCGTCATCATCATCAGCATCATCAGCAGCATCACCATGATCATCATCGACATCATCATCAGCATCATCGGCATCATCGGCAGCATCAGTATGATCATTATCGTCATCATCATCAGCATCATCAGCATCCCCATCATCCGCATCATCATAGGCAGCATCATCACCATCGTCATCATCATCGGCAGCAGCATCATCCGCATCATCATCATCATCATCATCATCATCAGCAGCATCGTCACCATCAGCATCATTATCAGCAGCAGCGTCATCATCATAATAATCAGCATCATCATCATCAGCATCATCAGCATCATCAGCATCATAATCAGCATCAGCGGCATCGTCATCATCAGCAGCATCCTCATCAGCATCATCATCATAAACAGTATCATCCTCATCAGCGTCCTCATCGTCATCAGAACCAGCATCATCATCATAATCACCATCAGCAGCAGCGTCCGCATCACCATCATCATGACCATCAGAATCCTCATCGGCATCAGCATCTTCATCATCATCAGCATCATCATTATCATCATCAGCAGTATCATCTGCATCACCACCATCAGCATCATCATCAGCATCCTCATCATCATCACAATCATTACCATCACCAGCATCATAATCAACAGCATCACCATCATTTTCTTCATCATCGTCAACAACATCATCATGAGCAGCAGCAGCATCATGATCATCCTCATCAGCACAACCACCATCAGCATCATCATCAGCATCAGCATCAGCATCATTAGAATCATCGTTATCATCATTATCAGTATAAGTAGCAGCATCGTCATCATCAAATTCATCATCATCATCATCATCATCATCATCATCATCATCATCATCATCATCATCATCATCACTATCATCATCAGCATCATCATCGTGATCATCATCATCAGCAGCAGCATCATCATCATACCTCATCACCCACCCCTCTCTCGCTCCTTCGTCCTCCTCCTCCTCATCTTCCTCCTCCTCCTCCTCCGCCTCTTCCTCCTCCTCCTCCTCCTCCTCCTCCTCCCTCCGCCTCCTCCCTCCTCCTACTCCTCCTCCTCCACAATTACTCAATATGAATATACTCTCCCTCTTCCCCTGATGGCGTCCGGGTGATGGCCGCGCACCCTCCGCGTACTGTTTTTTTACACACAGGATTCCCGGGAAATCCCGGGAAACGACTCTCGCTGAGGCGCCGGCGTCATTTTTTCCCAAAATGCTGCTCTCGTTGAGGCGCCGGCCTCATTTCTGCTCCCGAATCGTTCCGAATCGTGCTCCCGCTGCAGCGTGGGCCTCATTTTCGGATCGGTGTTTGGCCTCCGTCGTTCAGGATGGCGTTCTCGCCCCAGCGCGGGCCTTTTTCTCGCGCGCCCATCCGCCCGCCACCACCGCGCCGCACCGCCACCACCACCACCACCACCACCACCACCACCACCACAACCACAACCAGCACCAGCACCAGTACCAACACCACCACCACCAGCACCACCACCACCACCAGCACCACCACCACCACCATCACCACCACCACCACCACCACCACCACCACCACCACCACCACCACCACAACCACGCACACACGCACGCACGCACGCACGTGCACCACCACCCACTACGCACGCGCGCGCGGAGCCACAGGTCCGCTACGACACGCGTCCGCGGATAGAGAAAATCAGCGCCATGGTAAGGGATGGGAGGGAGGGGTAGGACGTCAGATATGACGCGAGCGCACCTAGCTTGTCCTCTTCCCCCTCCTCCTCCTCCTCCGCTCCTCCGCCTCCTCCTCCTCGCCTCCTCTTCCTCTTCCTCTCATCCTCCTCCTCCTCCTCCTCCTCCTCCTCATCCTCACCTCATCCTCCGTCCTCCTCCTCCTCCTCCTCCTCCTCTTCCCCCTCCTTCTCCTCCTCCTCCTCCGCCTCCTCCTCCTTCTCATCCTCCTCCTCCTCCTCCTCCGCCACATCCTTCTTCTGTCCCTTTCTCACCCCTGTCGAAGGTTGGAGTCAGATACTTGCGAAGGCCGTTCGAGAGCACTGGACCCGTCATTACCTCTGCCCCCTCGCGTGGAGCGAGGGTTGATGCATGATTTTTGGGCTCCCTGGCACCCTTCCGCATGTACTCGAGCAACGAGAGCATCATAATGTCGTCACGGCCATCGGCGGTTCTCTCGGCGTAGCTCTCGCCATTGTAGGCCGGGTCGGACGACTTCACGAAGCCGTAGAGGTCGTAGCCGTCCCGGATGTACGGCGAGTCTGGCGAGGCGTCAATCACCTGGGCTGTCTTCGCCTGCTCCTTCAGGCTGGCCACGGGCCAGAGGTCGAACTTGGCTCCAGGGGGGGCGCGGGAGCTCGCACTGGACCATGCCCCGAGGTAGCTCTTCATCTGGTTCAGGACCTCGTTGATGAACATCGACTCCTGCACCATGGGGCCGACGGCCTTGACGAAATACTGCAGGTGGAGGTCCCACTTGTCCTTGAGCACCGCCTCCTTGTTCTCGTACTTCGTGAGGTAGTCGTGCACTTCCCGCCAGAAGCGCTTTCGCTCCTTCTGCCAGAGCTCTGCTGTGTCGCCTCGCCGGTACGCCTCGCCCTTCTTCATGCCCGACAAGGTGACAACGTGCTTCGGGATCCCCCGCCACGCACGCTTGTAAGTTTTCGAGTCCTTTCGGCGGTGGACAAACCTCCCTTTAGTAAACCTCCCTTCAGTGAAAACGACCTAGGACCGAAACCGACGGACCTGGACCGCAAAAATGACGGCCGCGACGCCCTCTCGCGAACCGAAAACGGCCAACTCGCCAATCGACGTGTCAGGATAGGAGGCCTGTCCACCCCCGATCCTTGAACTTCTTCTGGAAGTCGAAGTCCTCTGGGGTCAGCTCCTGGCCGATGATGATCGAATCGATCTCACCAACCCTCACCTTAGCGAAGCGCGCCCGCACTCCGAACTCGCTATCGCTTCGGATCCACAGCCTCGAAGAGGAATGCGAAACGATCTCTGCCCGCCCGCAGTCGGAGTGGAGGCGAGGCTGGTTTTCGGCGGATGCCTCCGAGACACACGCGCACTGCGGCAGAAGCAGCAGGCCAGCATATCTCCCACCCACGCGGAGAAAGACGGTCACATGGTTTGGTTACAAGGCGACCAACGCTAAACTGAAACGCACAGGCCTCTGGCGATGCCCCAGAGAACGAAACTGGCTCGCTAACGCCGTAGCCTCTCCAGAAGCACAAGTGGTAATAAGCCAACATTTGCCCCTGGTCTGCTTGCGAGAACGCTTACTAAGTGGCGCGGCCTGATACCTAATCAATGTAGACGTTAATCACACCTACAGCTACCCGCTGGCAATTCAACTTCCAGCACACACACACGCACACACATACGCACACACACACACACATACACACACACACACACACACACAAACACACACTCGCGCGTCAGCATAACAAAATCTAGTGTGTAGCATAAGAACATGAAAAATCTTGAAGCCACGTGCAGGAGGGAGGCCACCTATGGGCAAAGATACCCGTTCAAAATAAATTTGATCTGATTAAAAATGCGCGTTTGCTTCGGAATCCTACCTACCATCTGGGCGTAGCTAGTCTAGGGAGCCAACTTTCCCGTTACCCCTGGCGGCGAGCGGTGCCCATCCCCTTACCCAGTTTCCCTCGGACCTCTGGAACAACTGGGACAGAACGATTAGAGGATCCTCTTGCACTTAAAATGGCTCAGAGATAGCCCCAGATACCCCAAGGGGGCTTTCAAGAGGGCATGATAACCGCCAGCGTGCCTTCAGCACGTAGTGGAGTGTCCCAAGGCCACTGCAGTTATGAGAGCTCGAGAAGGACTTCGCAAGGTGCTGAAAGGGCCCAGACCACGAATTCCTAGAATTGCTGGGCGTTCCTGAGGTTTGTAGCGTAGGCCTCCAGGACAGTAGTGGCGCCGCCCAAAACAACCTGAAGAACCCAAAAGGTTTCATGAGAAGCGCCCACGAGGGTACAAAGCGCCGTTCAGCTTACCAGAGAAGATACGAACGGGAAATGTGCAAATGATAGGGCGGCTGCTTTTCCTCTTTGTGCCACTGTATGGTCCTGCACTTCACTGGTCAAGGCAACCCGCCAAAAAACCGCTTATGGATGGGCTGGCGGAAATATGCAAAGCGTCACGAACTCTAAAACACGAAGAATACATCCTTTATTCGAGCGCCAAGGAAGCCGTAATCACTGCAGTGAGTATCGAGAGTTTAGACACCGGCCTGCAATGACTTTCATTGCCGATCATGAGGGGCAACAATGGCCATCATCACAAACGAGGGCACGATCCATCAGTGTCGACCTGCTGATGACGTTGCAGCTTTGAAGCTAAGGTCTTGACGCACTTACCGTCTTCGTCTTCCCCGCACCGACCCCAAAGACGTTCGACCCAACTGCCTGGACAGTGTTCCGTCTCCGTGGGCCCACACTCGTCTTTACCCACCAGACTACTGGACTTCTTGAGCGTCGCAGTGCCTGAGACCACACCAGCATCCATGGCTTCCAAGACCTCCTCCTCTTTGAACACCACGGTCTGGCCATTGGTCTCGAACGTAAAGTCAAGTGCCGTCGAGGCATCCCGAAAAGTCTTGTATGTCCACGCCTCATCCGCTGTTGGGTCGGGTCGCACGAACTCCATCTTACCGCTGCCAAGCTGAATGTCTACGCACTCCGGCTTGGGTTTCTTCCTGTCACAAGGCACCAGGAAGTCGCGAAGCTTCACGCACGGGCTGAGGGTGTTGTTGAGGTAGTCGTTGTTGGACATCTCGTGCATGTACTTACGGATGAGCTTCGCATTCGAGGCGCTGGGGCCACCTGGCGTCCATGCAGCATTGGTGATGCACTCTGACACGCCATCCTTCGGAAAGAAACTCATGAAACCCTCCACGAGAACGGCTGGGTCCTCAGCACCTGCCAGGTCCACTACAGAGACGCTGCCCGTCTCCCCCGAATTGAACTCAATGTCGAGCATTATGATCATCGTTCCACGGGAAGACTTGGGGTTGTTGGGGGTCGCCCGGATATGAGCGAGCTTACTGCCAGATTGGGCCGGAAACGTGTTCGGGTTCATGCGCAGGTTCTCGATATCGGTGAGCTTCATCTTCACCTCTGAGCCCCAGTCCGTGCGCCCGCTCGTCGACTTCGAGATCAGCTCGCGCAGGTTCACAGTATACTTGGGGTCGCTCAGGGTCTGATCGATCTTGCCGAAGTCGACGCGGCCGTCCGCGCCGAAAAACGACTCGATGGGCCCAAGGTACTGGGCCGCCTTGCTCTTCAGCTCGAAGCCCCATAGACCGCTGCCCTCCTCTGGGCGGTCGGAGTCTTATGCAAACGACGAGCTCGTGTCGTGGCGACTTCGGCGTTGCTCTTCGCGAATCGTTCCACTTTGAACCATCGCGGCTTTCCGACAGCGCGGATCGCCCGATGGTGGCCGATTCCGGGCCACTGGCGGCGTTCCACCTGGAATGGCCGCGCAGGGGTCGCCGCCGCGTCGACACGGCACAAACCTGCGGTACTCCTGCGCACGCCCCAGCCCCAAAAGGAGGAAGAGCGGCACGGACAGAGCTCCGTTCCTCGTGGCTCGAGCTCCGTGACCATCCCCTGGGGCCCGCCCCTGGACCAAACTCCAGCCGCCGGAGCCCCTGTCCAGAGGAAGAGGGCACGGCAGCAGCACACAAAGTCCCGGGGATCTGCGCAGACTCCTTGGAGCAGCGCTGGACCCTCGCGCCGAGCCGCGCGGCACCTGCTGGGCTCCAGCGACGATATCCAGACAGGCGCGCGGATCTCCGAAACTTTGTGCTCACGTCGCCCCCAGCCCTGCGAAGGGGCAGGATGGCGGTACTGGTACTCCAGATTTCGTAATAAAAGGGAGGGGGTCTGGACCCTCCAAGACAAGCCATTTCAGACCTCCCCCGTGGGAGAACCCTCCAAAACATCGTCCCCAGACCCCCCAGGCACTCCAAGATAGCCTGGAAGAGACACCCCCCCCCGAAATGAGACCCCCCTCCCTTTATTACGAAATCCGGAGTACCCACGCGGCCCCTGGCGCCCAGAGCAGGGGGCAGCAGCAGGGGCAGGGGACGAGCGTCGACCACCGATCCTCGGCCATGAGGCGGCCGTTTCCTGGATCGAGGCGCCCGTAGACCTCCACGACCCTGATCTTGATGTCCTTGATCCTGTCGGAGTTCTCCTAGGGGGGAAACAAACCTACCTCGCTTTTGACCACCCTCGCTTCCAAGAGATACCAAGCGATGCCAAACTACGGCCTGTACTGGTCAGGCCGCTTGACGAGGAGGCGCGTGGTATGACTCGGTTTTGCCTGGAAGCGAAAGCGGGGTAGGTAATTCACGCTCTGATATCCTTCAGGTAGATGGAGACGACGCCGTCGATGCCGTGCACCCCCCCGACGGGGGCCCCCGCGTCGCCGACCAGGGTGGTGGTCTTGCCGGCGCCGGAGTAACCGTAAGCGATCATGGTGATGCCGTTACCCACCTCTCGGGGCCCATGGGCGTCCACGTCGGCAGCAGAGCCGGCAGCTCCCCGCAATTTTGGCGCGAACGGAGAAGTGCAATACCCCCTGGCTGCTCCCCTTGGGGGTGCTGAATCCCGCGCCTCGCTCGAGACATCCTCAGAATTTGCCCCGCCACCGCCACCATGACCACCACCACCACCACCACCACCACCACCACCACCATCATCATCATCATCATCATCATCATCATCATCATCATCATCATCATCATCATCATCATCATCATCATCATCATCATCATCATCATCATCATCATCATCATCATCATCATCATCATCATCATCATCATCATCATCATCATCATCATCATCATCATCATCATCATCATCTTCATCATCATCATGATCATCATCATCATCATCATCATCATCATCATCAGCAGCAGCAGCAGCACCATCATCATCAGCATCAGCATCAGCATCAACAGCAGCAGCATCATCATCACCATCATCATCATCAGCAGCAGCAACAGCAACAGCAGCCACAGCATCATCATCCTGATAATTATCATCATCAGCATCATCATCATCGATCATCATCCTCATCATCATTGTCAGCATCATCGTCGTCATCATCACCATCGTCAGCATCATCATCATGATCAGCAGCATCATCAGCAGCAGCATTAGCATCACCATCATCATCATCGTCATCATCATCATCGTCATATCACACCATAGTATATCATAGCATAGCATAACATGATATGGCAGAATATAGCATGTCATAACATAATATAGCATGGCATAGCATGTAATATCATAATATACCACGCCATGACACGATATGGCATAGAATGGCATAACATAGTACAGCATCATAGCATAACGTATCATAACATCATATCACATCTCATCACATTACATTACATAACATAGCTAGCATCGCATAGCATAACATAGCATGTGGAGGAGGCGGAGGAGGAGGTGGAGGGAGGGGTGTGTCTGAGGAAGTTGGCGTGGTCGGAGTAATGACAAGAACTCCATCCTGTGGACATAGGGAACAAGAACCCCATCCTTGGGATATGGGGAACAAGAACCCCGTCCTTAGGATATGGAGAACAATACAATTCATCTAGCGCCGAACACTGGACCATGCGCGGACGCCCCGCGAACACTGCGCAGTTGTTTTGGCATGGGCGGCGGGGGGCTGGCATATTGCCTGCTGTGTGCAGGGCCACGAGACAACGTGATGGCCACCCCGCCGTGATTGTTCATCGGTGTTCGACAAGGACGGTCGAGGCCGACATGTTTCCTGATGCGCGCGGGGGCAGATGGCAGACTCTGAGCGGGCCCCGAACGCGGCACACCTGGTGCATGCGGTACACTTGGCGCACGCGGAGCACGTGGCACGTCTGGCGCACGAAGCGTGCCTGGCACGCTCGGGCCTCGGGGGCGACTGGTGCGCGTGGGGCGCTCGGCACGCATGACGCGCCTGGCACGCGTGACGCAGCTCTCCCCAGCTTCGCGCACCTGGGGTGTGTACTGGTTCCCAGTAACTCTGTCCATCCAAAGACGACCGCTGAATGTGCTGAGACTCGGGTACAACTTCTGTGTTGGGAGGGCGGGTGAGGGTGAGCAACATACACTGCGTCTGGGAGCATTGTCTCGATTCCCTCCCTACCCCCTACCCTGATTCTGAACGGAGGGGGACAGGGTCGTTGGAGCCTCCAAGCTGGTGAGAATGTCAGGGAAGGGTCATCACTCGGGTCGTTGGAGCCTCCAAGATGGTGAGAATGTCAGGGAAGGGGCAATCTTCGGATCATCACTCGGGTCTCGGGCGGCCGCTCGGAAAAATCCAGACAACCCCAAAGCTGAAGAGCATCCCCAGGCTGACAAGGCTTCCAGGAGCCGACGAAAAACGCAGGAAAGTTTCGAACCTTGAACCTGTCGTCATCCTCCCCTATCGTTGCCCCTGACGTGGCCCCCAGGGGGGAGGCATTCCGATCTCTCTGGGCCGCATGAGGAGGAGCAGGAGGAGGAAAAGGACGAGGAGGAGGAGGAGGAGGAGGAGGAGGAGGAGGAGGAGGAGGAGGAGGAGAGGAGGAGGAGGAGGAGGAGGGGGGGGGAGGGAGGGAGGGAGGGGGGGAGGAGGGAGGGGAGGATCCAGGAGTCGGCGCCAGAAAAAAACTCGAATCTCGAACCTCGAGCCCTTAGTGCAGGCGCGCCCAACACCCCCGACGCCTCGGCCTCGCGGAGAAGCTCGGCCATGGGCGGGTCGAGGCGGCGCTCCTCTGGCATCGGGAACTCCAGGCCGGCCTCCCAGCCCTGCGGGGTCTTCGACTCCTCCGGGGCCAATCGGTCGGAGAGCGCCAACAGTTTTGTTTGTCAGCGGCCGCGGGAGCAAGCGCGCGGCGGTCGAAGCGGCCACCGAGCCACGGAAGCAACCGCAAACTGCGAACCGGGGTGAGAAGCGGGGGGGGCGGCCGCGCAGGGGAGAAGGACGGGGCACAGAGGGCGTCAACTACACGCCTGCACTGATCCAAGACAGGCCAATCCCGGGGCCTGGGGTCGGTGTGTGCGCCGCCTTGGCTAAGCCAAAGAGGCGTGTAAGATCGATCCCTGGCCCAGGGACGGGCCGGGCCAGGGTCGGAGTCGCTGCATACTTCTCTTCGCCCGAGGCGGCGCGGCGCGCCAAGGACGTGTACTAGCGCTGTCGTGCGCTTGTCCTCCGAGGCCCTTTCAGCACGACCTGAGGCAACGCAACGAGGGCCGACACGGGCTGCGTGCGATCGGTTGATCTAAACGCCACGACGCCTGTCCCACATAGATTGCAAAACACCTACGGCAGCAAATAGTATGAATCAAACCGTTTCACCACTCTGCTTGAAGAAGATACCTTGCACACCGTAGCATGCAACACATACGTTGTTCCGTACGGTTGCACAACATAGCTCAAATAATAATCGGATATACCCCTCCCTCGCGGAATTGGCGACTCCCCTTATCGTATTGCAATTTACATATGACCCTGCCCCGTCGTCCATCCAAAATATGACCTCGTATCATCCCAGGCAGGCCAAAATCCGTAACCCCTAATCCTCTACAACAAATTCTATGCGCGCAAACTCCTCTGCTGAAAATGATAAATTTCCAAGGACCCTGTGCAAAAAAACGGCGCAATGCACACGCGCGCGTCGTCGCGCGCATGCCGAAATCCTTCACAAATCAGAGGACATCGGAAACATGTTCAACAAAAAACTTGCACTCGGTTGATTGCGAATTATTAAGAGAACCACATCAATTTCCCAAACTTACATAACATGCTACTAGGCGGGCCTCTCGCACGCGCATGTCGGAATCGTTCGAACACCTTTTTGCGCGCGTGTTGTCGCAAGAGTTCCTTGCAAAAACATGACCAACGTGCGCGTCGTCGTGCGCGCATGCAAACATCGTTCAAAAACCCTAGGTTTCGTAAAGGTTTCAACATCGACTGTCCCGAAAACCTGTAACATATAATGTGGCTTCGCAACAACAGTTTTCAACAAAAAACCTGCGTTCGCGCAAAAAACATTAAGATTTGGACAAGTGGGCCCCTCGCGCCGCACGTCGAAATCATTTGGACGCCCTTGCGCGCGTTTTGGGGGGGTGCACAATACCTTGTCAAGCAATGCCATGCGGGCCACTCTCGCGCGCCGGCCACGCGCGCATGTCGAACTCCCTCGAAAATCTTCATCACCAACGCGAAGGCGCCGTCATCTTTTTCGGCACGATGAGCAGCGGAGCCGTCATTGACCTTGCCGTCGTCATTGCAATGTCATCATCGTCACAAGAATCGCTACCGTCATCATCGCGTACACACTTGTCGACGCTACCATAATACCGCGCCCGCCCAACTCGCCGACTCGCATTGAAATCCCCGCTGGAAGTGCCCAGCGGTCAGCACCTCCGCGGCCGCGTCGATAGCGCCAAACTAGCTGGCCGCTGCGCGTGCGAGCATGCGCGGGGTGGCGTGGCCGCAGAGATGCACCAGCCAACTCCAAGCACTCATCGCAATCGCCGCCGCATGGGTTTTACAAATCATGTTGCGGGTGGGTGGGTGGGATGATTGCGCGAACAGTGGAGTGCATATTTCACTGCGAACGGAAATTCGCCGGCCCAACGGGCCCAGGGCATGCTAAGATCTCCAGTAACGGGTTAACAACATTTCTAATTCGCGCGCGCGGGGCCGCCCCTGGGGGTCCCAGGACGAAAAGTACCCTCGCAAGTCCCGGCAAGGTCCAGGCAAAATCCCAGGCAGGTCCCGGGCAGGTCCCGGCAGGTCCTGGCCAGCGCCCGAAGGCTCCCAGGACCATATTTTCAATGGACCAGTTCTATGACCAAATCTATGACCACTTCTATCCAGTTGTACCAGTTCCGCGCAAGCAGAGGCCTGCGGCGGGGTGGGCAGCGACGTGTTACTTGCACACCCATGTTGCCTGCACACTCACATGTACATCCACATGAACGAAGCTACGAAACTCTTCCTACCCAGACGTGTTTCAAAGACTGGCTCATCAACATCGTCATCATCATCATCATCATCATCATCATCATCATCATCATCATCATCATCATCATCATGATCATCATCATCATCAGCAGCAGCAGCAGCATCAACTGTTTCCGAACACCAACACCATCGCCAACGTGTTCATCACCAGCATCAACACCGCAAGCACCATCGCCACCACCATTGTCAATGTAGGGAGCTTGTCTTGTGAACTCACGACATCCTGACCCCTGGTGCCCCTTCCCACTCCTGCCAGATACTCCTCACTCCACTCCACTCCAGTCGACTCTACTCCACTCCTCCGCCCTCATCCAGAGACAGACGTTATCATCCCGAAGCTCCTGCGCTCTTCAGACCTCCTCCCCACTCTTCCCCTCCTCGGGGCCTCACGTGGAACGCATTCAGCTTAAGTAGCGCTCAAATACCACAACAATACGAATCAGTCTTTGAAACACGGTTGGTGGACAAAAAGCGTCCACACTCATCGCGCCAATACGATACGACATCGAACTGCGTCGAACAGATATCCATCGCCCCCGCCCCCCCCAAGCCAAAGTCGACGGGGTTTGGTGCGAGGCAACGCGCGGGGGACAAAATATGAACACTTCAACTTTGGGTTTGGGGGTGAGGGGGGGCGAACCACGTGAATATTGCAAGTGCCGTTGCCATCATGCCTGATTGTGCTCGCGCCGTCGGTGTGGACACTTTGTGTCCGGGCGCCGTCTTCGTAAGAAGAGCTTCGTAGCTTCGTTCATGTGGATGTACATGTGGATGTGCAGGCAACGTGGGCGTGCAGGTAACAGAGCGCTGCCCCCCCCCCGCCGCAGGCCGCTGCTTTCGTGGAACTGGTACAGCTGGATAGAACTGGTAATAGAACTAGTCATAGAATTGGCCCATTGAAAAAATGGTCCGACATAGAAGTGGTCGAAATTCTAAAGAGGAAAACTTCGAATATTTGAAATTCTTGATTTGAAACGACCAGTTCCAGTTCAGTTGTATCCAGTTGTACCAGGGCAGCGTCCTGTTACTTGCACACCCTTGTTACCTGCACACCCACATGTACATCCACATCAACGGAACCACGAAACTCTTGCTACCCGTACGTGTTTCAAAGAACGGCTCATCATCATCATCATCATCATCATCATCATCATCATCATCATCATCATCATCATCATCATCATCGACATCATCGACATCATCAGAATCATCACCATCATCATCAGCATCAACTGTTTCCGAACACCAACACAATCACCAACACTTTCATAACCAGCATCAACACCAACAGCACCATCGCCACAACCATTGTCAGTTTAGGGAGCTTGTCGTGTGAACTCACGACATCCTGACCCCTGGCGCCCCTTCCCACTCTTGCCAGATACTCCTCACTCCACTCCACTCCAGTCGACTCTACTCCACTCCTCCGCCCTCCTCCAGAGACCGGCATCCCGAAGATCCTGCGCTCTTCAGACCTCCTCCCCACTCTTCCCCTCCCCAGGGCCTCATGTGAAACGCACTCAGTTCAAGTAGCACTCAGATACTATCACAATATGAACGGGTCTTTGAAACACGCCTGGGTACGAAGAGTTTCGTGGCCTCATTCATGTGGATGTACATGTAGGTGTGCAGGTAACGTGGGCGTGCAGGTAACAGAGCGCTGCCCCCCCCGCCGCAGGCCTCTGCTTTCGCGGAACTGGCACAACTAGATGGGAATGGTTATAGATTTGGTCATAGAACTGGTCCATTGAAAATATGGTCCGGCGTGGAACTGGTCGAAATCTAAAGAGGAAGACTTTAAATGTTTAAAACTCTTTTTTTGAAACGACCAGCTCTATGCCAAACCATCTTTTAAATGGACCAGTTCTATGACCAAATATATGACCAGTTCTATCCAGTTGTACCGGTTCCGCGAAAGCAGAGGCCTGCGGCGAGGGGGGCAGCGCCCTGTTACTTGCACACCCATGTTACCTGCAAACTCACATGTACATCCACATGAACGAAGTTACGAATCTCTTCCTACCCGGACGTGTTTCAAAGACCGGTTCAGCATCATCATCATCATCATCATCATCATCATCATCATCATCATCATCATCATCAGCATCAACAACCATCAGCATCGACTGCTTCCGAACACCAACACCATCGCCAACATTTGCGCCACCAGCATCAACACCAATAGCACCATCGCCACCACCATTGTCAGTTTAGGGAGCTTGTCTTGTGAACTCACGACATCCTGACCCTTGGCGCCCCTTCTCACTGCTGACAGATACCCCCCACTCCACTCCACTTCATTCGACTCTACTCCACTCCTCCGCCCTCCTCCAGAGACCGACGCTATCGTCCCGAAGCTCCTGCGCTCTTCAGACCTCCTCCCCACTCTTCCCCTTCTCGGGGCCTCATGTGAAACGCACTCAGTTTGAGTAGCGCTTAAATACCATTACAATTTGAATTGGTCTTTGACACACGTCTGGGTAAGAAGAGTTTCGTGGCCTCGTTCATGTGGACACACATGTGGATATGCAGGTAGCGCGGGTGTGCAGGTAACTGCGCGCTGCCCACCCCCCGCCGCAGGCCTCTGCTTTGGCGGCACTGGTACAACCGGATAGAACTGGTCATAGAACTGGCCATAGAACTGGTCCGTTAAAACAAAGGTCCTGCATAGAACTGGTCGAAATCTAAAGAGAAAGAATTTAAATATTTAAAACTCTTTTTTTGAAACGACCAGCACTAAGCCGAACCATATCTTCAACGAACAAGTTCTATGACAAAATATATGGCCAGTTCTATCCAGTTGTACCCGTTCCGCGGAAGCAGAGGCCTGCTGCGGGGGGGGCAGCGCCCTGTTACCTGCACACCCACGTTACCTGCATACCCACATGTACATCCACATCAACGAAACCACGAAACTCTTCCTACCCAGACGTGTTTCAAAGACCGGCTCATCATCATCATCATCATCATCAGCATCATCATCATCATCATCATCATCATCAGCATCAACGGTTTCCGAACACCAAGACCATCGCCAACACTATCATCACCAGAACCAACACCAACAGCACCATCGCCACCACCAGTGTCAATTTAGGGAGCTTGTCTTGTGAACTCACGTCATCCTGACCCCTGGCGCCCCTTCCCACTCCTGCCAGATACACCTCACTCCACTCCACTCCAGTCGACTCTACTCCACTCCTCCGCCCTCCTCCAGAGACCGACGTTATCATCCCGAAGCTCCTGCACTCAGTTTAAGTAGCGCTCAAATATCAAACAATATGAAGCGGTCTTTGAAACACGTCTGGGTAAGAAGCGTTTCGTAGCTTCGTTCATGTGGGGGTACATGTGAATGTGCAGGTAACGTGGGCGTGCAGGTAACTGGGCGCTGCCCCCCCCGAAGGCCTCTGCTCTCGTGGAACTGGTAGAACTGGTCATAGAACTGGTCATAGAACTGGTCCGTTGAAAATGGTCGAAATTCTAAAGAGGAAAACTTCGAACATTAAAATTCTTTTTTTGAAACGACCAGTTCTATGCCGGACCATATTTTTGATGGACCAGTTCTTTGACCAGTTGTATGACCACTTCTATCCAGTTGTACCAGTTCCGCGCAAGCAGAGGCCTGCGGCGGGGGGGGCAGCGCCCTGTTACTTGCACACCCATGTTACCTACACGCCCAAATGTACATCCACATCAACGAAACCACAAAACTCTTCCTTCCCAGACGTGTTTCAAAGACCGGCTCATCATCATCATCATCATCATCATCATCATCATCATCATCATCATCACCACCATCATCATCATCATCAGCATCAACAGTTTCCGAACACCAACACCATCGCCAACCTTTTCATCACCAACATCAACACCAACAGCACCATCGCCACCACCATTGTCAGTGTAGGGAGTTTGTCCTGTGAACTCACGTCATCCTGACCCTGGCGCCCCTTCCCAGATACCCCGCACTCCACTCCACTCCATTCGACTCTACTCCACTCCTCCACCCTCCTCCAGAGAACGACGCTATCATCCCGAAGCTCCTGCGCTCTTCAGACCTCCTCCCCGCTCTTCCCCTCCTCGGGGCCTCACGTGAAACGCATTCAAGGCAACGCGCGGGGGACAAAATATGGACACTTCAACTTTGGGTTTGGGGGTGAGGGGGGGCGAACCACGTGAACATTGCAAGTGCCGTTGCCATCATGCCTGATTGTCTTCGCGCCGTCGGTTTGAACCCTTTTTGTCCGGGCACCGTCTGTGTAAGAAGAGTTTCGTGGCTTCGTTCATGTGGATATACATGTGGATGTGCAGGCAACGTGGGTGTGCAGGTAACAGGGCGCTGCCCCCCCCCGCCGCAGGCCGCTGCTTTCGTGGAACTGGCACAGCTGGGTGGAACTGGTAATAGAACTGGTCAGAGAACTGGCCCATTGAAAAAATTGTCCGGCATGGAACTGGTTGAAATTCTCACGAGAAAGACATTAAATATCTAAAATTATTTGAAACGACCAGTTCTATGCAAGACCTGTTTGTTTAGATGGACCAATTATATGACCAGTTCTATGACCACTTCTATCCAGTTCTACCAGTTCCGCGAAAGCAGAGACCTGCGGCGGGGAGGGGGCAGCGTCCCGTTACTTGCACACCCATGCTACCTGCACATCCACATGTACATCCACACAAACGAAACCACGAAACTCTTCCTACCCAGAAGTATTTCAAAGACCGGCTCATCATCACCATCATCATCAGCATCAACTGTTTCCGAACACCAACACCATCGCCAACATTTCATCACCAGCATCAACACCAATAGCACCATCGCCACCACCATTGTCAGTGTAGGGAGTTTGTCTTGTGAACTCACGACATCCTGACCCCTGGCGCCCCTTCCCACTCCTGCCAGATACCCCTCACTCCACTCCACCCCATTCGACTCTACTCCGCTCCTCCGCCCTCCTCCAGAGACCGACGCTATCATCCCGAAGTTCCTGCGCTCTTCAGACCTCCTCCCCGCTCTTCCCCTCCCCGGGGCATCACGTGAAACGCACTCAGTTTAAGTAGTGCTGAAATACCATAACAATATGAACCGGTCTTTGAAACACGTCTGGGTAAGAAGAGTTTCGTGGCCTCGTTCATGTGGATGTACATGTGGATGTGCAAATAACGTGGGCGTGCAGGTAACAGGGCGCTGCCCCCCCGCCGCAGGCCTCTGCTTTCGCGGAACTGGTACAACTGGATAGAAATGGTTATAAAACTGGTCAGAGAACTGGTCCATTGAAACTATGGTCCGGCATAGAACTGGTCGACATTGTCAAGGGAAAGATTTTAGATTTTCAAACATTCTTCATTTGACACGACCAGTTCTATGCCAGACCATTTTGTTAAAGGACCAGCTCTATGACCAAACATATTATCAGTTCTATCAAGTTGTACCAGGTCCGCGCAAGCAGAGGCCTGCGGCGGGGGAGGCAGCGCCCTGTTACTTGCATACCCATGTTACCTGCACACCCACATGTACATCCACATCAACGAAAACACAAAACTCTTCCTACCCAGACGTGTTTCAAAGACTGGTTCATCATCATCATCACCATCATCATCAGCATCAACGGTTCCCGAACACTAACACCATCGCCAACATTTTCATCACCAACAACAGCACCAAGAGCACCATCGCCACCACCATTGTCAGTGTAGAGAGTTTGTCTTGTGAACTCACGACATCCTGGCCCTCGCGCCCCTTCCAACTCCTGCCAGTTACCCCCCACTCCACTCCATTCCATTCGACTCTACTCCACTCCTCCACCCTCCTCCAGAGAACGACGCTATCATCCCGAAGCTCCTGCGCTCTTCAGACCTCCTCCCAGCTCTTCCCCTCCTCGGGGCCTCATGTGAAACGCACTCAGTTTAAGTAGTGCTGAAATACCATAACAATATGAACCGGTCTTTGAAACACGTCTGGGTAAGAAGAGTTTCGTGGCCTCGTTCATGTGGATGTACATGTGGATGTGCAGGTAGCGTGGGTGTGCAGGTAACTGGGCGCTGACCCCCACCGCCACAGGTCTCTGCTTCCGCGGAACTGGTACAACAGGATAGAACTGGTCATAGGGTTGGCCATAGATCTGGTCCGGTAAAAATATGGTCCGGCATAGAACTGGTCGAAATATTTAAAACTCTTTTTTTGAAACGACCAGTTCCATGCCGAACCATATTTTTAACGGACCAGTTCTATGGCCAGTTCTATGACCAGTTCTATCCAGTTGTACCGATTCTGCGAAAGCAGAAGCCTGCGGCGGGCGGTGCAGCGCCCTGTTACATGCAAACCCACGTTACCTGCACACCCACAAGTACATCCACATCAACGAAAACACCAAACTCTTCCTGCCCAGACGTGTTTCACAGACTGGTTCATCATCATCATCATCATCATCATCATCATCATCATCATCATCATCATCATCATGATCATCATCATCATCATCATCATCATCACCACAATCATTATCATCATCATCAGCATCATCATCATCGTCATCAACATCATCATCAGCAGCATCATCATCATCATCACCATCATCATCAACGGTTTCCGAACACCAACACCATCGCCAACACTTTCATCACCAACAATAACACCAACAGCACCATCGCCACCACCATTGTCAGTGTAGAGAGTTTGTCTTGTGAACTCACGACATCTTAACCCCTGGCGCCCTTTCCCACTCCTGCCAGATACCCCACTCCACTCCACTCCATTCGACTCTACTCCACTCCTCCACCCTCCTCCAGAGACCGACGCTATCATCCCGAAGCTCCTGCACTCAATTTGAGTAGCGCTCAGATACCATAACAATATGAACTGGTGTTTGAAACACGTCTGGGTAAGAAGAATTTCGTAGCTTCGTTCATGTGGGTGTACATGTGGATGTGCAAATAGGTAACTGGGCGCTGCCCCCCCGCCGAAGGCCTCTGCTTTCGTGGAACTGGTACAATGGGATAGAACTTGTCATAGAACTGGCCATAGAACTGGTCCGTTGAAAATATGGTCCGGCATAGAACTGGTCGAAATTCTAAAGCGAAAGATTTTACATATTTAAAAATTCTCATTTGAAACGAGCAGCTCTATGCCAGACAACATTTTCAATGGACCAGTTCTATGACCAGTTCTATGACCAGTTCTATCCAGTTGTACCAGTTCCGCGCGAGCAGAGGCCTGCGGCAAAGGGGGGCAGCGCCCTGTTAATTAACCCATGTTACCTGCACAGCCACATGTACATCCACATCGACGAAACCACGAAACTCTTCCTACCCAGACGTGTTTCAAGGACCTGCTCATCATCATCATCATCATCATCATCATCATCATCATCATCATCATCATCATCACCACCACCATCATCAACGGTTTCCGAACACCAACACCATCGCCAACACTTTCATCACCAACATCAACACCGACAGCACCATCGCCACCATTATTGTCAGTTTAGGGAGTTTGTCCTGTGAACTCACGTCATCCTGACCCTTGGCGCCCCTTCCGACTCCTGCCAGATACCCCTCACTCCACTCCATTCCATTCGACTTTACTCCATTCCTCCACCCTCCTCCAGAGACCGACGCTATCACCCCGAAGCTCCTGCGCTCTTTAGACCTCCTCCCCACTCTTTTCCTCCTCAGGGCCTCACGTGAAACGCATTCAAGGCAACGCGCGGGGGACAAAATATGGACACTTCAACTTTGGGTTTGGGGATGAGGGGGGGGGGGGGGGGGGGGGGGCAAACCACGTGACTATTGCAAGTGCCATTGCCATCATGCCTGATTGTCTTCGCGCCGTCGGTGTGGACATTTTTTGTCCCAGCACCGTCTGTGTAAGAAGAGCTTCGTGACATCGTTCATGTGGATATACATGTGGATGTGCAGGCAACGTGGGCGTGCAGGTAACAGGGCGCTGCCCCCCCCCGCCGCATCCCGCTGCTTTGGTGGAACTGGAACAACTGGATAGAACTGGCAATAGAACTGGTTATAGAACTGGTCCATTGAAAATATGGTCCGGCATAGAACTTGTCGAAGTTCTACGGAGAAAAACTTTAAATATCTAAACTTTCGTTATTTGAAACGACCAGTTCTATGCCTGACCATATTTTAATGGACCAGTTCTATGACCAGTTCTATGACCAGTTCTATCCAATTGTACCAGTTCCGCGCAAGCAGAGGCCTGCGGCGGGGGGGGGCAGCGCCCTGTTACTTGCACACCCACGTTACCTGCACAGCCACATGTACATCCATATCGACGAAACCACGAAACTCTTCCTACACAGGCGTGTTTCAAAGACCGGCTCATCATCATCATCATCATCATCATCATCATCATCATCATCATCATCATCATCATCATCATCATCATCATCATCACCATCATCATCAGCATCGACTGTTTCCGAACACCAACACTATCGCCAACACTTTCATCACCAGCATCAACACCAACAACAGCACCATCGCCACCACCATTGTGAGTTTAGGGAGCTTGTCTTGTGAACTCACGACATCCTGACACCTGGCGCCCCTTCCCACTCCTGCCAGATACCCCTCACTCCACTCCACTCCATTCCAGCAAGTGCCGTTGCCATCATGCCTGATTGTCTTCGCGCCGTCGGTGTGGACACTTTTTTGTCCGGGCACCGTTTCGGCCCCTCTGGGAGGCCTCTGGGGCCGTCTTGAGACGAGCTTAGGGGTCTCGTGGGCCGTGTTGTGCCCTTCTGGGCCCGAAAAAATGAAAACCCGAAAAACCTTCAAAAACCGTAGAGACATCAATGTTTTTAGCCTGCAAAGGCCCTCTCGAGTGCCCTCTTGAAAACCTCTTGAGCCGTCTCGAGGCTCCCTTGGGCCGTCTGGAGGTCATGGGAGGCTCTCTTGGGGCAGTCTTTGGGCCGTTTGGGGGCCCTCTTGGGCCGTCTTGGGGCCCTTGAGCCGCTTCACTCGAAAAAATACTAGGAAACAGGCCATGGGAGGCGCCAAGGAGCCGCGTCACTCGAAAAAATACTAGGGAAGCGGCCCCCAGGCGGCCATTACAACCATCAACGCGCCCCTCGCCCCTCCCCTGGACCCCTCCCTAGAGGGCTTCACCCCAACTCAACGTACATTGCTCGTACCTCGCTCTGTCTGTCACCTGCTTGGCATAGGGACGGAAAGCGCGGGTTCATTCTGTGTGGGCGCGAGGTCGCTGGCTAGTGTTTTGGAGCCCTGCTGGTGTGAAGGCCTTGGCACGACATACAAAAATCTGGCCAAAAAACCATTCGAAAATCCATGAATCTTGCATTTACAGGCCTCCCTGGGGGGCTTTTGGACAATCTTGGGACCCCCTTGGGCCGTTTTGGCGGGCTTGGGCCGTCTTGGGGCTCTCTGGGGGCGCTCTTGGGAACCTCCTGTGGCCTCCTGTGGCCCTCTTGGGGCTCTCTTGGGGCCCAAGAGGCCTCCAAGAGGTCATCAGGAAGGCCCGAAGAGGCCAAAATCATTGATTTCCGTGGTGTTTGAAAGATCTTGGCATTTCCCTTCTGACGGCCCGAGACGGCCCAAGAGCCCCCAACGACCGCCCCAAGATCGCCCAAGAAACCTCCAAGATGGCCCCAGAACGGCCCCAGAGGCCCCCAAGACGGCCCCTAGAGGCCCCCAAGACAACCCAAGAGGCCTCCAAGACGCCCAAGGTGGCCTCCAAGACGGCCCTGGAGCACCCCAAGAGGGCCCTAAGTCGGCCCAGACAAGAACCCCAGATGGTTTCCGACGGCGGCAGGCGGGCAAACCAAGACGGCCCAAAGATGGCCCCAAAATGGCCCCAAACGGCCCAGGAGGCCCCCAACAGGTCTCTAAGACGGCCCAAGAGGCCTCACAGAGGGCCTCCGGGAAGGCCCGAAGAGGTCAACCACATTGATTTCCCTGAGGTGTTTGAAGGAGTTTAGCATGTGTTTCTTTTCGGCATTCCGCCGGCCCGAGACGGCCCAAGAGCCCCCAAAGATCGCCCCTAGATCACCCAGGAGGCCTTCAAGCTGGCCAAAGAACGACCGAAGTGGCCCCCACGACGGCCTCAAGGAGCCCCAAGACTGCCCAAGAGGCCTCTAACACGCCCAAGATGGCCTCCAAGACGGCTCTGGAGCACCCCAAGAAGGCCCCAAGTCGGCTCAGAGAGGCCCACAAGACGGCGCCCGACGGCGTCAGGCGGGCCAGGAGGCCACCAAGACGACCCGAGATGGCTCAAAGATGGCCCAAAGCGGCCCAACAGGCCCCCAAGAGGTCTCCAAGATGGCCCAAGAGCCTCCAAGAGGTCCTCCAGAAGGCCAGAAGAGGCCCAAACCCGTGATTGTCCTTGGAGGGTTGAAGGAGTTCGGCAGTTGCTTCGGTTCAGCATTCCGACGGCCCGAGACGGCCCAAGAGACCCAAAGATCGCCCCAAGATCGCCCAAGAAACCTGCAAGATGGCCCCCAAGACGGCCCCAAGATGGCCCCAAGACGGCCTAAGGTGGCCTCCAAGACGTCCCTGGAGCACCCCAACTCGGCCCAGAGAGGCCCCCAAAACGGCTTCCGACGGCGTCAGACTGGCCAGGAATGCCGATAGACGGCCTACAAGGCCCCCGAGAAGCCCCCAAAAGCCCACAAGAGGCTCAAGGAGGCAACAAAAAAAGCCTCCAAGAGGCTCCCCAGGAAGCTCCCAGGAGGCCCTTACAATGCCCTCAGAAGCTCCCAAGATGCCCCCTCATCCTCCTCCTCCTCCTCCTCCTCCTCCTCCTCCTCCTCCTCCTCCTCCTCCTCCTCCTCCTCCTCCTCCTCCTCCTCCTCCTCCTACGCCTCCTCATCATCATCTTCTTCGCTGTATTATTATGTGTATTGTTATTCGTCGCGTTCGTATTAATAGCGTTAGCATGTTTATCATTCGTATGACTCATATTAGCGTTAATATTATTCGTCGTCTTCTTATCAGTACTAATATTAGTATATTGTTATGCGTTTGCTTATTAATACTCTAATCAATATTATTATTAGTCGTCGCATTATTTTTACTCTTCGGCTAACAATTATTACAAAAAAAATGATATCACTACTATAATCCGTAGTATGATTATTATTCATGGTCGTCGTCTGTGTCTTCTGCCCACTATTGTGTTGTAATATTACTAATATGATCTATCCTCCTCCTCCTCATCATCATCATCCGCCTCTTCCTGATTTTCCCCGCCATCCTCCCCCAAGTGATCCCCCAAGGGCTTCCACAACGGATGGGGGAACAAATGGTCAAATAGCTTGGCAGAGCTCTTGCCACAACGCTCAGCCACATGGGCGATTCCAGAAGGCAGGGGACAATGGTGATTCGCCGCAGGCGCCTTCGATGTAATGCCCACAGAGCCCCAGCTCAGCTTTTCCCTCCTGTTCATTTTTTGGCACACGATCAAGCAAAGGAGGACGAGAAGGAGGAGACGCAAGACCCTCTTTACGTCGCGGGAAATGAAAAACACCGAAGCGCTCCGCCGTGTTCGGCCTCCCGGGGACCTCGACAAGCCCTGGGACAATTATCCTGGCGACGGACCCAACCATAAGCAACTGTTCGTAACGCGTTGTGGGTGCCGATTTCGGTGGGGCTCCCTATGGGGCCACGAAACGCTGCCTTGGGTGGGGGAACTGCATGCGAGAGCAGCCACTGGGGCGTTCGGTGGAGCTCCCTATGGGGCCACGAAACGCTGCCCAGGGTGGGGGAAACGCATGCGAAAGCAACCACTGGGGCCTTCGGTGGAGCTCCCTATGGTGCCACGAAACGCTGCCCAGGGTGTGGGAAACGCATGCGAGAGCAGCCACTGGGTCCTTCGGTGGAGCTCCCTATGGGGCCACGAAACGCTGCCCAGGGTGGGGGAAACGCATGCGAGAGCAGCCACTGGGGCCTTCGGTGGAGCTCCCTATGGGGCCACGAAACGCTGCCCAGGGCGGGGGGGACGCATGCGACAGCAACCACTGGGGCTTTCGGTGGAGCTCCCTATGGCGTTACGAAGCGCTGCCCAGGGCGGGGGAAACGCATGCGAGAGCAGCCACTGGGGCCTTCGGTGGAGCTCCCTATGGGGCCACGAAACGCTGCCCAGGGTGGGGGAAACGCATGCGAGAGCAGCCACTGGGGCTTTCGGTGGAACTCCCCATGGGGCTACGAAACGCTGCCCAGGGTGGGGAAACGCATGCGAGAGCGACCAATGGGGCCTTCGGTGGAGCCCCCTATGGGGCCACGAAACGCTGCCCACGGTGAGGGAAACGCATGCGAGAGCAGCCACTGGGGCCTTCGGTGGAGCTCCCTATGGGGCTACGAAACGCTGCCCAGGGTGGGGAAACGCATGCGAGAGCGACCAATGGGGCATTCGGTGGAGCCCCCTTTTATGGGGCCACGAAACGCTGCCCAGGGTGGGGGAAGCGCATGCGAGAGCAACCATTGGGGCCTTCGGTGGAGCTCCCTAGTATGTATGTATGTCTGTATGTATGCGCGCATGTGCATGTACGTATACATGGATGTACGTGTGTATGATTGTGTGTATGTGTGTATGGATGCCTATACGTATGAATGCAATTAGGCATGCTACATACATACATGCATGCACGCATGCATTCGTCGCACGCATGACATACATCCGTACACACATGCACACACGCATGCATGCACGGATTATCCCACTGCGACCCTACCTAGGAGTTGGAGTCTCTAGGAAAGCAACATGAGCAAGAGCGGTAAACGCAGTCCTCCTCCTTCTCCTCATCGTCGTAGTTGCAGCAGTAGCGGTAGTAGTAGTAGTAGTAGTAGTAGTAGTAGTAGTAGTAGTAGTAGTAGTAGTAGTAGTAGTAGTAGTAGTAGTAGTAGTAGTAGTAGTAGTAGTAGTAGTAGTAGTAGTAGTAGTAGTAGTAGTAGTAGTAGTAGTAGTAGTAGTAGTAGTAGTAGCAGTAGTAGTAGTAGTAGTAGCGCCAGAACCGCCGACGCCACGCCGCAAATGAAACAGCAGCAGAAGCAGGCAGCAAGCCGCCGAGACAGCAGCAAAAGCAAGCAGGCACGGAGATGAGGGCGGGGCACTGGGGGGGTTTTGACATCGACATCTATAGCTACACCTGCATCTACATCGACACGTACATCTACATCTAAACATACATCTACATCTACACCAAAAGATACATATACACCCACACCTGCATATACATCTACATGTACATCAACATCGAGATTCACATATACATATACATCTACACCTACATCTACACCTACACATACATCTACATATACATCTACATCTACACCTACATCCACATCTACACCTACACCTACATCTACATCTACATCTACATCTACAATTTCGCACTGGTTTCGCTTTCGCTTTGCATTGAATTTGCTTTTGCTCTTGCCTTTGCTTTTCCATTTGCCTTTGCTTTTGCTTTTGTTTTTGCTTCCGCTGTTGTTTTTGCTTTGTTTTTGCGATTGTTGTTGCTTGGTTTTGCTTTCGCTTTGCCAACGCACAGACACACACACACGCATGTTTTTTGCACTCGCTCACCGGGCGCGCTTGAGAACGCCCCGGATCCGGCCTACACAGCACGACTTGGCATCGAGCAAGGTTGCGCAACACTTGCTACACCGAACGTTCCTACGAAACTGCACAGCAGCAGCAACTCCCAGATCGGCGCAACAAGCTGTTCAGCATTGTTTCGGCGGGCATCATCGGCGCTGGAATATGCGGTTTCACCAGAATGGTGCGATCACAACCTCACCGCTGTCGTGGAGTCGCCCGAGCCACTCTTGGCGCGCAGGGACTGTGTCGAATAACCAGTAGTACACAGATCGCCGTGACTGGTTCCCCTTCCGCAACTCGCAGATCTTGTAGCAGAAACGCTGCAAGTTAACAATCGGCCGTCGCATTGGAGCAGGGATGTGCTCGCGGTCACCGAATTCGCTGCGACGCAGAATGCTGGCAAACACTTCATTCGCTCTGCAGCTTTGGTAGCAACACTGATCCCAAGCGTTCCTCCGCATAACAGCGCTCCCTGGCACGACGCGCTCCCCGTTAAAGAACAAGGCGTTGATGACCGCCTGCTGCAACTCTGCGATCGAAGTCGCCGATGGTCGGCGTCGTCTCTGATGTTTCTGTCGCACAGTCCATGGAGAGCAGAGAGGGGACACCTCTTCCTGTCGAGGGCTGGGCGTCTTCGTGAGCACCGAAATTGCCGCACGCAGCTTTTGAAAGTCTGGTGCGTTACACGCAGCACCTTGCACAGCCAACCACCGATTCACGGCCGCGACGGAAATGAACGTCTCTGCAGGCTGTTCAACACTGCTTGGAACATTGTCCTCTGCAGGATGTTCAACACTGTTTGCTGGGTCTCGTGCCTCGCCACTCGAGGTCCGTAAGAATGCCCGCATGACGCAATACACTGCTGCACGCTCTTGCATGGCTCTGCGAGTCACGGAATTAAGGGTGAACGGCAACGAGGATGAAAGGCATTACGACGCGGTGCTGAACAAATACATGCACAAACACACGCGCGCACACACACACATGCAGCATTCCACATGGGTGTGATGTATATATATATATATTAATATATATATATATATATATATATATATACTCACAACTATTAGCATATATAGAAAGACGTGTAGGACATGCGATAATACGTCGGGTTTCATGTCTCCCGGCCGGTTCTATGTGCGACACCTTCGTTGATCCTGAGGGCTCAAGCTGCCCTCTAAGGGCTCAAGATGGCCCACAGACGGACAACATGCATGGAACAGACGTGCGCACACACACACATATAAGTACATGTGTATATCTATAAAGCAGCAACAATAATGGATGATGTGCTGCGCTATGCTATGCTATGATATGCTATGCTATGATACGCTATGCTGCGCAATGCTATGTTGGGCTAGGCTAGGCTAGGCTAGGCTAGGCTACGCTATGCTATGGTATGCTATGCTGCGCTATGCTATGCTGCGCTATGCTATGCTATGCTATGTTATGCTTTTGTTTTGCCTTCGCTTTTGCCTTCACGTTTGCCTTTGATTTTGCTTGTGCTTGGCACCCAGGGAGCGCAACTGGGGGAACCGCGCGTTTGCTTTTACCTTTGCTGTTGCTGTTGATTGGCTCCCAGGGGACTGGGGGAACCGCCCGGGGCGGTTTGCACTGCCCGGCCCCTTTACGCCAAGCGAGTAAGAACCCTTCTAGGCAGAGAGCCTACGTAGGGAACCACTTCGACTGTCTTGAAGCTGTCCTCTCCACTGCTCGTGCAAACATCCCACCCTCCCACCCGCAACTTGGTCGCAAGACATCTTCAGACAAGACCGTGACGGTAGGTACTGCGTGGCACTTGGCCACGACACCGATGCCGACGACGACAGCGACATCGACGACGACGGCGCCGCCGACAGCGACTGCGACGACACCGACGACGTCTCCAATGTTTTCGACGACGACAACGACGACGACGACACCGACGACGACGACAACGACGCCGACGACGACGACGAAGACGACGACGACGTCGCCAACGGAGACGACGACGAGGGAGGAGAAAAAACGACGACGGCGACAACGACGACAACGACGATGGAGGAGGGAAGACGGCGACGACGCCAACGACGAAGAAGGAGGAAGGACGGCGACGCCGACGACGACAACGACGAGGGAGGAGTGAAGACCACGACGACGACGACGATGACGACGACGGCGACGAAATAGGAGGGACAACGACGAGACGCCGACGAAGACAAGGAGGGAGGAAGGACGACCACGGCGACAACGACGACGGAACCGACGACGACGCCAAAGACGACGAGGAAAGACAGAAGACGACGACGGCGACGACGACGACGACGACGACGAGGGAGGAGGGACGACGACGACGACGACGACGACGACGCAAGAGCGCGCGCGCACAATTTTGTTGAAAACCCGTGTTGCGAAACCTTGTGTTTTTGTAGGTTTTTTGGACGCACGATTTCGACATTCTTCCGAAACCGAAGGTTTTTGAAGGATTTCGGCATACGCCCGCGACGACGCGCCCGTCTGCACTTCGTCCCGTTTTTTGCAGAGGATTCTCGCGACGGCACACGCGCAAGAGCGTTCGACAGATTTCGACATGCGCGCGCGCGAAGCCCGTTTGGTAGCATGTTGTGAAAATCTTTGAAAACCTATGGTTTTCTTAAGATTTCGCAAGAGCTCGCGCGTAAGTTTTTTTTGGAATCAGTGTTGCGAAACCATGTGTTTTTATATGTGTTTTGGGAATTCAATTTTGAAATCTCTCTGGAACCGAAGGTTTTTTAAGGATTTCGGCATGCGCGCGCCACGACGCGCGCGTGCGCACTTCGTCCCATTTGTTGCAAGGGATTCGTGAAAAAGTGATATGATAGAACAGAACATGTCACCGCATAGTTTTTTTTACAAGGGAACCGCAGGGGGGGGAACCCGGCTTGGCTGGGATGGTACGAGTTCGTATTTAGGATGGACATGTGGTCTGAATCATATGTAATTTACAGCACGCGCGGGGGACCCGATAAGTCCAGGGGGGGTAGAATCTATTAGTCTTTTAGAAAGGAGAATCAAGCGTACATCTACACATGCATACATACATACACACATACATGCAGTCATGCATGCATGCATGCATGCATGCATGTACATACATACATGCATGCATGCGTACATGCATACACGCATGCATGAGTATACGTACACATGCATCCATGCATGTCCACGTACATGCATACATGCAGACATGCATCCATGCAGACATGCATACATGCAGACATGCATACATGTACGCATGCAAACACATGTGCATAGTCGCATACGTACATGCGTACGTACGTACGTGCATACAGACAGACAGACATGGAGACATACATACATACAGACATACAGGCATACGAACATACATATACACAAACAGGAAGACTGACAGGCAGACAAGCAAATATATAGATATCTACAAGCACGCATGAATGCACACATACAGCACGCATGCATACACACATACATGCACACATACACACCTGCAAACATATGCATGCACACATACATACATGCATGCATGCACGCACGCAAAAAAATGCATCCGTACATGCATGCATACATGCATACACACATACATACATGAGTCTGTACATATACCTTAACTACCATTGTACTACATTACGTTACACTAGAGCACAACACGCGGCACCACATTACATTACATACAAATACATTGCGTCACAATAAAGTATACTGCACGACGTCGCATCACATACATGAATACAGAAATGCACACCTACATACATATCTACATATATACATATGCGCATACAAACATACATACATGCATGCATGCATGCATGCATACATACAAACATACATACACACATACATACATACACCAGCACGCATACAAACCTAAATGTGTGTATACACGCAAACGAATGTGTGCCCCACAGCCGAAGACGCCCTGGACAATTGGACGGTAGACAGCCCGCATGGTGGCGACGTCAGACACGGTCGAACTGGGGAAACCCTCGGCGACTGAGTGCACAGCACCTGAGCTTGGGACAGCCAGGAACGGGCAGAAAAGGGAAACGCTCAGCGACCAGACAGTGTTTGCGACGGCAACCGTGTTGCCAGAGTGTCCCGCCGCAGGGGTCGTTCGGCCGTTCGCGCCAGGGAGCCCAGCTCCGCAAATGAAAACGCTTTGGCACGCAAACACCGCTAATTCTGTCGGGCCACAACAGCGCAGGGGCTGGGAACAGTCTGGGACGAGGGCAGGCCAGGGAGATGGGCGCGGGGCGAAGGCAAGACCCGATCGGGGGCCCTCGGTCACAAGGCCAAGCCTGGCCAAACCGAAGACAAGACCGAGTCGGGGACCCTCGGGGACGAGGCCGAGCCAAGGCAACAAGCCGAAGCGAGAACGAACGGGTCAGTTGGACAACTGCGACGACTACGACGGCGAGGACTCCAAAGATGATCACGAGGACGACAACCGGAATGGTCAGCCTGGCGAAGGGCCGAACCCAGTGCAGCTCCACGTGGTGAGCTAGAGAGGGCGACGAAAGCAGACGCAAGATGCTGGTGCCTGGGCCCAAGCGCGGGCGTATGCCGCCCGAGGCCCCAGGCCCAGGACCCAGGCACGACTATCACTCCTTAGTCTTAGGCGTTAGGTGTGTGCCATAAGCCCCTCAGGCTGCCGCTTTTCAGAGAAACTTTTATGATGTTCCTTGACTTTGTTGGCTGGATTGTCTTTCCGCTTATCTGGTTTCTTCCTGCCAGCGGCGAGTCTCGAGCCCCTATCGTGGCAGAGCCACAAATTTGCCGCCGCCGTCGCCGCCACGGACCCCCATCCTTCCAGGCCCTCGCCTTGGACATGGGCAGCGGTGGCAGGGCCCCATAGATGTACGCCATCGAGTTGTGCTTGACCTGGCCCTTGAAAGCCTCCGCCTGGGCCATCTCCCCGCAGTTCTCCTCCTCCGGCGGACCGACAGTCGGGGATGGACAGACCTCCCTTTACTAAAACGTGGTTTAGTGAAAACGACCTCGGGCCCAAACCTGGCGGGCGCAAGCCTGGAAAATGACGGCCGCGGCGCCCTCTGGGCAACCGAAAACGGACAATTCACTAATCGACGTGTCAGGGTAGGAGGTCTGTGCACCCCCGAGACAGACAGGGGGCACGGCCGATGCTCAGTGCAGGTATCATCGACAACGGCCATCGCCTGGATCCGGCCAGGCCCGTCTCGTGGCGACGTTGGAACTGGTGTCTGACGCTGCATGGATCGTTCCACCTGAAGCTCGGCGGCGAACCCGGAGGGAAGGAGTGAGAAGGGGCGGGCCCTCTCAGAAGGCTCAGAAGCCCCCCCAGCCTCCTGAGAAGTGCTCCCAGCCTTCCCCCGGGGGCACAGAAAACTTCTCAGAAGACGCGAGGGTTTCTAGGAAGCCCCGCTGCAGCGGGGGGGGCATGCATTCGGAGCGCCTCTCGCGGAGACCGAGGCGGGGGTGGGGGCCTCGACGAGGGGCGCCAAACTTAGCACAACCACCACCCCCCCCTGCTGGACGAAACGGCGGAGGCAAAGAAAACAGACGGCAGAGCGTCCACCTCCTCCTCCTCCTCCTCCTCCTCCTCCTCCTCCTCCTCCTCCTCCTCCTCCTGATCCTCCCTCCTCCTCCTCCTCCTCCTCCTCCTCCTCCTCCTCTCCTCCTCCTCCTCCTCCTCCTCCATTCCTCTTCCTCCTAGACAGAAGTCTGAACCAGTCTGAAACGCGGGATCTGCCGACGACGCATCGACGAGCATCGAAAATAGAGCAGCACGAGTTCGGAGTCGAGATCGGATGGGATCGGCCGCGCCAGGATGCGCAGCTGCACCGTGCGAGGATCGGGCCGCATCGGATCTCCGGGAGACCGAAATCGGATCGGATCGAGCCAGAGAGTGGACCCAGGATGCATCAGCGATGCTACCCAGGCTCATTCACACGCAGGCCCACTCGCACTCGGACTCACCCAGATTCATACCCACTCGTATTCAAACCCAATCGTGCTCCGACTCACTATAGTCAGACTCACTCACACTCAGGTTGCATACGCCGATGCGATTACATTTAGATCACCGACGCTAACATCCACTCACACTACGGATCACGCCCAGGTGGGTACCACGATGCGGGCGTAGCACCGCCATACCCTCTTGCCCGAATTGCCGCAGTGAGAACTGCACGAGGAATTATCATCGCTCTTCCACTGGTGTGTCCCTCATCTCTTCTGGAAAATGCCCTGGGGAGGAGGACTGAAGTCGTCGCTTTGGTCGTCGTCGTTGTCACGCCCGTCGTCCACGCGGACCCGCTAACACACCCAGCGGGACAGGACAGACACCTGCTCAAATCGGTGAGCTCTCTCCCTCCCTCTCTCCCTCACCCTCTCTCTCTCTCTCTCTCTCTCTTTCTATCCCTCGACCTCTGTCGGCCAGCTCCTCGATGAGATGCCATTTACAGTCAGGGCCAGGCATCCATACTGCTGGACTCCACGCTCACTGCTGGCTCTCGGGTCAGAGGGGGGCATGCGCCCGAGTGGCTGCCTGGCACATGCTCGGCACTCCCGCCCCCTTTGTGCCGGCCGGCTCCTCGGTGAGAGCGCACTTCCCCGTGCCGCCGTCCTTCTTGCCGTAGATGTTCTCCAGCGGCGCGCTGTACACGGCCCAGAAGGGGCCGTACATGCGGCAGCTCTTGTCCTGGATGGAGCCTGGGCCGGCCAAGTCTCCCAAGGGTGCCCGCGCGTGGACCCCCAGCGTGTGAGGCATCGCGCGTGGACCCCAGCCGGCGGACTCTCGGAGCTGTCTGTGCGAGACCATCGGGATCCAGAAGAGGCCGCGCCGCGGGAGGCCACGGGAGGCCGAGCGGACACCGGAGGAAGAGGTGCGGGACACAGGGACCGCAGCATCAGGTCGGGCATCTCCCCCCACACGGGAGCTCTGGACGAAAAACAGAGAGCTGCCAAACAAAAATGTGCAGCAGATGCTCCAAAGAGAATGAAAAACATCGTCCCCAGGCTATGTTTGGACTACAGGGCAGTTTTTAACACATGGGATTTTCAACTAATAAGTCAATGCATGAACTCATCGTTGCTTTTAATACTGAATCTCTGCATGTTTGATACATGATCCGCACGCGGAGCATGTATCAAAAAACGGCACTGTATGTTGACTATTCCCCCCTGTAGGGGGACGTGCCCGACGTAAAGCCGTCCGTGCGAAGCCATCGGGGCCCAAAGGAGGCCGCGCCACGGAAGGCCACGGGAGGCCCAGGGGCCACCAGAAGAGGCGCGGGACCATGTTCAAGATTCCCCCCTGTAGGGGGGACGTGCCCGACTCAAAGTCGTCCGCGCGACGCCATCGGGGCCCAAAAGAGGCCGCGCCGCGGCAGGCCACGGGAGGCCCGGCGGCCGCGGCGCGCCGAGCCGCGGCCGAGGCCGCGGGCGACCCCGTGGGAGGCCACGAGGGGCCACCAGCACGGCGCAGGACATGAACCGTCCTCCTCCTCCTCCTCTCCTCCTCCTCCTCCTCCTCCTCCTCTCCTCCTCCTGCTCCTCCTCCCTCCCTCCTCCTCATCATCTCATCATCCTCCTCCTCCTCCTTCCTCCTCCTCCACCCCTCCTCCTCCTCTCCCCCTCCTCCTCCTCCTCCTCCCTGCTCCTCCTCCCCCTCCTCCTCCTCCTCCTCCACAATTACTCAATATGAATACTACTCTCCCTCTTCCCCCGATGGCGGCCTGAAAGTATTAGACCCCCCCCGCGTACTGTTTTTTACACACAGGATTCCCGGGAGTTGGGTTTTCGCCTGCTTTTTTCCAAAATGCTGCTCTCGCTGAGGCCTCCGTCGTTCAGGATGGCGTTCTCACCCCAGCGCGGGCCTCTTTCTCGCGCGCCCATCCGCCCGCCACCACCGCGCCGCACCACCACCACCACCACCAACCACCACAACCACCACCAGCACCAGCACCAACACCACCACCAGCACCACCACCACCACCACCACCACCACCACCACAACCACGCACACACGCACGCACGCACGCACGCGCACCACCACCCACTACGCACGCGCGCGCGGAGCCACAGGTCCGCTACGACACGCGTCCGCGGATAGAGAAAATCAGCGCCATGGTAAGGGATGGGAGGGAGGGGTAGGACGTCAGATATGACGCGAGCGCACCTAGCTTGTCCTCCTCCCCCTCCCCCTCCCCCTCCCCCTCCCCCTCCCCCTCCCCCTCCCCCCTCCCCCTCCCTCCCCTCTCCTCCTCCTCCTCCTCCTCCTCCTCCTCCTCCTCCTCCTCCTCCTCCTTCTCCTCCCCCCCCCTCCTCCTCCTCCTCCCCTCGCCCCCCCCCTTCCTCCTCCCCCTCCTCCTCTCCTCCTCCTCCTCCTCCTCTCCTCCTCCTCCTCCTCCTCCTCCTCCTCCTCCTCCTCCTCCTCCTCTTCTTATTAGTATTATTATTATTCTTATTATTATAAGTATTATTATTAGTATTAGCATTACTATTATTATTATTATTAGTAGTATTATTATTATTATTAGTATTATTATTTTTTATTATTATTATTGTTGTTTGCATTATTATTTTTAGTATTAGTAGTAGTATTAGTAGTATTATTATTAGTATGATTATTATTAATGTTATATTATTATTATGATTATTATTAGTATTAGTATTATTGTTACTCTTATTAGTATTATTAGTATTGTTATGATTGATATTATTATTAATATTATGAGTATTAATATTACTATTATTAGTAGTAGTAGTAGTATTATTGTTAGTATTAATAGTAATATTAGTATTATTACTACTACTACTAGTATTGGTGTTGTTCTTATTATTATTATTCGTAGTATTCTTCTGAGTATTATTATTATTATTCGTATTAGTATTCGTGTTATTCGTATTATCCGTATTCTTAATAGTCGTATTATTCTGTTTTTATTCGTATTAGTCTTATTATTAGTATCATGAGTATTATTAGTAGTGTTATTATTATTAGTATTAGTATTACTCGTATTACTATTATTATTCGTCTTATTAATGTTATTATTCGTATCATTATTATTCTAAAAGTTTCTTCTTAGTAGTATTCGCCGTCTTCTTATTCGTCTTATTCTTCTTCTTACCAGTATTATTGTTATTAGTAGTATTCGTCTTCTTCTTAGTATTATTCGTATTATTATTATTATCCTTCTTATTCGTATTAATAGTATTACTCTTCTTAGTAGTATTATTATTCTTAGTATGCTTATCATTATGTTTCTTATTCTTATTATTATTCTTATTATTCGTAGTATTAATAATATTAGTACTATTATTCTGCTCCTCCTCCTCCTCCTCCTCCTCCTCCTCCTCCTCCTCCTCCTCCCCTCCTCCCCCTCCTCCTCCTCCCCTCCTCCTCCTCCTCCTCCTCCTCCTCCTCCTCCTCCTCCTCCTCCTCCTCTCCACGGGGAAGACGGTTCTGGTGGCCAAGAGGCCACCAGAACCGTCTTCCTCGTGGCGCACGCTAAGAAACCACAGACGGAAGCGTCGCTTGCTGGCGGCGCGCACAAAGGGGGGAGGGGGGAGGGGGGAGGGCTTCTTAGAAGGAGGCTGCCTCTTAGAAGGCACACCGGCCTAACATCTATGGACAAGGCCCGCGCCTTCTGAGAAGCAGGGGTGCTTCCAAGAAGCCCTCCCCCCCCCCACCCCTCTCTGCGCGTGGCTGAGTTTAGGCAGAAATGCGCACAGCATGCTCAAGTGAGCAGATTGATGATGTCTGAGAACGGGCTCCCTGTGCCTCCAAGGTCCAGGACCAGCCATGGCCAATACTCAACAACTGGCAGCTGCAGGAACACGCGAAGGAGGAAGGGAGAGATCGGGAACGGCGGAAGGAAAAGAGGAAGGCGGGGGAGGAACAGGAGGAACGGGGAAGGATGGAGAAAGAAGGGGGGCAGGAGGAGAGAGGGACGAGGGAGGCGGAAGACGGGAGGGCCAGACGAAGGAGGAGCGAGGAGGGGGCAAAAAAGGAAGAGGAAAGAGGAGGGAGGAGGGACGCGGAGGGAAGGAGGGAAGGCGGGAGGGACAGCGGCGCAGGAGCGAGGGAGGAAGGAGAGGCGAGCGGGCGCGACGCGGCGACTCCAGCGCCCGTGGGACCGCGGAGGGCAGAGCTCGGCACGGAGGAGGAGGAGGAGGAGGAGGAGGAGGAGGAGGAAAAGGAGGAGGAGGAGGAGGAGGAGGAGGAGGACGACGACGAGGAGGAGGAGGAGGAAAAGGAGGAGGAGGAGGAGGGGGAGGGGGAGGGGGACAAGCTAGGTGCGCTCGCGTCATATCTGACATCCTACCCCTCCCTCCCATCCCTTACCATGGCGTAGATCCCCTCTCTACTCGCAGTCGGATGTGGAGCAGGGCAATGATCCCGAAAGGGTACGCGATGCATTGTAGAGCACGGCATGGCATGGCGTAGAACAGCACCGCAAAGCGTAGTATGTCACAGCATGGCGTGGCGTGGCGTAGTGAAGAATTGCATCACAAAGCTTTGCAACGCAAAGCATGGCATCGCACAGCGGCCCCGAACATAACATTGCATAGCATGGCGTTGAAGATCAAAGCGTAGCATGGCATAGCGCGACGTGGCACTTAAGCACTGCATATCACAGCTTCAGCTGAAGGCATGGCATCGCGCAGCGGAACGCAACCTAGCATTGCATTGCATGCCGTGGCATGGCACGGGAGATGACCCCAGCGCTGCAGCGGGAGCACGATTCGGAACGAGCGGAAGCGCGGAAATGAGCCAGCGCTGCAGCGGGAGCACGATTCGGAACGAGCGGAAGCACGGAAATGAGGCCAGCGCTGCAGCGGGAGCACGATTATGAACGAGCGGGGCCCAAAAATGAGGCCGGCGCCTCAGCGAGAGCAGCATATTGAAAAAGAATACAAGCGAAAGCCCAACTCCGGGGAATCCTGTGTATAAAAAAAATAAAAATAAAAATAACGCGGGGAGGGGAGGGGGGGGGGGGGCGAACACTCCCAACCCGTCATCAGGGGAAGGAGGAGAGTAGTATTCATATTGGGACGTGTCGGGCCCTCCTGCGGGCGGCAGGTGGTCTGAGAGCTGTTGCAGGCAAAGTCTTGGAGGGCCGACTCGGTGGCCGGTGGCGAGCCTTTCGGGAGCCTCGAGGAGGGCCTCTCGGGGGCCTCTTAAAGCCGCGTGGGCGGTCTTCGCGCGTATTGAGGCTGTTTGGGAGGTCTCTTGGTCCGTCTTAGCGCTCTCTTCGGCCGGCCTGTTTTCTGTTGAACAGTCTTGGGCCGCTCCAGAGGCTTCCCTGAGGCCGTCGTGGGGCCCTGCTAGCCCCTGGGCGTCCTCCCTAACCATCTTGGAAGCCTCCTGAGGTCGACAGAGCCCCCCGAAAGCCCCCAAAGGGCTCCCAGACCCCCGAGGCTTCGGTTGGTTATAGGGGGGAAGTGTGCTGCCCCTGGTCGGGAGACTCTCCATGGGATCCCCAGGGGATCCTATGGGATCCCCCCCCTGGGATCCTATCCCCCCATGGGATCCCCCCCCATGAAGAGTCTCCCGACCTGGGTCGGGCACGCGCCGACCCGGGGGCAGCGCCGCGCCGGTCGGCCAGGGCCAGGGCGCGAAGCAGGGGGGCGGCCACGCAGCAGCCCCCAGGCCAGGGGTCAGCGGGTGGGGGAGAGAATGGCGTGCTTGTTTTCCACCACCACCACCATAAGTAAGGAGGTGGAAGGGGGTCCTCCTCCTCCTCCTCCTCCTCCTCCTCCTCCACCTCCTTCCCCCCTCCAACTTATGGTGGTGGTGGTGGAAAACAGGCCCATCAGAGAACGGGGTCGGGACCACGTGGCTCCCGAACCCGGGCCAGCCACGGGGCATCGAAGAGGGCGGGGGGACCCCCGGGAACGCTGACTTCGATGCCCGAATGTGGCCAAGGGCCTGGACGCCCAGCACATCGTATATGCAGGCATGCCCTCTCCTGCCGAGCTCAGGTAGGGAATGCCCTCGCCGATGCGTCTGCCCGTGCAAGCGTGGCTAGCAAATGCCCTCGCCGTAAAGACCGAACGCCTTCGCCGGTTCGTATGATGAAGGCCTCAGACGGACCTTGTCTTGTCCACGAACCCAGTCTTTGGCCCCGCACCCGAAATTCTTTAAATCCGTTGGCCTGCAATGTCAAGACGAAGTCGAAAATAAGATCAGGGTAATCCCTCTGTGTTCAGGGATGGGGCCAAGGACCTGGCGACATCCTCTTTCGACTGATGCTTCCCCCGCTGAGCCTGGACCGCACATGTTTGTCATCCAGTCGGCCGCGGCCTCACTGCCTTGGGAGCAGCCTTCGGCGACGCCCTGCGTCATCGGCGGCTCGCTGGGTGACCTCGTCAGGCGGCTGGCGCCACAGCCGAGGTAGCGCACGATACGGTCGCGGTCTAGCACTGGCCCCCCATTGTTCACGTGCTCACCATCCGGCCGGGCACAAGCCATGACTGCCGAAGGAAACTGGTTCGGGGCCCAGGGCTCCACACCACTGCACGTGGCCCACTGGTCCTGATCCGCCTGCGAGCCCCCTGGCACGCTGAGGCGCAGTGGAATGCCAAGTGCTGTCTAGCAGGGCTTCGGGAGCCCCCCTCTTCACCATACTGTCGCTTGCATCGCCCCATGATCTCTTGTAATTTCGGGGGCGGCAAAGAGGGGGGCGTCCAAGAGGGGGGGTGCAAATCATGGCCGGCGGCATGTGCACGGCCCAGCGGGGGGGGCCAGGGACGTAATGAAACAAGAATGATGAAATTTGGGGAAATATGATGGCCCCCGCCATGACATCCACCCCCCCCTAGGCATCACCCCCCTCTTTTCCGCCCCCGATAATTGAAAATGGATCCGCGCTCCGGAGACTACGATCCCACGTCAAGATAATGCATCCGCGCTCCCGAGCTTCCAAGACGACCGAGGCAGGCAACCAAGGCCTCCGAGATGGCCCCATCGGCCTCTGAGATGGCCTCCAGGCGACCCAAGATGGCCTCAAAACAACCCAAGCGGCCCCCAAAACGGCCAAAACAGCAGGGCCTGAAGTGGCCAAGCTCGCTGATTCCCCGCTGTCTTTCCCAAAATGGCGCATCGAATCCTCCAAAACGGCCTCGAAACAACCCAAGAGGACCCCTAGACGGCCCAGGACTGCCCCTGGTCAGTCCCAAGCTGGCCCACGAGGGCCTCCCGAGAGACCCCAGACGGCCTGACAGAATCCCATTGATGGCCAAAGACGGCCCCACCAGAGCCGTAAGAGACCCACAGACAGCCAAGCGGGCCCCAAGACGGCCAAGAGAGCTCCAATATAGCGCAAGAGGGCCCCAAGACGGCCCAAGGGCCCAGGGGGCTCCCAAGACTCCCACAGGAGCCCCAGGAAGAGTGGAACAAAGAAAGGACGACGACGACGAAGACGAGGAGAGAGAACCCCTGACACGACGCGGAAGAGTGAGACACATGTCACGGCCCTCCCAAGCCTCGGGACACAAGGCATCACAGTTTACGGCCTCCCAGGCGCCCCCCGAGGTGCCGGACCGGCACGGCGGCAGCACCTTGCCGCAGGCGGCCGGATAGTTCGGGCGGAGGAAGACCTTGGGATCCATGCCCGGCGGGGTCGCCAGCCTGCACTGGGTAGTGACCTTCACGAAAACTCGCACCGGACCCCATGCCTGCTGCCACGAGTTCCACAGCGGTTCTGCATTGCGGTAGAGCTGCATCGATCGCTCGGTGGCCTTTGCAGTCCGGATGAAAGAGCGCATCTGCTGGCACATGTCTTCAGTGAGCTCTGCCAGCTGTTGGTTGTGCTCGGGGGATCCCCCTATTGAGGGGCAACGATAGGGGGGACTGGCATAGGGGGGAGCATCGACCTGAAATCGGCGATACATCACCGATAGATCGGCGATTGGCCCCCGATAGCGAATCCGCACCTTCCTAGGCAGGTTTGGGCTATCGGGCCCCTATCGGCGATCAATGGGCGATTGGGGGTCGATGAACCCCCCCCTATGCCTATCCCCCCTATCGTTGCCCTTGACCTCTGCCCTCGTACTTGTAGAGCTGGAGGTCGATGTACTCCTGGACCTCGGCCTGCAGGGCGCGCGCAGCACGGAAGTCGACCTCATCGCTGGCCTTGCGAAGCTGCTTGCCCAGGGAGCGCGCGTAGGTCCAGTTGCTGGCGATGTTGTCGTAGATACCTTAGCCGACGAAGAAAGGTATAAGATAAAGTGTTCCGCAGTCGGGGACGCCTGCCCCACGGAGGCTGGAAAGTTTATACCCCGACGTGCCCCCCATAAGGGTATAAACTGTTCAGCCTCCCTGAGGCGGACGTCCCAGGCGGCGGAAAAGTTTATTTTATACCGTTTTTCGTCTGCCAAATACCGTCCGAGGCGGCATCGGAGAAGTGGCGAAACTTGTCCAAGATCTGCCCCTCGTTCTCAAACTGGAGTCGGTCACCCAGCGCAGTAAGAAGCATCCAGCGCTCGTAGCGCAGCCTGAAGTACTTGTGAGTCTCCTGAAGGGCACACGCCCCCTCGAGCTCGGGGTCTACTTCGACCGACACCGTTGTCGTCGTTTCCGTCGTGGTAGTCTTCGTTGGCGCAGGTGTGTCACCACCATGATCTTGCTTGCCGTCTCCGCCGTCACCATCACGGTCGGCATCGCCATCGCCACCACCCCCTGGGTTCGAGGAGGTGGAGACAAACAGCCAATCGGTCTCGTCGGACGACTCCTGCCCGGACAACTCCTGCCGGCGACTCACCCAAAGGCATGTTGCGCCCCCTCCCCTTCCTCCTCTTCCTACTTTTCCTGCTCTCTGGGGCCCCTAAGAGCCCAGCCGCAGTCTCGACAGCCCCCAGGTCTTCGTCACTCCAAAGGTCCTCATCCACCCACCTGTTCCGAGGCCACGCTCTAACTGGTCAGGGGTATGCAGGTCGAGCGCGTCACTTTAGCGGAGATGCAGATAAACAAACAAACAAGGTGCCAGCCATCGCTTCTCCAAGGCCTCGCTCAACCGCAGAACAGCAGATCCAAAGAAAATCGCACTCGACTCGCCAGCTCGGCGTGCGCCCTAAGAAAATGGCGTAGCCCGACTTGCCATCCAAAGCCATGAACCATCTCTGCGGAAGCCTGCCCCAATCATCGACTCTACAGGGCAGTTTTTAATACATGGGATTTTGAAAAATGTAGGATGTTTAATACATGAGTAATTTATGAATAAATCTATGCATGAACTCATTGTTGTTTTTAGTACTGAACCCCTGCATTCTTAATACATGATCCGCACGCGGAGCATGTATTAAAAACGGCACTGTACACACCCGGTTCTGGTCATGGAAATGCCACGAGCAGCCGGCGTGCAAGGACGACCTGGCCACGCGCAGGCCACGACGCCACGACCTGACGGCGACTGCACCGCGGCCGAACCAGAGCCAAGGGAACGCTCGCGAAGAAGGGCGGGCGACCCTGGGTTTTGAGACGACTTCGGGCAGGCCCAGAGGTTGGCACCAACACCAAGATCGGCGGTGTGCCTCCAACGAGGGAAGACGATCCCGATCTCGGTGATGGTGGTAACATTCTGGCTTCCAAGGTGACCGAAATATTAACACCAGCACCGAAATCTAGGATAATCTTCCCGATGTGGAGGCAACCCCCTGTGCTGGTGTGGGTGCCAATTTCCAGGCCTCCAAGATTTCGGGCAGCTGCTGCACGTCGGGGCCATTTCCGCACCCCTACGGGCCTGGGGCTGACCTGGAGGGTCCAGGGGCCATCTGCGGGTGTCTCGGAGCCATGTCGGGGGTGGATCTGGGCCGACGCGTAGCCGTCCCAGGGCGAGCTCCGAAGCCATCCCGCCATCTTGGGGGCCTCCCGGACCGTCTTCAGGCAGGGATGCGCGTGAGCTGGTCTTCAGTGGTTCCGTTCTGAATGGCACCCTGCCGCTCGGACCTGCGAAAGCCACCTACAAGAGGAGAAAGGCGAGGAGGAGGAGGAGGAGGAGGAGGAGGAGGAGGAGGTGAGGATGGAAAGGAGGAGGAGGAGGAGGGGAGGAGGAGGAGGAGGAGGAGGGAGGAGGAGGAGGAGGAGGGAGGAGGAGGAGGAGAGGTGAGGAGGAAGGAGAGGAGGAGAGGAGGAGAGGAGGAGGGGGAGGAGGAGGAGAGGTGAGAATGGAAAGAGAAAAAGAGGAGGGAGGAGGAAGGGAGAAGGGCGGGAGGAGGAGGAGGAGGAGGAGGAGGAGGGGGAGGAGGAGGAGGAGGAGGAGGAAGGAAGGGACGAGACGGGAAACTGGATTCACATGCGCGGCTGGATTCACATGCGTACGGAACGTGCGGAGGCCCCACGCCGGATGCGCCTGCAGATGGGGCCACCCACCCACCCCCCCCCCCCAAAAAAACGCATGAACTCATCGTCGTTGTTCAATACTAAATCCCTGCATGTTTAAATACATGATCCGCACGCGGAGCATGCATTAAAAACACCACTGTAGGGCGCGCGCGCGCAATCTCGAAAGCGCGGGGCCTCTCGCGCCCGCCCGCGCTTCGCGCTCGGCGCAGCGCGGGCGACGAGGGCGGGGGCCCGCAGCGCGCTCGGGGCGAGGGCCGAGCCCGACGAAACTGAAGGGGCCCTGGAACACACAAATAAATACACACAAATGAAAAGATTCCCCATATTATCCCATATTTCTGGGGTTTTGTCTTCCCCCCCGATTCCCATATTTTCCTATATGTTCTGGGGAATCGACGATTCATTGTGTCTGTGTGTTTTTGTCCCCTCCTGAGAAACAACGGCGACGAGGGCCCTTTTCGGCTCCCCTACGCTGAAGGACGGTCAGAGAGGCCCCAAAGATCGCCACAAGACGGCCCATTGGGGCCTCCAAAGGGCCTCCAAGCGATCCAAAGTTCACTGCTGGTTTACTGATGCTCCACTGTGGCTTCGCTGGTGGTTCACTCATGGTTCACTGTGGGCTCCCTCTACAAAACACGAGGTAATGCGGCCCGAAGGCGCCCCAAAAGACCCCCCCAAGACGGCCCTAGCGAGGTCCCCAAGACGATCTCCGAAGGCGTCTGACGGGCCAAGAGAGCCCAAGACGGCCCAAGAGGCCCCAAAGAGGTCCTCCAGAAGGCTCCCGAGTGACCCCTCCGACACTACCATGACAATGAAAACTCTGCAGCTCAACAAAGCAAATGCCTCGCACCGTAGCGATCAATCTGGCAGTGATTAGTTTACCTGCAAACATGCGCCATGCAGCACTTCAGACCGCCCCATCATCACTAGCTCGTAAAAGGGCGTGGACAATTAGAACGTGGCCTCCCACCTCTTGCCTCCAGCACCGACTGGCTTCATCTTGCCGGGGTCGCACGTGAGCTTTGTGATCTCACGCCTGATCTCCTTCAGCGAGCTGAAATCGCTCACCTCGAAAAAAAGATCGCGGGAGCTCGCCAGACGCCTCAGCTGCTCCCTGTCGGCGTCGGGGCCCACGGCCACACTGAGGACCGTCCCGCCCTCCTGCTCGATCTTCAGGGCAGACTCCTCGGCCAAGGGGTCCGCGTCGCCGTCGCTCAGGAGGACAACCCGGCCAGCCGCATTGAATCTGCGGGACTGCTGGATCATCAGGGCAGCGGCGTTGAGGCCTTTGTCCGTGTAGGTCGGCCCTCCCTTCTTCTGCCTTATAACCTGGAGGTCACGGAGGAAGCGGTCTTTGTCGGTGACGATATTGACCTCGGCCGTTGCCGTGTTGGTGTACTGGACGATCCCAGCGGCGGCGGCACGGCGGCCGAACTCCAGACCCCGAGCGACGCCGCTGACAAGAGACTTCTCGTCCCTCCAGTCCGCATCGCTGATGCTGCCCGATCCGTCGAGCACGAACACCACGCTGATCCTTCAGTGTCCCAGAGTTGTCGGCCACCCGCGCCAGTCCTTCCCTCAGATTCGTGGCCCCTCCTACCCCTGCCCCATCCTGATCTTCCTGTTCCCCCTACACCTCCACCTCCTCCTCCTCCTCCTCCTCCTCCTCCTCCTCCTCCTCCTCCTCCTCGTCCTCCTCCTCCTCCTCCTCCTCCTCCTCCTCCTCCTCCTCCTCCTCCTCCTCCTCCTCCTCCTCCTCCTCCTCTTCCTTCAACATCATCGCTAACATCATACAGCATCGCCGTATCCATCCTCATCATCATCAGCAGCAGCATCCGCAGCTGTAGCATCTGCATCCTCATAGACATCGTCGTCATCATCATCACACCACCACCACCACCACCACCACCACCATCATCATCATCATCATCATCATCATCATCATCAGCATCATCATCATCGTCATCATCATCATCATCATCATCATCATCATCATCATCATCATCATCATCATCATCATCATCATCATCATCATCATCATCATCCTCATCATCATCATCAGCATCATCATCAGCATCATCCTCATCCTCATCCTCATCCTCATCCTCATCCTCATCATCATCATCATCATCATCATCAGCATCATCATCATCATCGTCATCCTCATCCTCATCCTCATCATCATCATCATCATCGTCGTCGTCGTCATCGTCATCATCATCCTCATCATCAGTATCATCATCAGTATCATCATCATGATCATCATCATCATCATCATCGTCATCATCATCAGAATCAGCATCATCATCATCGTCAGCATCATCATATCAATCATAATGATAATAACAATAATAACCATAATAATAATAATCATCATCATCAGAAGCAGCAGCATCATCATCACCACCACCACCATCATTATCATCATCATCATCATCATCCTCATCATCATCAGCATCATCATCATAGGTTTCATCATCAACAGCAGGATCATCGTCATCAGCATCATCATCAACAACATCATCATGATCATCATCAGCAGCATCATCATCACATCCTCATCATCCTCATCATCATAGTTAGTATCATCAGCATCAGCATCATCGTCATCAGCAGCATCATCAGCATCATCATCAGCAGCAGCACTATCATCATCATCATCATCATCATCATCATCATCATCATCATCATCGTCATCATGGTCATCATCATCACCATCATCGTCATCCTCATCAACATCATCATCAGCATCATCATCATCATCATCATCTGCATCGTCATCATTACCATCACAATCACCATCACCATCACCATCACAATGATCACCATCATCATCATGATCATCAGCAGCAGCAGCATCATGTTCGTTTTCGTGTGCAGATTCCTATTTCTGATACTCCTCTTCTAGATCCTCTTCCTCCTCCTCGTCCTCCTCCTCCTTCTCATCACCATCATCATCATCATCAGCATCATCATCACCATCATCATCATCAAGACAATCATCGTCAGCATCGGCATCAGCAGCACCAACAGCATTATCATCATCAGCATCGGCATCAGCATTATCATCATCAGCATCAGCATCAGCATCAGCATCATTATCATCAACAGCATCATCATCAGCATCAGCATTAGCATCATTACCGTCAGTATCATCATCAGCATCAGCATGAGTATCATCATCACCACCATCATCATCAGAATCAGCATCATCAGCATTAGAATCAGCATCAACATCAGCATCAGCCTCAGCATCGTCATGACCATCATCATAGCCATCATCAGCACCATCATCATCATCATCGTCACCGTCATCAGCAGCATCATCTTCAGCATCATCGTCATCATCACCACCACCACCATCATCACATACTCATCAACATCATCATCAGCAGCATCAGCAGCAGCATCAGCATCAGCACCAGCATCATCGTCATGATAATCAGCATCGTCATCATCATCATCACCACCACCACCATCGCCATCAGCATCATCATCACCATCAGCATCGTCGTCATCAGCGTCGTCACCCTTCTCATCTTGATATCCATGTTCCTCCTCCTATCCTTCCTGTTCAAACTCATATTAACCGTCTTACTCAGCCTATCCTTCGAATCAAGCTCGCGATGCTCCTCCCCTTTCCCTTTGAATATTCCCACTCCTGCTCCTGTTTCTTGTCCAAATGTTACTCATCCTGCTCATCCTGCCCCTCCAGTTCCTCCTGTCTACCTTGAGAGCTGCACTCTCTCTCTCTCTCTTTCTCTGTCTATCCATCTCTCTCTCTATATATATAGATCCCTCTCTCTCTCTTTCTGTCTCCACCTCTCTCTCTCTCTCTCTCTCTCTTTTTCCCTCTCTCTCTGTCTCTCTCTCTCTCTCTCTCTCTCTCTCTATCTCTTTTCTCTCTCTCTCTCTCTCTCTCCCCTCTCACTCTCCCTCTCCCTCTCTCCTTCGGTTTAAGAATGTACACGTATATATATATATACATACAGATGCGTTGCCCGTACAGGCCACAGTGCGGAGTCGCGCCACGCAACGCTTCACGGCCGCAGACTGAGGGACCGCCTGCACTACCAGCACAACGACACTGCATCAGAGAGCTACCAGACTTGGTCATAAGCTGCGTAACACCAAGGAACAGTCAGGACTCCGTCATGACCGATCCCAAAAAAGCACAGACCACCTGGATCGACCTTCCTGAGGCCCGATCGCCGCCTCGGGGCCTCGCCCCCGGCAGGACCCAGGCGCGCTTCGATGCTCAACGAGCGCCCAACAAGGCTTACCTCTCCATTTTCCGCGTGCGCTGCGTCCGGCAGTTCTTCCGTAGCCCTAGCATTGAACCGTTGCGGGGGATACCCCAAGGCGGCGCCTTCCAGCACAAAGGCGCCGGAGAACGCATGCCAAAGCGTGTAGATAGCCGGCGCCACCTACCCGGGTGTGCGGAAGGAGCGTGCCACGCCCTGATCACCACAGGCCCGTTTTGCTGTCAAGTCGGGGTCTCCTACAAACCGCGCCAGGGGGATAGGAAACTCCTCACCACTGATTTTCACGCGGCCCCTCCCGCCACAAGATGTCACCCTCCCCCTACCTCCCTCTGCGCATGGGCGCGGTGGGCGCTTGCAGCTTGTTGTAGCGTTTTTGTTGTTCGCATCTCCTATTGGCATTAGCCGTGAAGCAGCTTGATTGCCGGCATCTATGCGCTGGCGTAGCCCATTGGAGGGTTCGCTTTGCTGCTCCTTTTTACACTGTCGCCTTTTGTCGGTGTGGTGCGATTTGTGTTGTGCCGCGTACAATATCCATTGAGCCTAGGTGGTTGCTCATCTTTACGTGTTGCTTCCACCTGCCTTCATGGTAGCTCTTCGCGGCTTTGGCTGCGTTGAGGTCGCTGTTTTAACGTTGGCGCCTGCACTGCACGCTGGCCATGCTCGCGCTTGCCCTGCACCCATGGCCATGCTCGCGCTTGCCCATTACCCATATGCGCCACCGCGTGAAGCGGTTCCTGCTCGCGGTCGGCCGCGTTCAGCCCCGTCTCTGTTGTTCAAGGCTAAGTCAGCCTTTGCCGCGTGATCGTCTTCGTCACGCCGACCCCTTGCATCATGTTGCACAGTCGCTTATGCGGTACGTGCCCGATGCAAGGCCGGCGGGGTCGTTTTGTCGCTCAGATCCCTGCGTGTTTACGCCGCCACCAGGTGTACAGTTTGGCAACATTTGCATCGGGTCCGCTGTTGTGGTGCTGCCGCGGCCTGTAGGTCTAGCACTCCACCAATACTATTGCTAATGCGCTGCCGGTTCGCAGGGCAGCGCCCTACCAGTCGTCTCGCCCAGCCATAGCTCAGCGTTACCTCACCGATCGGCTGGTCTGGCAGCTTTACATGTCGTAATGTGTACCGACGTTTCGGGTCCTTGAGTGGAGCTACCGCGCTCCTCGGGTTCTGGCCGTTGCACGCTTTCTAAGTCATCACCTGTCGGTGCTTCTCGATCCTAATTTGCACCAGACTGCTCGCGCTTCAGTTCGCCTTGAGTCGAGTTCGTTTTGCGTACTCCTCGGGTTCTGGCCGCTCATGCGCGTGGGGCTACAGTTCCTTTACTACACCACCCATCTTCTGCAACATACAGCGTGCGACGCCTCGCGCTGCTGTCATTTCGGCTACGTCCGTCTGGAATTAGCATGTTCCATCTGCTGCCCCCCGCGCCGCCGATTTGGGATAGGCGCTTGCAGCCCGCGCACCCGCACGTGGACTCCGCCCCCGAACTGTCGCAATACCTCTCTCTTTCTCTCTTTTTCCCAACCATCCTGTGGTGTTGGGTCCTCGTTTTGAAGAGACGGTCCCCGCGTCCTCCTCTCCTCTCCTCTCCTCTCCTCCTCTCCTCTCCTCCTCTCCTCCTCTCCTCTTCACCCGCCCAGTACACCGCTTCGTGGCCCCATAGGGAGCTCCGCCGAAGGCCCCAGTGCTGCCGCCCGCATGCGTCACCCACACCCAATTCGGCACACCCCTCACACGTTTCGTGGCCCCATAGGGAGCCCCACCGAAGGCCCCAGTGCTGCCGCCCGCATGCGTCCCGCACACCCAATTCGGCACACCCCTCACACGTTTCGTGGCCCCATAGGGAGCCCCACCGAAGGCCCCAGTGCTGCCGCCCGCATGCGTCCCGCACACCCAATTCGGCACACCCCTCACACGTTTCGTGGCCCCATAGGGAGCCCCACAGAAGGCCCCAGTGCTGCCGCCCGCATGCGTCCCGCACACCCAATTCGGCACACCCCTCACGCGTTTCGTGGCCCCATAGGAAGCTCCACCGAAGGCCCCAGTGCTGCCGCCGCATGCGTCACGCACACCCAATTCGGCACACCCCTCACACGTTTCGTGGCCCCATAGGGAGCTCCACCGAAGGCCCCAGTGGCGGCGCTCACATGCGCATGCGTCCCGCACACCCATTTCGGCACATCCCTGACAGGTTTCGTGGCCCCATCATCCACCGGAGGCCCCAGTGGCGGCGCTCACATGCGTCACCCACACCCACCCAATTCGGCACACCCCTCACACGTTTCGTGGCCCCATAGGGAGCTCCACCGAAGGCCCCAGCGGCCGCGCTCACATGCGTCCCCGCCACCCATCCCGGCACGCCCCTCACAACAACAGGTTTCGTGGCCCCATAGGGAGCTCCACCGAAGGCCCCAGTGCACCGCCCGCATGCGTCACCACCCGCACCCAATTCGGCACACCCCTCACACGTTTCGTGGCCCCATAGAGAGCTGCACCGAAGGCCCCAGTGGCGGCGCTCACATGCGTCCCCGCCACACATCCCAGTACACCCCTCACGCGCTTCGTGGCCCCATAGGGAGCTCCACCGAAGGCCCCAGTAGCGGCGCTTACATGCGTCTCCGCCACCCATCCCGGCCCCCCCCCGCAGCAGCATCATGTTTCGGGGACCCATAGGGAGCTCCACTGGAGGCCCCAGTGGCGGCCCGCACATGCGTTTCCGCCACCCATGTCGGCACGCCCCGCGCGTGTTTCATGTCCCCATAGGGAGCTTCGCCGAATGCCCCAGTGGCACCCATCTCGGCACACCCCTCACACGTTCCGTAGTCCTATGGGGAGTTCCATTGAAGATGAAACCCGCAGCTGCGGTACTGACAACTGCATATGGTTGGGTTCTTCGCCAGGCTAATTATTTTTCTCTCTCTCTCTCTCTCTCCCTCCACCCACCCTTTCTCGCCCCTTTCCCCTTCCCCCTTTGTGTTGTTATGTCATTGTTATTGCCCCTTTCCCCTTCTCATGCGTTTTCCCGTTGCTGCTCTGCTCCCATATGCGTGCACCGCAGCCGAGTGTGGGGCGAGCCCTGTACCCGGACCGTGCTCACAGCGCAGGGCCCGACGGTGTTTCGAGATTCTGACTATACGCTCGAGTCTGAGACCTCCAGACGGCTGGAAGAAAGATCTTTCGGGATTGGATTTGATTTCGCAGTTGGGGACTCTTTCGCATCTCGGATCATACTGGCTGCTGTCACAGGTGGCGACGGGGCGTCCGAGGTTCACGCGCTTCAAGTGCACGTAGGCGTGCGGATAGATTTCAGCGTTCCATATCTTCCACATCTTCCGCCCTGGTGAGCGGTGTGTAGCAACTTCTACCAGTACTTCCTCTCTACTTGACAGTTGTAGGTAACTACTTCGACCTGATGGTTTTCACCTCACATACGCTGCTGACCTCGCACGAGATCTTCAGTGTGATCTGCACGTTAGTGGACTACCGCAAAGCACGATGGATGAGGATGATTGTGCAGTCAGCGATCGAGAACTACCAAGCGATCGGTCCATACCTATGGCAACTAGAAGCAGATTGGCGACGTTTCCAGGTGGAGATAGACCAGAGAGAAGAGGAATCCTCGAACATGGCGCTGATAGGTCTCAACGATCATGGCAGACCCGATTGGATAGCCGAGGAGGACTGGGACCCTATGCAGGAAGCGAGCTCAGACGACGACCGGGAATGGCACTGGCCGATGTTCAGGAGGAGACAATTTCGATATCCTCAGAGTCATCGGAGCTGAAGCACACACGATTCTTTGTACCATACCCAGTGGACCAACCACGTCCTCTGCATCAAGTGATGACTGTTTTACACACTACCCTGTCCAAGAGCTCTGGCTCGACGATGGGGGAAGTTGGTGCAGAACTCAGGATGTGAAGTTGGTCCCGACGTGAACATCGGCACATTCGGGCTTTCACGTCGTCCTACCTCGCGTTCTTACGCACGTTCGTGGACGATCGCCCACACAATTTTCGACCGTTCCGTGGAGCAGCCTTGTGGAGTACCATTGGGGTAGTGCTGATTATTTCAGGCGTGATGCGACTTCGCGAGGAGCTCAAGACTCGGCACCCCAGGCGCTGGGCTCGTAGGCTCTTCGATGTTCTACCACCCGAGTGGTGCACAGGCATCTTTGACTGGAACACTCTAGTGGTTCATATGGAATTGCTCAGTATGACAGGTACTCCCCTTCTTCCTCACCGCGCTGTAGTCTATGCGATGGGCACACATGCTTCATTGCACATTGGTAAGGCTTGCCTCCGAGACGGCAACCTTCCTGGACTCCTAGGTAAGAGTGCAAGAGCATGTGCGAGCCTTTCTACACCCCCGAGTTCGTCCAAGAAGTCGCCCTAGATACCCTGAGTTGCGGAAGTCAGGAGGTTCCTTGTTCTTTGAACCGATCATCTGGGTGGCCACAGAGGCCGCAAGTTACCATTTCGACACCGTGGCTATCCGAAGGTTCAGACCCTCCGCCAATGAGGCACACTCCAAAGAGTCTGACAACATCAGTATGCGTCGAGGCCTGGCAACCCTGCATCTCTCGAAGACCCTGCGACGCTCCCGACGACGTCCCCCCTCACGGCGACGACGATCCCCAACGAACCGACCCCCCCCCCAGTATGGACTACTGCGACCCCCTCCCTGAATACGACGACGGACGCGATACGACTAGGCCCCTTGAAGGACTTCCCTGGCGCCCTCTCCGAACAGGCCCCGCACGCTGAACTCTACCGCTCGCAGATCCTAGAAACCTTCCACACCAAAGGCACAGAAGGCCCCCTGTGGATACTTGCTCCCGACCGGCTAGGGTTTCTGGTGGCCTATCTGGCAGCTCGGTGGCGCCATCTACCTGGAGTGCAGTACATGACTAGAAACGACTTTGATGCGATCTTGTTCAGTTCTGTGGACCTCGCTCAAGATTTCTTGGGCAAATTCAATCGAGTCCGCATGGCACGGCTGCATGCGGACAGGCACCTGCGCGCCCTCAGACTTCCAGCAGCTCGACGTTCCCAAATGTGTCTGCCGGATGAGTTCCAAGCAAGGAGTTTACAGTCATTGGTCAAGGGATCAATCAGATGAATGACGTCGTCCATGCGTTTTGCCCCAACTCGTGACTGGCATCAGCTAGGTCCGAGAGTCACGTACCGCGCCCGCCTAGCTTGGAAAAACAAGGTATCAGCCAGCCGGTGTTGTGCCAAGTTCTCGTCAGAGTGCCTCCCAGCATCGGTTGCAGCTACGCAATTCGCCTCGGGACCCCTGAACCTCCAGCAGCTTCATTGGGCCTGGCGGCTCCCGATGTCTTGGGTCCCCAGAGTATCTCTGAAGTCGGCTAAAGTGGGCCTCTTGGAATGGTCCCAGTCTGCGAGGTTTGCACGTCCTGTTCTTCGGAAAGGTCTTCGTTTTCTGGAGCGGAAGATCCGAGAATCCCGTGACAGTGACCTTCAGACGGCTGTGCCTCCTTCGCCTACCCGATTGACTGAGCTAGACAACAACATGTAATATTATCTAGACCAATATGCAACAAACCTTATCATCGAGAATGACAAGCAGGTGGATGAGGTTTGGATGGCAGACGGGTGTGATGTGGGAAGGTGGCTGCATCAGACAGCAGAGCTCGATCCCGCCTGGCAAGTTAGGCATGCTATGTCAACGCGTGGTGCTGCTACTTGGCTGTGGACACGTGCACTTCATGGTCTTCATCCCTGGCTCCGCTCAAAAACGATGCTCCCGAAGCCCTCCCAAAGTACCTCCCCCCCGTACGTGTTCCCGACTGTCAAGAGCAAGTGCTTCCTCCCAGATGGCACACGGTGCTGTGTGAAACCTGGGCACAGTTGTATGCGGAGGATCGTGAATTGGGCGGATGCACCTGGCACGACAGGCTACAGATACGTGGGCAGAGCGACTCGGCACCTCCTTCGTGCCAGTGGAGCCTCATGCGAAGTCTTCGAATTGAAAGACGCCTCGACTGAAATAAAATTATCCTGGCGAAGGACCCAACCATATGCAATTGTGAGTACCGCAGTTGTGAATATCTTCTTCGGTGGAGCCCCCTACGGGGCCACGAAACGTACGAGGGGTGTGCCGAAATGGGTGTGCGGGACGCATGCGGGCACACCCACTGGGGCCTTCGGTGGAGCTCCCTATGGGACCACAAAAGGTGCAAGGGGTCACGAAACGCGTGAGGGGTGTGCCGAAATGAGTGTGCGGGACGCATGCTGGCACACCCACTGGGGCCTTCGGCGGAGCTCCCTTTGGGGCCACAAAACGTGTGAACGGTATGCCGAAATGGGTGTGCGGGACGCATGCGGGCGGCAGCACTGGGACCTTCGGTGGAGCCCCTCTACGGGGCCACGAAACGTGCGAGGGGTGTGCCAAAATGGGTGTGCGGGACGCATGCGGGCACACCCATTGGGGCCTTCGGTGGAGCTCCCTATGGGACCACGAAACGTGTGAGGGGTCACGAAACGCGTGAGGGGTGTGCCGAAATGATGTGCGGGACGCATGCGGGCACACCCACTGGGGCCTTCGGTGGAGCTCCCTATGGGGCCACGAAACGTGTGAAAGGTATGGCGAAATGGGTGTGCGGGACGCATTCCGTATGGGGCCACGAAACGCGTGAGGGGTGTACCGAAATGAGTGTGCGGGACGCATGCGGGCGGCATCACTCTGGTGCCTTCGGTGGAGCTCCCTATGGGGCCACGAAACGTGTGAGGGGTGTGCCGAAATGAATGTGCGGGACGCATGCGGGCGGCAGCACTGGGGCCTTCGGCGGAGCTCTCTTTGCGGCCACGGAACGTGTGAGGGTGTGCCGACTTGGGTGTGCGCGACGCATGCGGGCGGCAGCACTGGGGTTTTTGGCGGAGCTCCCTATGGGGCCACGAAACGTGTGAGGGGTGTGCCGAATTGGGTGTGCGTGACGCAGGCGGGCGGCAGCACTGGGGCCTTCGGTAGAGTTCCCTATGGGGCCACGAAACGTGTAAGGGGTGTGCCGAAATGGGTGTGCGGGACGCATGCGGGCGGCAGCACTGGGGCCTTCGGCGGAGCTTCCTATGGGGCCACGAAACGTGTGAGGGGTGTGCCGAATTGGGTGTGCGTGACGCATGCGGGCGGCAGCACTGGGGCTTTCGGCGGAGCTCCCTATGGGGCCACGAAACGTGTGAGGGGTGTGCCGAATTGGGTGTGGGTGACGCATGCGGGCGGCAGCACTGGGGCCTTCGGCGGAGCTCCCATGGGCCACGAAACGTGTGAGGGGTGTGCCGAATTGGGTGTGTGCGTGACGCATGCGGGCGGCACACTGGGGCCTTCGGCGGAGCTCCCTATGGGGCCACGAAACGTATGAGGGGTGTGCCGAATTGGGTGTGCGTGACGCATGCGGGCGGCAGCACTGGGGCCTTCGGCGGAGCTCCCTATGGGGCCACGAAACGTGTGAGGGGTGTGCCGAATTGGGTGTGCGTGACGCATGCGGGCGGCAGCACTGGGGCCTTCGGCGGAGCTCCTTATGGGGCCACGAAACGTGTGAGGGGTGTGCCGAATTGGGTGTGGGTGACGCATGCGGGCGGCAGCACTGGGGCCTTCGGCGGGGCTCCTAGGGGCCACGAAACGTGTGAGGGGTGTGCCGAATTGGTGTGGGTGACGCATGCGGGCGGCAGCACTGGGGCCTTCGGCGGAGCTCCCTATGGGGCCACGAAACGTGTGAGGGGTGTGCCGAATTGGGTGGGGTGACGCATGCGGGCGGCAGCACTGGGGCCTTCGGCGGAGCTCCTATGGGGCCACGAAACGTGTGAGGGGTGTGCCGAATTCGGTGTGGGTGACGCATGCGGGCGGCAGCACTGGGGCCTTCGGCGGAGCTCCTATGGGGCCACGAAACGTGTGAGGGGTGTGCCGAATTGGGTGTGGGTGACGCATGCGGGCGGCAGCACTGGGGCCTTCGGTGGAGCTCCCTATGGGGCCACGAAACGTGTGAGGGGTGTGCCGAAATGGGTGTGGGTGACGCATGCGGGCGCAGCACTGGGGCCTTCGGCGGAGCTCCTATGGGGCCACGAAACGTGTGAGGGGTGTGCCGAATTGGGTGTGGGTGACGCATGCGGGCGGCAGCACTGGGGCCTTCGGCGGAGCTCCTATGGGGCCACGAAACGTGTGAGGGGTGTGCCGAATTGGATGTGGGTGACGCATGCGGGCGGCAGCACTGGGGCCTTCGGCGGAGCTCCTATGGGGCCACGAAACGTGTGAGGGGTGTGCCGAATTGGGTGTGGGTGACGCATGCGGGCGGCAGCACTGGGGCCTTCGGCGGAGCTCCTATGGGGCCACGAAACGTGTGAGGGGTGTGCCGAATTGGGTGTGGGTGACGCATGCGGGCGGCAGCACTGGGGCCTTCGGCGGAGCTCCTATGGGGCCACGAAACGTGTGAGGGGTGTGCCGAATTGGGTGTGGGTGACGCATGCGGGCGGCAGCACTGGGGCCTTCGGCGGAGCTCCCTATGGGGCCACGAAACGTGTGAGGGGTGTGCCGAATTGGGTGTGGGTGACGCATGCGGGCGGCAGCACTGGGGCCTTCGGCGGAGCTCCTATGGGGCTACGAAACGCTGTACTGGGTGGGTGAAACGCAGGGAAGAGGGGGAGGAGGGAGGAGGAGGGGGAGGAGGAGGAGAGGAGAGGAGAGGAGAGGAGAGGAGAGGAGGACGCGGGGACCGTCTCTTCAAAACGAGGACCCAACACCACAGGATGGTTGGGAAAAAGATGACCGACTCCCTCGATCCCCCAGTGACCGACGTACGCCAGCGCTGTTCAGCGGCTATGGAAGGCTTCTCAATTGACGTGGCAGATGCAGATCAAGTATATGAGCAGTGTAACGCTACGTGTATCGGTAGAGCGTGGAAGTTAGTGTCTCGTGGAATAGTTCGAGTTCTTGGGTATGATGCAGCTCTGGTCAAAAAAGGCAGGGAAAACAAAACAAGAACCTTCGCATCAGGCACTCCCCCATTCGTGCTTGAAAATAGATCAGTCACAAGAATCACATCGACAATCTTGGCATACTGCTGGATTTTTCCCTGGTGACGATTGGTGGGATTGTGTATGAACTCATTTACAACTTGGTGGGCTGCTCTCGGGGGTAGCGCTCTCGATCCCGATGGCCTGCTTTGAGCTGAAAGCCCGTAAACTCGCCATCGCTCGGACGTCCATTCCTCTTGTATTTTTCGATTTCGTGCGTGTTTTTTCGCCAAATGATCAGTGATGGTCCTCGATGGCCGTCGCCGAGAAAAAATGCACACGTCCGAGCGATGTCAAGTAAATATCCTGCACGGTTTGTCTCAGAAGGTTCCGCCACGTCCCCGACCTCTGGCACGACAGGCATAGGTCAGCGACGATACGTGGACTACATCCTGGGCGCAAGACGGGTGTACTGCAGCAAGTGTTTCTACTACTATCTCCCCCTCGTGTACACTGCCAAGCTCTCTCCCGCGTCCGACCTAAAGGTCCCCAGGTCCCCGTGCATTTGGCTCGATCGGGAGACATTCCCCTTGTCATATTGTTTATGGATACTGCCCAAAGATGAAAGCAGGAGGTTGTTGTTGTCGCGCGCCCAAATGAAAATGGCTTCTCGGAGGTTGCGCCCCCCCCAAAAAACAGCCTCCTACCCTGGCCTGGCAAGCCCCGGGGGGGGTTCAGCCACATCGTGTCCCTGCTCACGGGCAGGCCTGGCTCCTCGAGCTCTCCCTAGAAGTGTATGTCCTGGGCTTAGTGGGCCCTGGAAACGACAGGGCCATTTTTTTACCGGTTCCATTTTGCCGTTTTTTGCCGGTTCCGATGCCGTTTTTCTACCGGTTCCGACGCCGTTTTTGTACCGGTTCCGGCTCCGGTTCCAATCCTGGAGCCGTTTTTTGCCGTTTCTGGTCGCCGTTTTTTTGCCGTTTCCATTTTCAAGGGACATTTTTTGGGAAACGGTGAAAAAACGGCCCTGCCGTTTCCGGGGCCCACAAAGGTCCTGGGATACCCAGCAGGTCTCTTGGTTGCAGCGGTCCATGACTGTCCGTGGTCCATCGCTATCCAGAGGGCTCGAGCGATCCTACGGAGCTGGCGAAGATGCCACCTGCGAGAGTACCAGATGACCTCCCCCGGATACCGCCCTCAGCCATGGGTGCGCACAAGTGGGGGCAACTACCCGAAAGGAGGCAAAGGTGGCAGCTCGTACGACCAGGATGGAGACCGGTATCGTGGGCATCGTGGCAGCCCGAGGCACTACAGTCCCGACCGTCGTGGAGATCGCGATGGCAGAGACTATCGTGATGACCGTGATGGGGACCGTCGTGGATTTCGTGGTGCTCATGAGGTCCGTGATTCTCGTAACTACCGTGAGTATCGTGACACTCGTGAAGGTCGCTCTCGTGACTATGACCGTGATGACCGTAAGCGAGGGTCATCCCGTCGGTCCCGCTCGGCCTCACGTGAGCGCAAGGAGACCGAGGCCTCGGGGGAGGAGCTCGCTCGGAAGGACCCTGAGTATCGCTCGTACAACAAGGATAAGCGGGAGCGCAAGGAGGAGATGGCCTGGCGAAAGCAAGGAGAGTACGTGGCCCAGGCTACGGAGTCATCGTGAAGCCAGCCCGACCCCGGTGGCAGCACCTCCAGAGTGCGGCGCTGCTCAAGCGGGCGGAGCTGGGGTGGTTGCAGTCCATTGTGGGGCACGAGGAGAAGGTCCCGCGCCGCCTCTCCTGGGACGGGGCCACGAAGCTCCTCGAGAGAAGGATGTCTGACAAGCAGGTCGTGAGCATCGCAGCCCACTTCCCCAAGAAGGCTATCCCCACGGCCAAGGCAAAGAGGATCCAGATGGTGCTGGGAATATTGAATGGCAGTGATGTCTGAATCGATGGTACGACCTATGTGGAACGTTCGCAGTACGATGCTGAAGATTTCGAACCCTGGTGTGAGCATGAGGGTGATGCCTATCTCCGACACCCTGTGCTAGTTTTCCTGTACGGACTATGTTGTGCTTGTATGCTGTGGGTGTTGCTTCCTCTCAACGACTTTGGAGTGGTGCAGGTGGCAAGGGCGTACCTTACACTCTTTTGGACACGTGTGAGGACGGCAGGGTACCTCCAACAGCTAGTTAATGCAGTAGGCCTCCCCCTTTCTCTAGTGAATTCCCAAGAGCAGGCTGTTCTAGAAATGTTATGCCTCTTGGGAGCCTCAGTACCTGTCCTAATGAGTTGCGCCTCTGGGGCCCACCCGCTCACATCCGTGCCAGCTGCCGCCGTGTCCTCACGCAGACGCCTCAGGCCCACGAGCAAAGGCCCTCAAGGTGCGTAAAGCTCTGGGATGCGATGACCCTTCGCGGGGTCCGTTCCAGCTCCAACTCTGATTCTGGGGTGGTTCTAGCCTCACCCATCCCTTTCTTTCTCTCAGACTTCGGCTCGAGTCCACGGACTGCCTGTGCTACACCTCTCCGGAGACAGATTGGCGGCGCTGTGTGCTATGTAAAACTGTTAGAACCACAAGGGGAAGGGAGGAGAGGGCCGGCAGAGGAGGAGGAAGAGAAGGCCCATCCCTGGGACCCCCTTCTGAGCCTTTCCTTTCAGGGTCAAAGGCTTCCCCTTGGCACGCCTCCCCTCCCCCGCTCGAGCGTCTCTTTGCGCCGTCGGGCCGCCCCGAAGGCCCGCGCGGGTGCCGGACTGGTCCGGCCAGGCGAGGTGCGCTCGCGGGCCCCACCCCCCTCCTTGAAGGGGCCCTGGGGCACACAGATAATTATCCTGGCGAAGGACCCAACCATATGCAATTGTGAATACTGCAATTGTGAATATCTTCTCGGTGGAGCCCCCTACGGGGCCACGAAACGTACGAGGGGTGTGCCGAAATGGGTGTGCGGGACGCATGCGGGCACACCCACTGGGGCCTTCGGTGGAGCTCCCTATGGGGCCACGAAACGTGTGAGGGGTGTGCCGAAATGGGTGTGCGGGACGCATGCGGGCACACCCACTGCGACCTTCGGCGGAGCTCCCTATGGGGCCACGGAACGCGTGAGGGGCGTGCCGAAATGGGTGTGGCTGACGCATGCGGGCGGCAGCACTGGGGCCTTCGGCGGAGCTTCTACTATGGGGCCACGAAACGTGTGAGGGGTGTGCCGAAATGGGTGTGGCTGACGCATGCGGGCGCGGGCACTGGGGCCTTCGGTGGAGCTCCCTATGGAGCCACGAAACGTGTGAGGGGTGGGCCGAAATGGGCGTGGGTGACGCATGCGGGCGCGGGCACTGGGGCCTTCGGTGGAGCTCCCTATGGAGCCACGGAACGCGTGAGGGGTGTGCCGAAATGGGTGTGGGTGACGCATGCGGGCGCGGGCACTGGGGCCTTCGGTGGAGCTCCCTATGGGGCCACGAAACGTGTGAGGGGTGTGCCGAATGGGTGTGGGTGACGCATGCGGGCGCAGCACTGGGGCCTTCGGCGGAGCGCCACGAACGTGTGAGGGGTGTGCCTGACGCATCGGGCCTTCGGCGGAGCTCCTATGGGGCCACGAAACGTGTGAGGGGTGTGCCGAATTGGATGTGGGTGACGCATGCGGGCGGCAGCACTGGGGCCTTCGGTGGAGTTCCCTATGGAGCCACGAAACGTGTGAGGGGTGTGCCGAAATGGGTGTGGGTGACGCATGCGGCGCGGGCACTGGGGCCTTCGGTGGAGCTCCCTATGGAGCCACGGAACGTGTGAGGGGTGTGCCGAAATGGGTGTGGTGACGCATGCGGGCGCGGGCACTGGGGCCTTCGGTGGAGCTCCCTATGAGCCACGAAACGTGTGAGGGGTGTGCCGAAATGGGTGTGGGGACGCATGCGGCGCGGGCACTGGGGCCTTCGGTGGAGTTCCCTATGGAGCCACGAAACGTGTGAGGGGTGTGCCGAAATGGGTGTGGGTGACGCATGCGGGCGCGGGCACTGGGGCCTTCGGCGGAGCTCCCTATGGAGCCACGAAACGTGTGAGGGGTGTGCCGAAATGGGTGTGGGTGACGCATGCGGGCGCGGGCACTGGGGCCTTCGGCGGAGCTCCCTATGGGGCCACGAAACGTGTGAGGGGTGTGCCGAAATGGGTGTGCGTGACGCATGCGGGCGCGGGCACTGGGGCCTTCGGTGGAGCTCCCTATGGAGCCACGAAACGTGTGAGGGGTGTGCCGAAATGGGTGTGGGTGACGCATGCGGGCGCGGGCACTGGGGCCTTCGGTGGAGCTCCCTATGGAGCCACGAAACGTGTGAGGGGTGTGCCGAAATGGGTGTGGGTGACGCATGCGGGCGCGGGCACTGGGGCCTTCGGTGGAGCTCCCTATGGGCCACGAAACGTGTGAGGGGTGTGCCGAAATGGGTGTGGGTGACGCATGCGGGCGCAGCACTGGGGCCTTCGGTGGAGCTCCCTATGGAGCCACGAAACGTGTGAGGGGTGTGCCGAAATGGGTGTGGGTGACGCATGCGGGCGCGGGCACTGGGGCCTTCGGTGGAGCTCCCTATGGAGCCACGAAACGTGTGAGGGGTGTGCCGAATTGGGTGTGGGTGACGCATGCGGGCGCGGGTACTGGGGCCTTCGGTGGAGCTCCTATGGGGCTACGAAACGCTGTACTGGGTGGGTGAAACGCAGGGAAGAGGGGGGATGATGATGATGATGATGATGATGATGATGATGATGATGATGATGATGATGATGATGATGATGATGATGATGATGATGATGATGATGATGATGATGATGATGATGATGATGATGATGATGATGATGATGATGATGATGATGATGATGATGATGATGATGGCAGGAGGGAGGGGGCAGCGGGAGGAGGAGGAGGAGGGAACGCGGGGCACCGTCTCTTCAAAACGAGGACCCAACACCACAGGATGGTTGGGAAAAAACCACAAATCGAAAGATTCCCCATGTTTTTCCCACGTTTTCTGGGTGGTTTCTGTGTTCCCCCCACTTCCCATATTTTCCCATACTCTCTGGGGAATCGACGATTGATTGTGTCTGTGTGTTTCTTTCCCTCCTGACTCCTGTCCTTCCCAAGGATTTACCGACGAGCCATGATGACGACGACCTCCCCCCGTCCTCCCCGCGTCCGCCCTGGACGACTGCGGAGCGCTGTGCCTGAAGCGCCTGTGTCTGGTCAAGACCGAGTACAAGGATTCGGGACTCTCTCTCTTCCTCTCTATTCACCCACCCTTTGTTAGTGTTGTTATGTTATTGGTATGCCCCTTTCCCCTATGTGTGCACCGCAGCCGAGTGTGGAGCGAGCCCTGTACCCAGACCGCGCTCACAATGCAGGGCCCGACGGTGTTTCGAGAATCTGTTTATACGTTCGAGTCTGAGACCTCCAGACAGCTGGAAGAAAGATCTATCGGGATTGGATTTGATTTCGCAGTTGGGGACTCTCTCTCTCTCTCTCTTGTCACTCCTCTGACTACAATTACTAATATTATATTGTTTTTCCTCCTCCTCCTGTTCCTCCTCCTCCTCCTCCTCGACCTCCGCCTCCTCCTCCTCCTGCTCCTCCTATTCCTCCTCCTCTTCCTCCTCCTCCTCATCATCCTCCTCCATTCCTGTTCCTTGTAAACAGCTCATCCCTGTCGCACCCCGAGGCTGATTTTTAGGGCGGGCCGGTCGTTTCGAGTGACACTTCCTCACTGTTAATGACGCTGAAACTGAAAAACGTTGGCAACAGTTTCACATATGGAGGGCGGATCGTTTTCAAAATGTGGTTCTCGCCTTAGCGCGGCGCAAATTCGTTTAAATATTTGCAAAAGCTTCACGGAGTGAGGGCGGCGCGTTTTCAACTTGTGGCTCGAACCTCTGCGCCGCGTACATTCGTTCTAAACATTTGCAAGCGCTTCACGGATTGAGGGCGGGTCGTTCTCAAAATGTAGCTCTCGCCTTAGCGCCGCGCACACTCGTTTTGAGAAATCGGAAGGATTTCATGATCAACGTACCAGACATGGCTTTCTGGAAGGATTCAAGATTATTTCTGAGGGCGCAACAGTTGCGTTGATTCGCGCTGTTGGAGTCCCAGGGATGGCGTTCTGGCACGATTCAGGATCGTCGAGACGCAACAGTCAGGTTGATCCGTGGCATTGGAATCCCGAGAACGATGTTTCGGCATGCTTCAAAGTCTTCAAACGGTTGTACTCCAACGCGGCAGTCCCCTCAGTGGAGATAAGCCGCTGTAGGAGCCTGTGAAAAGGGAGCTTGGAAGGAGGGCTTATCCCAGAATCGTTGAAGGCTCTCGGGTTTACACTGATCCTCCTCATCCTCCTCTTCCTCCTCCTCTTTCTCCTCCTCCACCTCTTCCTCCTCCTCCTTCTCTTCCTCCTCCTCCTCCTCAGCATCATCATCATCATCAGCATCATCATCATCAACATCAACAACAGCATCCACATTAGCATCCCCATCATCATCACCATCGTCATCATCATCATCAACATCATCATCAGCAGCAGCATCATCCCCATCCTCATCCTCATCCTCTTCCTCATCCGCCTCCTCCTCATTGTCGATCCCTTCTCCTTATACATAACTTTTCCTTGTCGCACCCCGAGGCCAATTTCTAGGGCGGGCCGGGCGTTTCGCCTGAGATTTCTTCACCATTTATGACTCTGAACCTAAGCAATGGCAACAGCTTCACAGATGGAGGGCGGGTCGTTTGCAAAATGTGGCTCTCGCCTTAGCGCCGCGCACACTCGCTTCGAATATTTGCACGTGCTTCACGGATTGAGGGCGGGTCGTTTTCAAAATGTGGCTCTCGCCTTAGCGCCGCGCACATTCCTTCTGAAAATTCGCAAGAGCTTCACGGATGGAGGGCGGGTCGTTTTCGAAATGTGGCTCTCGCCCTAGCGCTGCGCACATTCGCTTCACAAATTTACATGGGCTTCACGGATTGAAGGGCGGGTCGCTTTCAAAATGTGGCACTCGCTTGAGCGCCGCACACATGCGTTCTAAACATTGCAAGAGCTTCACGGATTGAGGGCGGGTGGTTTTCAAAATGTTGCTCTCGCCTCAGCGCCGCGCACATTCTTGTTGAAAATTCGCAAGAGCTTCACGGATTGAGGGCGGCTCCCTTCCAATATGTGGCTATCACTTTAGCGCCGCGCATATTCACTTTAAACATTTGGATGTGTTCCATGGATTCCCATGGTCAACGTACCAGAAATTGCGTTTTGGAAGGATTCAGGATTATGCGGGTGCAACAGTTATTCCCCACATCCTCAATGGCTTTCTGGTCTTCTTCCCTGCCGCGTCGCACCCGCGTTCCTTCTCTTCTTCTCCTCCTCCCCACCCTTTTGTTTCTCCGTCTCGCTCGCCAGTGCACGCCTGGCGTGTTCACTGCATCAGACACCCACGACGCATGCGCCACATACAGGGCAACCACATGATAAACACATCCAAATACAGCGCGGCCGCTACGCGCGCTTCTCGTCCAGGGCATAGCAGGCGTGACACCATAAGGTGGTGCGCAGGGGGTGGTCCTTCAGCGCGGCCGCTACCCGGAACGGCCGTTCAGGGAAAAACAGGCGTGGCATTTTCTCGACACCATCATGGGTGCGCAGGGGGTGGTCCCTCACCGCGGCCGGTATGCTCGACGGTCGTCCAGGGCACAGCAGGCGTGGCATACTCTCGGCACCATAGGGGGGGCGCAGGGGGTGGTCCCTCAGCGCGGCCGCTGTCCGTCACGGTCGTCCAGGGCACAGCATTCGTGGCACTTTCTCGACGCCATGGGGGGGGCGCAGGCGGTGGTCCCTCACCGCGGCCGCTATCGTGAACGGCCGTCCAGGGCACAGCAGGCGTGGCACTTTCTCGACACCGTGGGGGGGGGCGCAGGGGGTGGTCCCTTAGCGCGGGCATAGCAGGCGTGGCATATTCTCGACACCATAGGGGGTGCGCAACGGGTGGTCCCTCAGCGCGGCCGCCATTCGTCACGGTCGTCCAGGGCATCGCAGGCGTGGCAGATTCTCGGCACCATCGGGGGTGCGCAGGGGGTGGTCCCTCACCGCGGCCGGTATGCTCGACGGTCGTCCAGGTACAGCAGGCGTGGCATTTTCTCGACACCATAGGGGGTGCACAGGGGGTGGTTTCTCACCGCGGCCGCTATGCGCGCCGGTCGTCCAGGGCATAGCAGGCGTGGTACTTGCTCGACACCATAGAGGATGGGCGGGGGATGGTCTCTCACCGCGGCCGCTATGCGCGCCGGTCGTCCAAGGCACTGCAGGCGTGGCACATTCTCGACACCATGGAGGGTGCGCAGGGGGGTCGTTCTCCCCGGGGCTATGGACCTCCTCAGGGCACTCAGGCTCCCAAGGCTTGACAGGCGCCAAAAGCGGGATCGGCGAAGAAAGGGCCACCTGCATCCTTCTCGCAAGTTTCACGTCGAGTATCATCACGCCAGACATATTGTAAGTATGTGGGGCTTCTCGGTAGCGTAATGTTGACTCGCGGTGTTGAAGTCTCAAGAACGGCGTTCTGGCACGATTCAGGATCGTCAAGACGCAGCAGTCAGGTTGATCCGTGGCGTGGAGATCCCGAAAACAGCGTTTTAACATGCGTCAAGGTCTTCAAACGGTTGTCTTCCAACGGGGCAGTTCCCTCAATGGAAATGGACCGCTGTAGGGGCCTATGGAGAGGGAGCTTGGAGGGAGAGATAATTCCAACATCGTTGACTCTTAAGTTTACACTGGTCATCCTCCTCCTCCTCCTCCTCTTCCTCATCCTCCTCATCCACCTCCTCCGCCTCCTCCTCCTCATCATCCTCATCATCCTCATCATCCTCATCGTCATCATCATCATCATCATCATCATCATCATCATCACCACCACCACCACCACCACCATCATCATCATCATCATCATCATCATCATCATCATCATCATCATCGTCATCGTCATCGTCATCGTCATCGTCATCATCATCATCATCATCATCATCATCATCATCATCATCATCACCCTCCCCTCCCCCCCTCTCCCCTCCCTCCTCTTCCTCCTCCTCCATCCTCCTCCTCCTCCTCCTCCGTTTCCTCCTCCTCCTCCTCCTCCTCCTCCTCCTCCTCCTCCTCCTCCTCCGATCCTTTCTTATTAGAATATACCCTTACTCCCCCCTGTGGCCAGCCGATAGGGGTTACATCCGGGCCCTCCCATCCTAACTATAAAACATATGCAAAATCGTCGTGTGTTCTGTCAACATGGCCATTCTTGTCGTCGACGATGCGAAATACGTAGCAAGAATAGGACGCGGCGCACATCGCGCGCGGCCGTGAATCCGGGCCCTCCCATCCGAACTGAAAAGATCGATACCAAGTCGTCGCTTTTTTCCACATGGCCTTTCCTGTCGTCGACGATGCGAAATGCGTCGCAGGAATGGGACGCGGCGAACATCGCGCGCAGAGGTCTGGGGCAACCCCTAGCGGGAGGGGCCATCCTACCTGTCAAAAGCGATACAGAGTCGGCATGTTTCTTCTCAGTGGGGATGTTCTTGTCGTCGGCTTTGCGAAATGCGTGGCTGGAAAGGGGCGCGGTGCACATCGCGCGCGACAGGGCGAAATGTCGCTCTCGCTTTGGCGCCGCGCGCATGTTTTCTGAAAGTTGCGCGCCCGCAAAGGCGCGGCGCACATTTCTCGCTCGCCAATTCGTCGAGCGCCTAGGCCCCCTGGGGCCTTCCAGGGTCTCCTGGGACATCCTGGGGCTTCTCGGGGCTTCCCCAGGGCCTCGTGGATCCCCCTGGGGCCTCCTGAGGCATCCTGGGGTTTCCTGGGATTCCCCGGGGGCTTCCTGACACTTCCTAGGGCTTCCTGAAGCCTCCTGGAACTATCTGGGGGGTCCTGGGCCCTCCTGAAGCCTCCTGGGGTTTCCTGGGGGTCGCTGGGGCTTCTCCTGAAGCCTCCTGGGGCCTCCTGAGGCTTCCTGGGGCCTCCTCGGCTCGTGCTGAAATGCCAGCGCCGTTTTTGAGACGCGCCAGGAATTTCTTATCGGTAGCCGCCATCGCGGCTGCATCAGCTGTGGCAAACCACCTTGCCGATCTGATTTCGGTGCCCAGTTGCGACAGCACTGTTTCTTATGTTGTGGGAGGGCGGGTGGGAATGGGCATGCCATGCTTGACTCGCTCGAGCTGGCTAGCTTGACTCCTATCCTTATTCCTTATTAGAATATACTCCTACTCCCCCCTCAGGCCGGCCGATAGGGGCCGCATCCGGGTGGTCCCATCCTAACCTGTAAAAAACCATACAAAATCAACATTTTTCATATTTTTCCTCTCGACATGGACGTCCTGTCGTCCACGGCGATAATCCATTGCAAAAAAAATACCACAAAGAGCACACGCGCGCGTTCATGTCAGAATCCTACCGAACACCGTGTGTTTGCAAGCATTTCAACATAAAAACATCAAAAACCCAATGCTTTTTCACAAAAATTGTACAAATTTCCCGCCCGGGCTCTCTTGCTGAAATCATAGGAAAACCATAGGAATCTTAAGAATTCTGTCAAATCCAGCGATTTCACGTCATCGCGCGGTGCACTCGCGATGCTCTGTCATGCACCCAGGCCGCGAATCCTGTGCAAAAAAAACCACAAAGAGCACACTCGCGCGTTCATGTCAGAATCCTACCGAACACCGTGTGTTTGCAAGCATTTCAACATAAAAACATCAAAAACCCAATGCTTTTTCACAAAAATGCTTTGGGGTGTCCTGTCAGACCGTCGGGCTTCCTCCGGCCACCTCTGGCTTCCTGCGGTGTACCGGGCCATTCTCGACTCGTCTGGCAATGCGCGCGCGGCATTCAACACGCGCTCGCCAGTTCCCGTCGGCAACCGCCATCGCGGCCGCATCAGCTGTACCAAACCGGCTGGCCGGTGTGACTTCGGCCCCCAGTTGTGCCAGCTTTGCTTCTTATGTTGTGGGAGGGCGGGTGGGACTGGGCATGCCATGCTTGACTCGCTCGAGCTGGATAGCTTGACTCCTACTCCCTATATCCGACTCCTTCCTATTCCTTATTAGAATATAACTCATACTCCCCCTCAGCGGCAGATAGGCCGCATCCGGGTGGCCACATCAAAAGTAAAAAACAATAACCAAAACAAATTTTTCGTATTTTTTCCTCTCGACATGGACGTCCTGTCGTCCACGGCGATAATCCATTGCAAAAAATACCACAAAAGAGCACACGCGCGCGTTCATGTCAGAATCCTACCGAACACCGTGTGTTTGCAAGCATTTCAACATAAAAACATCAAAAACCCAATGCTTTTCACAAAAATTGTACAAATTTCCCGCCCGGGCTCTCTTGCTGAAATCATAGGAAAACCATCGGAATCTTAAGAATTCTGTCAAATCCAGCGATTTCACGTCATCGCGCGGTGCACTCGCGATGCTCTGTCATGCACCCAGGCCGCGAATCCTGTGCAAAAAACACCACAAAGAGCACACTCGCGCGTTCATGTCAGAATCCTACCGAACACCGTGTGTCTGCAAGCATTTCAACATAAAAACATCAAAAACCCAATGCTTTTCACAAAAATGCTTTGGGGTGTCCTGTCAGACCGTCGGGCTTCCTCCGGCCACCTCTGGTTTCCTGCGGTGTACCGGGCCATTCTCGACTCGTCTGGCAATGCGTGCGCGGAATTCAACACGCGCTCGCCAGTTCCCGTCGGCAACCGCCATCGCGGCCGCATCAGCTGTACCAAACCGGCTGGCCGGTGTGACTTCGGCCCCCAGTTGTGCCAGCTTTGCTTCTTAGGTTGTGGGAGGGCGGGTGGGACTGGGCATGCCATGCTTGACTCGCTCGAGCTGGCTAGCTTGACTCCTACTCCTATC